>BTHU01000021.1:18518901-19081401 GCA_036184795.1 Tokudaia tokunoshimensis
TACACACGCATACGTGCATATGCATGCACACACACACATGCATACATGCATATATCTGCACACACACACACACATGATGTATACACACGCATACGTGCATATGCATGCACACACACAACATGCATAACATGCATATACCTGCACACAGACTACACACGCATGTGTGCATATGCATGCATCACACACACATGCATACATGCATATACCACTGCACACACACAGCCACACACACACAACACACACACGTACACACGCATACGTGCATATGCATGCACACACACATGCATACATGCATATATCTGCACACACACACACACACAGACGTATACACGCATATGTGCATATGCATGCACACAACACAGGCACACACCCTCTAAATCCTGACTTTCCCTTCCTAACCTGTGTCAATCATTTATGTTTTTCTATCTATAGTTTGGGCTTTAGTGCAATGATACAGTTGCACAGTATTATACACCAGCTGCTTCCCTGAAGTTTTTTAAAGATTTTATTTATTCAACTTAAGTATATCTATGTATATGCATATGTATATATTTTATTTATTTGTATATTTATTTTATGTATATGTATATTTATTTATGATATATATATTTATATATTTATCTGGAGACAGTGTAGCTGTCTTCAGACACAGCATTGCAGATGATTGCAAGTCACCTTGTGGTTGCTGGGAATTGAACTCAGGACCTCTGGAAGAGCAGTCAGTGCTCTTAACTGCTGAGCCATCTCTCCAGCCCCTTCCATGTAGTTTTAAGAGTCTGTTTCCCTCTTCATCTTTTCATGTTTGGATAGTTAACTTCTTTTCGGTGGTAAATAATATTCCTTTGTTGGGATGCACTAAGGCTTAATCATGCCTTCTTTCACAGCAGGACAAATGGCTTGTTCCTAGTTGTAGAAGCGACTTTTGAAGCTTCTACAAGTGTCCGTGTTCAGGGGTTTTTGTGGATATCAAGTTTCAGCTTCCTCGGATGAATACAAAGGGATATAATTTCTGGATTGAAGGGTAAGGCCATGCCCGCTGTTACAAAGGCTCCTCACACAGCCTTACAGATTGGCTGGTCATTTTTGCACACACACCCCTCCCGTGCCCAGCAGTTCAGCAGAGTTCCTGCGGCTCTATGGCTCCAGCAGTTCCATGTTGTCAGATCTTAGCCGTTGAGGCAGCTGTTGTGAGCTCACTTGCTGTGAGCATTCGCTGACAACCTGTACTTACCCTTTGCTCATTTGTCTTCCCTGTGTATACTTCCTGGTGAGATATAGTTTGTGCTGGGGTTGTTTGACTTATTGATGAGTTCTAGTTGCTCTTTCGAGGTTGTGGCCAATGTCTTTTCATAGATTTGTCTTTATTTTCAACCGTTTCAGGCCTCTCTTCTCCCCTCTTCAAGCCCCTCCCCCAACTCTTGGTCTTAGCAATTTTATTTGAAGATACGGCGTTTTAATTTTGACGAAGGACCGTTTACCATGTGCTCTATCATGTGACGTCATAGCTAACGAGACAGCGTGAGTTCATTCTCATCTCCACTTTCTTCTGTTTCATCTAAGAATTATATATTTTCAGTTTATATTGAGATCTGTGGTCCGGTTCAAGCAGAAAATTATACAGGATGTAAGGTCTGTGCCCTGACTCTTTTTATTTTTATTTTCATTTTATTTTATTTTATTTGCATGCAGTGGTCCACTTATGCCATTGGTTGAAAATGTCTCCATCACATTACAATTGCCTTGGCTGTTTTTTAATTAAATATTTATTATTGTTTTATTTCATTTTTTGTATATATTAGAGTTTTGCCTGCATGTCTGTGTGCCATGTGAGTGCAGTGTGCCTTTGGATCCCAGAAGAGGGTGCTGGGTCCCCTGAAACTGGAGTTACAGGTGGTTCTGAGTCACCACATGCATGCTAAGTACTGAACTTGGGTCCTCTGCAAAAGCAGTCAGTCAGTACTCTTAGCAACTGAGCTGTCTCTCCAGCCACGCTCTTCCTGATTTGATATAAGTTTGACCTATGCTTCTGTGGGTCTCTTTCTCTTTTTGAATTCTGTATTCCATTCATGCAGGCTTTTTTTTTTTTTTGTTCTCAGCTCCACAAGATCTGCAGCTCTGACCCAAGGCTGGGTATTAGTGGCATCTGTCCTTCCTCTTTCCCCCTTCTCATCATCCTCTTATCTATTTTGTGCATTTTGTATTTTTACATAAATTTCAGACTAAGATTTAAATCCACAAAAAAAGGTCACTAGGGTTCTTACTGAGATTGGATTGGATGTCTAGGTCACACTAGGGAAAACTGAACTCATAATATTGACCCTTTTTATCCATGAACACGGTTATCCTTACTCTTTTTTTTCTGAATCACTTTCTGTCTCTGTCTCTGTCTCTTTGTGTGTATATGTATATGTATGTGTGTACGTGTGTATGTATATGTGTATATGTTCGTGTATGTGTGTATGTGTATGTGTTTGTGTGTATGCATGTGTATGTGTCTGTGTATATATGTGTGTGTATCTGTGTGTACATCTGTCTGTATGTGTGTATATGTATGTGTGTGTCTGTGTGTATGTATGTGTGTGTATCTGTGTACATATGTGTGTATCTGTGTATATGTCTGTCTGTATGTGCATATATGTATGTATATGTGTGTATGTATGTGTGTGCATGTGTATATGTATGTGTGCATGTGTGTACATGTGTGTATGTGTGTATGTGTGTATATGTATGTATGTGTGTGTACAAATGTGTGTATGTATGTGTGTACATTTATGTGTGTACATATGTGTGCGTACATATGTGTGTGTCTGTGTGTATGTATCTGTGTACATATGTGTATGTATGTGTATATATTGGTGTACATATGTGTGTATGTATGTGTATATATCTGTGTATAAATGTGTGTATGTATGTGCGCATATCTGTGTATATGTGTGTATGTGTGTATAAATGTGTGTATGTATGTGTGTGTACATATGTGTGTGTCTATGTATGTATGTGAACGAATGTGTGTATATGTATGTGTGTGTACATATATGTGTGTCTATGTATGTATGTGAACGAATGTGTGTATATATATGTGTGTGTACATATTTGTATGTATGTGTGTGTGCGCACTTGTGCAGTGCACTCACTCATCCATGGTGAACACATCTTGAGATTAGAAGTTGTTTCCACAGCCCTTTGTATCATTCCTATCTTATCCTCTGAAGTAGGATCCCTCACTAAACTGACTCCCACTGTTTCATCTGGACTCCCTGGCCAGACAACCCCCGGACCTGCCTGTCTCCGGTCCTCTCCCCCAGGGCTAGGGTTACAGGTGTACACCACTGCACCTGAAGAGTTATTTAATGAGGTATGAATTCATATCCTTATGGTTGCACAGTCAACTCTTTTAGCCACTGAGGCATCTCTAGGATTTATTTTATTTTTAGTTCTGTGATTCTATTTATCAGTGGTATCATCATCCTCAGAGAGACCTTGGATATTTTTCTAACTTTACAATTCTGTTTTACTTTATTGTATGTTAACACAAATGATGCAGTGTTTTAAACACCAGGTCCTACTTGCTCCATTTTAGCTTCCAGGAACAATGACCCTTACATCATAACCTTGTGTATGCAAGGAAGGGCAAAGGTAGAGAGTTGACTGGAGCCAAAATGTTCAGCACAACTGAGAAGCCAAAGGTACCTGGAAGAGATCCAGAAATCTGCGTGGTGTGCAGAAGAGAGATACGAGAGGAGGCTTTTGTAATCCTTGCTCAGCTGCAGGCCCTTGCAGACTCCTCCTTGGGGAATGTTCATCTTTGTGGTTGCTATTTTTAAGATGTGTGTGTGTGTGTGTGTGTGTGTGTATGTGTGGTGTGTGCATATATCCCATGCTGCATGTACGCCATGATGCGCTTACACCCATGACACACACATGAAACTCAGTTCAGAGGATACTTTGAAGGAATGAGTTCTTTCCTTGTACTGTGTAGGTCCCAGGGCTCGAACTCAGAGAGCCTGGGTTAGCAGCAACTGCCTCCCTTTCCTGAGCCACCTCACCAGCCCTTGCCTTTTCATTTAAAGAAATGTTTGCATCTTATCTAGTATTTTCAGGTGTAAGTGAAGAATTGTGTCTCTTGGTATCTCTGCTGACTTACTGCCAGCAACAGGAATCCTCAGTATATTCAATTTCTGAGCAAAATCCACTCATTTGACAATATATACAAATTATATTTAGCAACAATATATTCTTCTGTCATCTAGAATGTAATTTCCAGGATATCTCTTGGAGGTATAAATCCTCACAGCAGAAGTAATACCGTCACTTTCACAGGCTGTGTGAGATGAATTGCTAAGGACAGTGGGCGCAGCCACAGTAATGAACAAATCGGTTCGCTGGACCAGATTTTCACCGGTGCGTCGAGACTGCGAACCAAAATGGCGAGCTCCTCCGAGCATCTTCCTAAGTGGGGAAAAAGAAAATGAAACATTGCCACAAAGTTAAGAAGATACAAATAGCTTTCTTGCTTTTACTCCTTCTTGCTGTCTCTGAGAAAACCAACACTGGTCTAGAACTCTCTGTCACAAAACTGTTAGCAGCTTTCAGGAAATTTGGAGCTTTTTAAAAAAAATCATGGTTTTAGAATGTTTTTTTAAAAAACTTAAATGTGTACCTGTGTTTTGCTTGTGCGTACGTCTGTGTACCCGGTATGTGGCTGGTATCCCACAGAAGTCAGAAGAGGGTAGCAGATTTCCCGAATTGGAGTTCAAAATGGTTGTTAACTACCATGTAGGAGCTGGGATTTGAACCTGGGTCCTCCTCAGGAGCAAAAAACGAAAAAACAAAAACCGAACAAACAAACAACAACACCCCCCCTCCAAAAAAAAAACCCACCCTAATCACTGAGCCATTTCTTTAGCTATGGAAAAGACAGGACTCCCATTTGACCTCATTCTCCAAGCAACACAGGCTACTCTATGGCTCCAGAAGTTCTTTGTGCGAGGGTATTCCGTGTGAAAATGAGAAGAATGTGGAGTTTAAGGTCTTTTCATGAAGAGGTAAAAATAGAGATGGGACAAGCAGAAAAAGGAAAACAAAGCTCCCTTGTGCTTACCCCAGATGGGGAGAGTTAGTGGCTTTCCTGTTTAGTGGTATAGGACAGAGACTTGGAGTACGCTTTAGTTTGACTGACAAGAAACCGTGACACAGACAGAGGATGGGCAACTTGATAACAGACGTTACCCTCATCCTCCCGTGAAGGGCCAGACAGCGAATCTTTTGGGTTTAGAGGCAGTAGTTCCTATTGGACCAAGTCTTTTCCATCACTGTAGAGAAGCTGGCTGCAAACAACCAGCCACCGATAGGTTGGCTGTGCTGCAATAAAACTTTATTGACAAAAACAAGCGTCAGGCTCAGTGTGGCCAGCAGGCTTTTACTTTGCCAAACCCTGGATCTGTGTAAAAAAGGCCAAACTTCAGAGGACAGAAGTCTGCTTACATCAGTCTTAAGCTTTCAAGATTATTGCTTTTTTCACACAAACACAGTTGTCATTTTTTTCTAGTGGTTTATAAAAGCTTCAGGAAAATTGCATATGTAATGTGTATGTATGTATGAGCTGTGCGTTTAGCAAATAAAAATCTCAGAATCGCTTTAAAGCACTACACTGCTTTAAAATTTTCATTTTGACAGCTGTGTTGATGTTACAGGTTTTTTTTAAAAAAAATAATCAGTATTTTTACTGGGAGAAAAAAAACTATACATCTGATTGCCATGTGATATCAGAATTAAAAAAATTCAAACCCTTTGGGACAAGAGAGGCAAAATCTGTAACAAATCTAATTACAGGACTGCCCGTGATTCTGAAGGATAACATTGGTATTCATTAACCCTCATCCTAGCCAGTCAAAGACCGTGCCAACTGAAGACTCGGAGGCTCATGGAATGTTTTTTCAATTCAAACTGGATTTCCAGTCAGTGGACACTCCACTTAACATCCCCAAAGGATGCTGGATATCTCCATGGAACTAGAGGAGACTCAGAGACCAGTGGCCAGCTCATGGCTCTGCTCCCTCTGGTGGTGTCCCTCAAAGGCTCCCAGAGGCTGTAGTGTCTGGTCTGTGCCTTTCCCTGACACGATGTTATCACTACACGGGGGCAATATGTGCCTTCTTTTAGTTCGAAGGCAACAGAACGTTATTTCCCTAGCAGATGCCGCCAGGAACACTTCTTCGTATAACTAGGGATGGCTGTCAGTCTTTCAGGTTCAATGTCATTCATTCTTTCAGAATTCCTTTATAATTGAAAAAAAAAAGAGCATTGCTTGTTCAGATATGGATAGGTTTGGGACCTCCAGTGTCAATGAAGAATGTGTGTCCCATGGGTAGATGTGAACAAGGGAGCTAGAGAGGCACCAGGACCATAGAAGAGGGCTGTGCTGAAATTACTAAGCAACAATGTAACAAATGCAGGTTGAGGCCGCTAGCTTTTTTTTTTAAACTTGAAGACCTCATTTTCTATTTGCAATATATCAAATTTTAAAATTCGGCCACCCATTTAAAAAGAAAAAAAAATACTTGAATACTTTATACGCTAAGTCTAATGAGATACATCTGTGGGCCAGATTTGTCTTATGGGAGGCTAATTCCTGACCTTAAGTTTGGAGTCTTCTTACTATCGCGGTTGACATATTTTGTACACATCCCAATTTAATCAAATGTAACTTGAGCAATGTTAACCATTGTGGTGGTGGGGGGTGAGGAGCAGCAGTTCCTTAACTGAGAGGCAAACCGAATTACTTCACCAGAGAGAGGCTATAACGATCAGCTTTACTACAAAATCAAAACTTAGGTCACGAGAAATGTGAGGTTTAAGTTTTAACTTCTTAACCATGTAAACTCGGAAAACAGAGACATGTGTTAGTGGTTGATGTGATAGGTTGACAAGAAAACATATTATTCTTGTCTAGAAGAGGTCTCTCCAAACGGGGAAAAAGCAGTTAAAAGAATTGACTGTGAAACCATCCTCAGGACCATATGTTTGTGATATAGCACGCCATGTTTTCTTGCCAGGGTATCACATCCCTGTGGCAAACTGCCCCCGACTTCCCTCTCTGCCATCAAAGAGAGAAAGAGATTCAGCAGACATTCTTAGGATAAATTATATTAATGTTTTATTGTAAGCATTTAACTTATAAAATATATTCCTGGCAGTGCCACTCCGTGAACCACGGGGATATTGTTCTGTCAATCAGGAGTCGACTCTAGCTGTGGCCTCAGGAAGAGGGATCTGGAATGTATTTAAGTGGCTTCACTTCTTGCCTGTACTGCACGATCTGATTTGTAAGTCAGTTTGCCCTCTCCGCTGTTTCCTCTGGAGTCTGAAAGGCCAGAAGGAGTACCAGCCACAGCCCCTGAGAGTCTGAGAGTCTGAGCGTGGGCCGGATGATGACTGCAGATCTCACATCAACCAGCAGGCTGTTCTCGAGCAAGAATCATGCAGGAATCATTTTGGAGGAAGCAGTAATGAGGGGCTATGAGAAGGCAGTCTCCATTGTCACCAGACATATGTAAGGAGGAGATTCCTTAGAATCCAAGAGGCTGGTGGGCAAACTGGCAACTGGAGGTCCCTCCTGTGAAGGCAGATCCTTCTCACTCATAATGAATTGCCAACTGTTCTCTGGGGAAAGGTGGCTTTGGATTGCCAAAGCTGATGACAATAGGAGAGTTTCTTTACTTAAAGCTCAGAGAGCTGTGTGTGTGTGTGTGTGTGTATGCATGCGCATGTGTCTCTACATGATGTGTGTGTGTGTGTGTGTGTGTGTGTGTGTGTGTGTGTATACATGCCTGTGTCTCTGTGTGAGTGTGTATATTGAGTGTCTGTGTGTGTATATGTCCCTGCGTATCTGTGGGTGTGTATTGTGTGTTTACATGTGTAAATGTGAATGTGTGCCTGTGTGTATGTGTGTGTATTGTTTGTCTCTGTGTGTATACATGTAGGTGTGCCTGTATGTATGTACAGATTGCGTACGTGTGCCTGTGTGTGTTATGTGTGCATTGTGTTCTCTCTATGTGATTATGTTTGTGTATGCCTATGTGCCTTTGTGTGTGTGTATGAGGGCCTATGGTGTGCACCTGTGCATGTGTGTGCATGCATGTGTGTGTGGCGTGTGTGTGTGTGTTAGAGGGTAAAGGATAGTTTTGTAGATTAATCTGTGTACTATAATCCACTAGTTTCAAAATAGGCTTCATCTTTAAAGTTCAAAACAATGATCTTAAAAGTATTTCCTGGAAAACAAAGACTCTTAGATACTAGAGGAATCCAATTTAAACCTTGGGCTTTGTTTTTTTTTTTTTTTTTAGATCTATCTTAAAGCTGTTTACTGATAAACGCATTGAGGGCATTTGTAGAGACAAGCACATTTTAGAAGTTAGATTGTTAATTATGGTTAGGATTTTTCAGCTTATGGTTTAGTTTATATTTGGCACACGTTTTTGTATATATGGTGCACACACACCATTTTTTATCCATATATACACATATGATGCCAGCTTATATGTATACATTGCTTAGGAAAACTATACCCCCCTCAGCTAGTAGGTGGAAGAACCAGATATGCAAACACATGAGTCACCTGCTGCTCCCCTGACAGAGAATCCAGGTCAGCAGTATTTATCCTAGCTACGGATAGTCTACTTGCCAGTTGGAACTGGGAATAAGTAACGAAGAATATGAAACTTGGAAGGAAAATTCATATTTTTTGTGTTAAATTAACTCTCTCGGAATATTTAAATCAGTTATGAAAAATAAGCAAGGAAAATTCACACAGATGACAAAGTCAGAGATTGCACCCACTCTCAAATTCCCTCTATAATAATAAGCCTTACCACACCCTAAAACTTCCCTATGATCCTTTTCCATTGTGACTCATAAGAGACAATCTCTCAAAGTTTTGATTTCAGTCCCCATCAAGTGTATCTGGGTGAACTGTGATGTGGGGCACAGGCATCTCACCAAGGCTGTTTATCTGACGAAGCCATCTCATCTGATGCATCTTCTTCCTCGAGTCCCCCAGTGCCCAGAGCTCCTGATCTCTGTCCTATACAGGAACTTATTCTCCTGAGTGAAAATGCTTTGAAAATCTTAGCACACACAGCTGCGTGACCGGTCAACTGGAAGAGTTGCAGATTGCCTGAGCATTGGATGCATCTTGTTCCACACTGCCTGATGTAGAATAAGCCAGGACATTTTCTACTGCATTTGCTCTCACAAGACATGATTGGTAGACAGCAGCACCATTTCTGATCCTGATATCATTGTCCCTTGTCTCTACAGTTTAGATATGCCTGAATAATATATGTATATAGGACATACTCATTATACATATTTAAACAATTAGTGGTTCTTTTAAATTTACATGTCTGTGTGAGTGCACATCATGTGTGTGCAGGTACCCGAGGAGTCCAGAAGAGGGCATCAAAGCTAGATTATAGGTGGTTGTGAACCACCTTATATGGGTGTCGGAAAACAAGATTGGGTCCTACTGAGAAAAGCCATAAGTATGATTAACAGTTGAGCAAACTCAGTGGACACACCTATACATATTTATAAGGAAAGTATAAACTCTTCTCAGTGAAAATACCTGGTAGGAGGCTCAATAGGTTCTGGATTGGCAGAAGCATCTACAAATGATTTACATGACAGGGGACCATTCCTATAATATGCAAATCACTCTCAACCCATAGGAATGCAAAATTCACTTTATGTAGAAAAGGGACAAAAGACATGAAGATATAATTCGCAAAAACAGAAAGAAAGATACACGCCTGGCATGCCAACAAGGCATGTGAAAATATACTCAACATCACTATCAGGAAGATGCAAATCAATCCATAACCTAGATATGCCCTCGTCTCTTTGAACAGGCAAAATTAATTTATAGGACATCCAGTGTTTCTAGTGTGGCTGGAAAACTGAATCTCTAATACTGTTGATCAAACATCAGAGCTTGGAGCCACTCTGAGAAATAGTTCGGTGGTTTATTTCCAAAAGTAAATACATTCTCGCCAGAAGTCTGGTAACTGGCCTCCTGGACTCTTGCATTGAAGAGAACAAAACAAAACAAAAAACTCTTTCTATTTGCACACGATTTATTACAGCTGTATTCTCTTCAAATGGGAAAGAACCAGAATGTTCTTTTTACAGACCAATTAAGCAAAATTGTGAAGTTGCAGTCATCATGGGGAGTTGCCGCTCAATAGGGAAGGAGAATGAACTCAATAGGGAAGTTGAATCTCAAGGTCATTATATCGGCTGAAAAGTGGAAGCCCCACTAAGGTTTCCTATTGCATGATTCTATTTCCAGTGTGTGCTTGTGGTTGCTAGGGGTTAGAGGTTTGGATTGTAGGTGTGGATCTTGCTGGAAGGGAGCACCATGAACGAGATCTTGTGATGACTGGGCAGTTGTGTCTTGCTTGTCAGGCTGGAAATTACATGGAATCACCACACACACACTGGTGGCTCCGGGCATCCTGTATCTGTGTGTAATCTCAGCTGTGACAGTGTCCTCAGCATCTGTCTTTCTCTGCGGGAGTGCAGCCTTTCTACACATAAGAAACTCTTTCTAAACCATTCCCATGATGCAACGCGAAGGTTTTTCATGCTTCGGGTACCATGAGGATTTACCCTCTAAACAAAACTGGAACAAAGGTTTTCTCTCTCACTTTTGGGGACAGAAATAGACTAATTCTGTGAAATTGGGAGTTTTTTCAAGCAATTATGAATGTGTCATCCCTTAAGATGTCCCATTAGGAAAGGTATTCAGGGAGACTGGAGAGACTGGCTCACGGATTAAGAGCACTCAGTGTTCTTGCTGAGGACCTGGTTTAGATTTCCCAGCATCCTGCTTCAGGAAGCTCACAACTGGTCTCTAACTCATGTTCTGCAGACCCAAAGGTCTCACACAGCACTCAACACGTGCATGTTCACATACCCACTCACATGCCCATAAACACGATCTGTAAACCCCCATCTTTAAGTGGCTAGTCTATAATTTAAAAAGGGCGTTCATATTCTGAACTGAGATACAGAAACATCACCAGCCTCTGACTGTGTCAGCGGGGACACACATAATGACCGTGAGACCATTGTGCAACCCGTGCATTTCAATGTGCCGCACGATTCCATGTCTGCACTAATAGCTCAGAACTCTTGCTGCTGGCTGGTAAGCTTACCTTATACAGTGAGTCTATCTCCTAATTCCAAGTCTGAGCTCGCGGTCCTTCCATCACTGCTTTGCCTCATTAAATGCAGAGCGTAGAACCGATTTCGGCAATTCATCCAGCAACTGCAACAATGAGTGTAACGTGTATCGTAATGTTGTTCCTAAGAAATATAATTATGTGGACAGACAATTTGCAAAATAGAAAGGGACCTCAGCGCCCTTGTCCTGTCAATCTGGCCTCTCTCTTAATCAGGGATGATAATAATGATAATAATAATAATAATAATAATAATAATAATAATAATAATAATAGTATCACCCCTCCCATCTACAGCCAGCTTGTCAATGTGGCAATATTTATAGATGGCTGTAACAGTGCATCTCCAGGCAGATGGGTTAAGACTGAGGAGCAGCTGTAGATGTCTGCTCACTAAGTGAGGGAGGAAAATTAATCTGAACAAAGCCACTTATAGGACCCTTAATTTATTAGCACAGTAACAGAGAAGAGGAGCTTCTGAATGGTAGGAGAGAGAGAGAGAGAGAGAGAGAGAGAGAGAGAGAGAGAGAGAGAGAGAGAGAGAGAGAAATGATGAAGATAATTGCAAAAATAATACATCATATGGCTTGTGTGCTCTGTAGAATTGGAAGGTCAACAGACATAAGACCCAACATCTAATCAGTCATTAATTAATTAATTACATTGAACAAAGCATTTGCTATCAATCTACACACTGAAGTCAGATTTTCAGTCTGTCTTAAAGCCTGCTTCATTAAGTACACACACACACACCCACACCCACACACACACACACGCACAGCACATGCACATGCACATGCACACACACACATATAACACATACAATATGCACACACATATGTACACACATCACACACACACATACACACACACACACAAAACCACATTTCTCTAAATGCTTTCTGGTGTGGCCCTATGTTGGTTTAAATAGCAATAGCCTCCATTAGCTTATATATTGGAATGCTTGGTCATTAGGGATCAAGTAGTACTACCTGACAGGTGTCTGGAGGTGTAACCTGGTTGGAGTAGGTCTGGCCTTGTTGGAGAAAGTGGGTCACTGGAGAAGCAGACCTGAAGACTACATACTATATGACCCCATGTATGAATTCTAGGAAAAGATAAACTTAACCCATAGCAGTGTGGAGATGATATGGAACTATGAGGGTGGGAGGCAGGGAGCTCCCTGAGGTTGGAGAGAGAAGTGTCTCTTATTTTGTTATTGTTCATTATTACTGCTCATAACTCAGAACGTTCACTGAGGCCTAGCTTATTTAGTTGTATAGAATATCACTTGGGCACATTTATTTTAAGGCTCATTTGTTCAAAATGTGTTTGACAAACACTTTAGTATTTAGTTTATATTTATATTATAGTATGTTTGACATACTCTAGTCTTGCTTCAAAATGTTTTAGCCAAGTAACTGTTGCTTGTGGGATTTCATGTGTGTAATAGCCATGTTGTATCCAGAAGATTCCTCTCCGTTCTCCAGTTTGGACATTTTTTCCAACTCTTCCTCTATGATGCTTCTTGAGTCTTGAGGTTTGGTGGGTGTGTTGAATAGAGCATGGGGACTTAGGGGTGCATGAGACCTTTAGCTGAGGTGCTTTGGCTATTAATGGCTGTTGGAGGAGGGGGAGAGAAACTGATGTTAGAAGGGGACTTGAGAAATTAGACACCAACAATCCAAACAAGCCAATTAAGAAACGGGGTGCAGAGCCTGAACAGAGAATTCTCAACAGGAGGAATCTTGAATGGCCAAGAAGCACCTAAAGAAATGTTCAATGTTCTTAGTTATTAGGCAAAGTGCAAATCAAAACGACCCTGAGATTCCATCTTCCACCCATCAGAATGGCTAAGATCAAAAACTCAAGTGATAGAATATGCTGTCCGAGGATGTGAGCAATGGGGAACAACCTAGATTGTCCCTCAACTGAAGAATGGATAAAGAAAATGTGGTTCATGTACACAATTGAATATTATTCAGCAATTAAAAACAAAGGCAATCACGAGTTTTGCAGGCAAATGATAGAACTTGAGAATATCATCCTGAGTGAGGTAGACCCAGGCCAAAAGGGTATAGGTGAATATTTGCTATACAAGTACAGGATACCCAGGCTAAACCCTCCACAGACCCAAAGAATGCCAAACAAGAAGGAAAATCCAAGTAAGGATGCTTGAATCTCACTTATAAGGGGAGATAAAATAGTCATGGGAGGCAGAGGGAGGTAGGGAACTTTGTGAAGAGGGGATGGGGAAGGGAAATCAGGTATGGGGGAGAGACATGAGGGAGGGCCAGAGGGCCAGAGGGCCAGGAGAATGAATGGAAATTTCAGCTTTGGGGAATGGGTCTGAGGACTATTTCAAGGATGTGCAAGAGACCTGGGATGGGGGAGACTTCCAGGAATCAGTGGAGGTGACCTTTAGCTGAGACTCACAGGAAGTGTGGATGTGGGAACCTGATGAGGCCACCTCTCTGTAAGCCAGATAGGAACCCCAGTGGAGGGATAATGGACAACAACCCACCATAAAACTTTCTGGTCGCAAATTTGTCCAATCTACAAGAAATAACGGGGACAAAAGATGGAGCAGAGACTGAGGGAATAGTCAAGCAATAACTGGCCCAACTTGAAACCCCTCCCATCAGCAAGCACCAATTCCCTGACTCTGTTGATGATGCTCTGTTGGTGATTGCAGACAGGAGCCTAACATTGACTGTTCTTTGAGAAGCTCCACCTAGTCAGGCTGACTGAAACAGATGCAGATTGGACAGAGCTAGGGACTGTTAAAGAAGAATTGGGGGCAAGGATTGAGGGGCCCCAAAGTGTGTAAAACTCTACAGGGAGAACCAACAGAGTCAACTAATCTGAACCCTGGGAACTCTCAGAGTCTGAACCACCAACCAAAGAGCACACAGAGACTGGACCTAGTCCTCCCTACTACATATGTAGCAGATATGCAGCTTGTCTTCATGTGGGGATCGCCCAAGCTACTCCAGCAGGGGGCTATCCTAAAGCTGTTTCCTTGTCTGTTGGTTATGTTACCTAACTGGGCCTGCCTTGTCTGGCCTCAGTGGGTGAGAGGGATTGCTCCAAGCCCCACAAAGACTTGATGTGCCGAGGGTGGGGGAGATATACAGGGAGGGCCTTCACCCTCTCAGAGGAGAAGGGGAGGGAGGGTTGGCAGAGGGACCGTGTGAAGGGGAGTACTGGGAGAGAGGAGCAGTGGTCAGATATAAAGTGGTAAAGTAAATAAATAAATAAAGTTTATGCCCCAGCAGAGAAACCTACACTTCTGTACATAGGAATAATACTAATAAGATATGGGGTAAGTAACATTTGTTGAGTTGGGAACATGTGGCCAATAGGATGGTGGAGGTTTGGGTTGATAAGATCAATCAATATATAAAGCATACATATTGAAAATTTCAATGAACAAATACCAGTAATTATAACAGTGAATGCGCTATTCGCCCATTAAAAGTCTCATTTATGGCAATTGAACAGACTGCTGACAGTTTTTGAAATGAAGTCGTCCCTTGTGGTGAATGAATATTGATGAAGGACACCTTTAAGCACCCTGTCATCTGCGTCCCTTCTAACCATCCACTTGAAAGGACATCTGATGACTGTACTTACTTTGTCATCTCTGTGACCATGACTAGTCCTTTTATTGCAATTTCCTCTTCTGAAAAATGCTAGAAAACGGCGTGTCAGTTTCAGTTCTCCCCCGAGATATACTGAGGATGAAGTGAGGGGTGAATGGTTTGCAAGGTGCTTACAGGAGTGCCCAGAACACCATAATGACTGCGCAGCTAGCTTCTACTGGAACACGTCTGGGAAACAGAGTCTTCAATCATTCACTAGAGCTGGTGGAATCATAATGAATACGACAGTCATATGTACCCAAAAAGGGGGAAAATGTGCTATATCTCTTAAAGAAGTTGCTTAAGTGACTGCGCGTGAAACACCTTAATGGTGTGGTAGAGAGGAAAATCTCCTCTGATGAGACACCCAGATCACTACTGCCTGTGTGACTTGGGATTCCTGCTGAAGCTCTAACCTTGTTTTTCCTCTCATTTACAAAATGAAAAGGTTGACAGGAAAAGAAGGGACCCCAGTGACCTCCAGAGTCGGGGATGGAGAGAAGTGGGGTGTGAGTTTGGGGTCTTTGGGAGGGCAAAGCAGAAACGCAGGATAGCGAGAGGCTAGCACGTTGTGAAATGCATTAAACAGTCCTGCACCACAGCACACTGCAAAGTGGCATTTTATCATATTAAAAGACGTAAGATGGTTGCACTAGATGAAATGAGATCTACATTCAGGTCCATTAACTTCGCTGCCTTTTTATTGATTTCTGCCGTACGTCAAGCCACGCACTGCGAGGAACGACGAACGAACAGGAAAGGATCGCGAGGGTGTTTTGTGGTTTCTTGGCGTGGTCTTGGAAGCTTTTTTACCCGGTGCTGTTAACTTGCGGTGCTACTCTTTAAGAGGCGGGGTCCAGTCATTAAGAGGCGGGGCCCAGTAACTAGGAAGTGGATCTCAGTAATACTTGTTTAGCTCACAGTGGCTGGGATAAGAGTCGTTCTCAATTGGACCCTCAGTGATTTCTATGAGTTCACTGAACAAAAAAAATGAAGCTAGAATTCCTGCTGGCTCACCCTGCTTCCCTGCTCCGATCTGTCTCATTGGATGGATATTCTCGCCAGTCTCTTGCACACAATAGCACCAGAAAAATCATCTGCCCGTGTGTAGCTGAAAGAAACAGATGGAGTGACCCCAAACCAGGGCTTTCTGTTTCTTTGCCTTTTAAAAGTATCCAGCGTCAATTTTTTGGCATGCAAACAAGATTTTGTACAGTACCAAGAAACCGACTAATAGACTCCCTAACCTTATTTTTTTAAAAAATCGAATTTTATGAGGGCTTACAACCTCTTGATGTCAGTATTTGAGGCATCTTGGTGCTTCTTTCTCTTTAAGTTTAATGGATAGCTTTTGAGGTTAGAGAGCAAATTAAGTGTTTCATCAAGGATTATTAATTGATCTGATAAAAAGAAGAAATAAAAAGAAGGGGCCATTATGTCCTGAGACACGACAGGTAGTGTTTTTTTTTTTTTCTTCTTGTGTTGTCTAGGTCATTTAATCTTTCTTATATTTATGTAGTCTGTGCCATTACTCCACATGTTATAGATAAACCAGGATTGGGGTAGTTTAAGTAACTTTTAGATTACTGATTTTCTAAGCAGGATGCAGAGAGGTAAAACATAAATCTACAGATTCTTGTGAAACACTACCTGCAATCTGTATTAGCCTGACATCCTGGTTTTTTTTTTTAAAGATTTATTTGTTATTTTATGTAAGTACACTGTAGCTGTCTTCAGACACCCCAGAAGAGGGCATCAGATTTCATTACAGATGGTTGTGAGCCACCATGTGGTTGCTGGGATTTGAACTCAGGACCTTCGGAAGAACAGTCAGTGCTCTTAACCGCTGAGCCATCTCTCCAGCCCCTGACATCCTTTATATGATGCATCAACTATAGGTGCTATTAAGGTTTGCTGCCTTTCCTGAGAGGTCCAGCCTCATTCTGACAGATGCCAGTCAACTGGGCTAACACAATGGGGTGGGGTGGGGGGAGGAGAAACTAATGTGAAGTCAAAGACTTTGTGATGCTTAGAGAAATATATTTTGTAGCATTTGCATATTCAAGACAGTGGTTAATATTCAAAGCCCTTTTTAGAGATGTTTCGTTTTATTTAAGGGTGGGTATCTTATACAAAATTCTTTGTGCAATCCCTAAAAGACTGTTGGTATAACTACTGAATGACTATTGGTCATCATAGTTTTGACCACTACACATTGAATGTATTTTCAGAAACAGAAAAGAGCCTCAGAAGACATGGTCTCTCTGATAACAACACACACACACACACACACACACACACACACACACACACACACACACTGTGTAACTACTGATGAGCAAACTGCCAGAGAATTTAAACAAAGGGTGGTTGATTAAAGGAAGCAGAAACATTTACTTTGATCTCTAATTCAGACACAAAACTATCACCATCTTCAAGTTGTCTCACTAGTGGAGCCTTATTCACTTTAACTAGGGGTTCAGTTGAAAGACGCTACACTAACCCATTCACAACAAGACCATTGGCTTACTGGCTTTATGGGAAGTTTTCAGAGTAAAATATGGCCCCTTCTATTCTTTTCACCAGGTTATTTAATTTCCTTTCATTTTTCTTCTTCTTAGTGTCTTGGCTTAAATAGCCATTATGTTCTCAAAGATACATGGTTAGAGAAAACATTTTATTCCATATTGTCAATGGGGACTTGGCATCTTTAGGAGACAGTGTGATGGTTTGTATATGCTCGGCCCAGGGAGTGGCGCTATTAGAAGGTGTGATACTTCAGAGACTTGAAGTTCTTGTCATACAGATCTTTCACTTGTTTGGTTACGTCACGCCAAGATACTTAATATGGTTTGTGGCTATCGTAAAGGGTATTATTTCTCTTACTTCTTTCTCAGCCTGCTTATCCTTTGAGTATAGGAAGGCTTCTGACTTGCTTGAGTTGATTTTATATCCGGCCACTTTGCTGAAGTCGTTTATCAGCTGTAGGAGTTCTCTGGTGGAGTTCTTTGGTCGCTTATGTATACTATCATATCGTCTGCAAATAGTGATAGTTTGACTTCTTCCTTTCCAATTTGTATCCCTTTGACCTCTTTTTCTTGTCTAATTGCTCTAGCTAGAACTTCAAGTACTATATTGAAAAGATATGGAGAGAGAGGGCAGCCTTTTCTAGTCCCTGATTTTAGTGGGATTGCTTCAAGTTTCTCTCCGTTTAGATTGATGCTGCTACTGGTTTGCTGTAAATTGCTTTTACTATGTTTAGATATGGTCCTTGAACTCCTGATCTTCCAAGACCTTTAGCATGAAAGGATGCTGAATTTTGTCAAATGCTTTCTCAGCATCTAATGAGATGACCATGTGGTTTTTTTCTTTGAGATTGTTTATGTAGTGGATTACATTGATGGATTCCTGTATATTGAGCCATCCCTGCATCCCTGAGTTGTTGGCGAGGATGTGGAGAAAGAGGAACACTCCTCCACTGCTGGTGAATTGCAAGCTGGTACAACCACTCTGGAAAGCAGTCTGGCGGCTCCTCAGAAAACTGGTCATGACACTTCCGGAGGATCCGGCTATACCACTCCTGGGCATATACCCAGAGACTTTACCTGCATGCAATAAGGACACATGCTCCACTATATTCATAGCAGCCTTATTTATAATAGCCAGAAGCTGGAAAGAACCCAGATGTCCCTCAACGGAGGAATGGATTCAGAAGATGTGGTATATTTACACAATGGAATACTACTCTGCAATTAAAAACAATGAATTCACGAAATTCCTAGGCAAATGGTCAGAACTTGAAAATATCATCCTTAGTGAGGTAACCCAATCACAAAAGATCACACATGGTATGAAGTCACTGATAAGGGATATTGACCCAGAATCTCAGAATACCCTAGACACAATCAGCATATCAATAGATTTCTAAAAGATGGAAGGAGAGACCCTGGTCCTGGAAAGACTGGATGTAGGGGAACGCCAGGACAGAGTAATGAGAGGGGGTTGAACGGAGAAAAGAGGAGGGAAGGGGGCTTATGGGACTTTCGGGGAGGGAGGAAACGGGAAAGGGGAAGTGATTTGGAAAGTAAAATAAAAAAATAAAAAAAAATTAAAATAAAAAAAAAAAAAAAAAAAAAAAAAAAAAGAAGGTGTGATACTGTTGGAGTAGGTGTGGCCTTGTTAGAGCGGGTATGGCCTTGTTGGAGTGGGTATGGCCTTGTTGGAGTGGGTGTGGCCATGTTGGAGTGGGTGTAGCCTTGTTGGAGTAGGTGTATCACTGTGGGCATGGGCTTTCAGACCCTCAACCTAGCTGCCTGGAAGCCAGGATTCTGCAAGCAGCCTTCAGATGAAGAGGTAGAACTCTCAGCTCCTCCTGCACCATGACTGCCTAGATGCTGCCCAACTCCCACCTTGATGATGACAGACTGAACCTCTGAACCTGTAAATTAGCGCCAATTAAATGTTGTCCTTTATAAGAGTTACCTTGGTCATGGTATCTGTTCACAGCAGTAAAACCCAAACTAAGATAGCTGGCTACCAGGAAGTTGAGATGGTGCCCTTTGACTCCTTTTGCCAAGAACTTTGCAGGAGTGTTTGGTTTAATGCCCTTTCTGCCTCTATCAAACAGACGCTTTCTCTGCTTTAGCCTGCTGGTATTCTGGATATTTCAGCAGCATATTTCCTGAGACTTACCCATCCTTGTTCCTCATTGGTATCCTGTTCTTCCCTGTTCACATGCTCCTTCTGTCTCGCAACAACTACAGTCAGAAGGCAGATTCTAGTGCAGTTTCCTTAGTTCTGTGAGTAATTCTCCTTTCACATCATACCTTTCTTCCCCAGTTAAATACACTGCTAGCATTTGTTTTCTCTTCCTACAATATATGAACCAGTGATTATATTACTATCTGTTACCTCTCGGTGATTCGGGTGCCAGTTTATTTTGTGTAACAGCTGTCCTCTGTCCTCTGCGGCACCCACCATTGATTCCTGACAGCAATTATAATGAATTCGAATAAAGTTTTAAAACTTTGATTTCATCTGAAATATATTCTGTACGTGTGGGGTAAGACGTGTTACTGGGACGGTTCCTCTTCAATGTGGAGTTGCTCCGTTTGGTATCAGCTCTCCTCATATCAGTGAGGGCCATTTTCCAGCAAGTTTACCTGAGAAGGATAGGGCAAACTTGGATGCGGATGCAACCATCCCAGCCGCAGGGGGGTCTCAGACCGAATGAAAAGACACACGGAAATAACTGTCAGAGGGACTAGAATCCACCCTTTCCTCTGCTTTCCTGCTGTGAGCACAACACAGTCAACTCCCTAACGACTGACTCCCTCCGCCAGGATGCACTGTATTCTCTAAACCTTGAGAAAAGAAATAAACACATCCCCTTCATTTATATTGTTTTGGTCCAAGTATTTTTATCAGTATAATTTTCTCTGAACCAAGGGCTAAAACATTTAAGAAATCAATATATGCTTTCAGGAGGGAGGGGAGAGGGGAAGGGCAGAAAGGATGGGGAAGTCAAAGAAAGGGAACAGAAAGGACTATCAGAGTGGGGGAAGCAAGTGAATGTCTCCACCCCAAGTCCGCTTCCGAGGTGGCCCTGAGATCGACAAAGCTCATATTCCTTGTGCTTAGTTTCAGAACCTCTGCTTCTATTCCAGTGTAACAGCTTCCAGGATGAAAAGCACACGTGGAGTTCTGTTTCCTGAGCCTGTGAGCCACGAGGAAGAACAAGGAAAAGAAATGGGGGCCGCCATGTAAGTAAAACAATGCTGTAGTCATTTAGCATTTCCCGTTTAAACAGTGCATCCCCACCCCTGTGGAGAGTTTAGCGCACGGGGCAGGGTCCCATTCTGTAATGTAATCCTAGCGGCAGCAATATAAGTATTTGCGGATCAAACGGTCTGATGGGGAAGTATCAGGAACATCGAGTGCATCACCAATGACCTAAGGCTTGGAAGGACCAGGAAAGAAGTGGAAGAAAAGATAGATGCGGCATAGTTATTTCCAGAAGGCCTTGTCTAGTAAGACTCAGGAGCGATGGTAATATGCAAATGGCCGCTCGTTTCTAAACCCCACCTGATACGTTGTCCTACTTAAATGCTTCCCACTCTTGTTTCCTCTTCTTTCTACCTCATCCTCTCATGCACGTCCCAGGGATGCTCTCACCATTCATGCCTGTAGTCTTGCCTTCCAACTTCCGGTCTGTCTGTCTTTTCCTAGAAATACACTCATCTCTTCTTCCTCACCCCATCCCTATCCCCACCCCAGGTATATCGATCCTCCACACACACATCACCCCCGACCCCGTTACACTGTAAAGCCAACATCCCTGATATAAGATGAGTACAGAGCACTCGGCTTGAACCAGCGCTGTGTTTCTGCCTCAGACTTCTTTCTTACTGTATTGGCTAAACTTTCTCATCGCTGTCACAACAACAGCATCATCATCATCATCAGCAACAACAACAACAACAGCAACAATCACCTTGACAAGAGCAAAGTTCTGATGTGGCTGTGGCTTTCAGTCTAAAGGGATACAGCTACAGCCCATGGCGGCAGGAACATGGGGCATATGGTCATGTAGCATCTTCAGTGAGGGAGTAGAGAAGTAGTCATGCCATAAAACATGAAGGACCTACCACCCGAATGACCGCCAATTCTTCTACTGATTCGCTATATCTTCCTTCCGTTATGGGAAGCATTCTAGGGCATCACTACCCAGGGAACTATGTGTCTAGACCACACAAAGCCCATGGGGGCGACATGACACTCAAACTACACTCACCTGAATTGAAGGGTTGAGGGTTGATAGGTGCTTGCAGCTTCCTTCTCATTACCTTTGGGGTCTGGGGTCCAGCCTCATTACCTTCCACAGCCTCATTACCTTCTCTGAGCCAGATTTCTCACTCAGATCTTCCCAGAATGTGTTTTTAACCCTGCCGCCTGTGTAAGATTTCTATGTATTTTTCAAGCATCGGAAAGACAGTAGCTCTGTACGCTTTTTGCTTGCAGTGTGCATGCGTGAGTCAGAGCCGACCTGTTGTTGGCTGATTCCCAGTTTCCGGCTAGCTCACTGGTCCTTCCTTCTGAATCTCATCTCCACCTAGGCTTTTCTCCAACCTTTTCTATCCTAGGTACCTGCGGTCCCCATGTTGTTTCCTCTCCAGTTAAGAACTCTGGAAACTCTACAACTTACCAGATAATGTTACACTGTTTTCTTAGCACCTGTGGGTGTGTGTGTGTAGGGGGGTCATACAGGAAAATAGAATGAATAGATTGAGTTCTCCCATGTCAGTGTCCCTCAAAAGTTTTGTAATCATGTGGCAGATAGCAACAGCCTAGATGCTCACTGGATCAGTGAGGAAGTGTGTTGCTTTAAACCAGCTGCTCAGGACTTTGGGTTTACTGGAAATGAAGGGCAGAGTCCTAAGAAGTGAAGAGTTTGGCATCGTTTGGGGTCACACTGTGCTTTTGAAATCTTGGAATACAATTAATAATACATTATAATAGAGCATCTATCTATGCTGTATGTTATATGTTGTATAGCTGCCCTGTATGTTCTAAAATATACCCACATATATTTGTGATCATAAATATACATTAGATATAGCTAAGTCTACGACCCCAAACACAGATGTATTCCCCATAGCACCATTCTTTCTCCAGTGAACTCTCACAGTGGTCCATGTGTTTTATTTTATAAATGAGAATAGTAATATTCCCTGCACCATCCTAAAGCCCTTTTCCATTATGCCCTTTTTCTCTTCAGTCCTTGAAATATCAAGTCTGTATGTTTTGGATTAACATGAAATATCTCTTTCTGTTAATAATCAGAATTAATCTCAAGCAAGGCAAAGATAAGAGTTCCTTTAGAAATGTGCCTCAGAGATCCCAAGAGTGTCTGGTAACACTTAACCCTTCATTAAATATCCTATTATCTATTTATCAAATAATACCTCTGCTCATATCAGGCTTCGCAATAACTTACTCTCACACACTAGCTAGACGAATACATTGTTGAATGAAACTGGCGTCTCTGTACCTCCCGACTAGTTTCTGCTATGGCATAAATACATTATAAAGAAATTATCGACTCTGGGTATTTTGTTTGTTTGTTGTTTTTGAAACAAAGAATACATTTTTGACCTACAGCCCAGCTCAACTTCCTGATTTAAAAATGGATGAGAAAGCTGATCCTAACACCATAGGTTAAAATAACCAATATCTACAGTACTGCCTTGCAAATATCCCAGTTGTACCCCTGATCCTGGGATCTTAGTGGTGACTTGCCCTGAGGATCTAGGACATTATTCCATTTGCTGTTTCTCCAAACCTATAATCTGGGCAGACATTTGTAATAACTGTTTTTCTTAATGCCCTGCTGAACTGAGAAAGTTTTATCCCCCCCCCTCCACCCCGAAATCAGGAAGGAAGGCTTATTTCAAGTCAACACTGATAGTAACAATTGCTGGACAGACTTCAGTTTTCTAAAAATAGGAGGGCGCCAGTTCCTCCCACTACAGAGATTCTGATGTCAGCGGTAGCAGGAAACACAACCCGAGTGGAGTGAAAACACCCGTGGGGTTCCATAACCCGCCAGAGTCCTTGTCATCCTCTGCATGTAAATTGTATAAAACTCCCAACAATATAATCCTCAGGATATGGTGGATGATTGGCGGGCTGCAAAGCTTTTCCTTTAGACTCAAACAGTTCTTTGATACAAAACAATATTTTTCATTACAAAGGCAATTGTTGATAGCCAATGGGGCCCCTGATAGTCCCATGTGGGCTGCGCAATAAGTATGCCGCCTTACAAAACACAGGATTGCTTTTCATGCGACGGAGACCATTTGTGCAATTGAGAACCCATTGAGAAAGCCCACTGATAGACGGGCCTTTTAAAATTCCAAGATGTAAATGCACTGAAGTGCATTATCAGATGGGCTTTTCACAAAAAGCCCCTAGGAGGGATAATTTAATGTATACATTCAGCCGTCATTGTATTTGTGTTTCTGGCAATAATTCATTTCCCCTATTTTCCCAATGGTTCTTTTTTTTCTTCTTCTTCTCAGCAAACCTCAGCTGTCTCAATTGAAACAAAGGCAGGAGGCAACCCCAAATTTCAGCTTTTGGCATTGTCTCAATTACTGTTTTTCAGTGCCCCTCTCTCTGCCCACCCCATTTTTTTACAAGAAATTTGCAAATAACATATAGGACAGTGAGATTGTAAAAGACCATATAGCCCACCCCTGGGCAAAAGTGCCAGGGAAATGGAATTTCTTTTCAAGTGAATATTACACATCATTTCTTTTGTTATCTTCTACGGTGAATTTATTTTGCACAAAATGGAGAGCTTCTCCCCCATTTTCATGTTATTTTTTAGTAATGCTTTTCCAGGACACAGCAGGACAGCGAGAGATCATTAGAATATATGTATTGATATGGTGGTGGCGGGGGAGGGCACAGGTTGCAACAAAATGAACTACTAAGAGCATGAACCCAGGAGTTAAGCATTCAGTGTTAGCGTTCACCAAGAGGTGTGCTATAATCCTATGAAGCTGCAGACAACTGTTCTAAGAATTCCACCCTCTAAACCCAATGATTATGGGTTGAGAGGGAGAGAAAAAAAATCAATCTTTATATTGTATCAAGGGCAATGTCTAATGAATCCCTACAAAAATATTGACAGCCGTGCAATTAAAATAACAAAGTTCAATGATCATCTTGTGGCATTGCTCCATCAATTCTTATAAAATGAAAAATAAAAAAAGAAAGAGAAGAAAAGTAAAGCTTATTTAACTAGGTCCTGGCGTCTATGGAGAATTAGACCGCAATGAGAGACTAACGTGGGAATCCAATAGCGTATTTTTCTCCCTCCGTAGTGAGTCACTGTTCTACCTGTAAGCTGTAATCTGATTTCTTCTTAATTTCTATGAAAAATAAGATTACTAAAGCAGTGGTACTAGAAAAACTACAGTTATTATTTTTCCTAAAACAAAACAAAACAAAAAAACAAATCCCACTGGCAGTTACTAAGAAACACCCATTCATCAATACCTCGGAACCACAAAATTTTGTGGTGTGTCTTCATGGGCCATCCTAGTAGGAATAAGGGAGATGCTGTTGCTGAGAGTGATTTGAACTGTGCAGACCTGGGCTCAAGAGGTTTTGGTGAAGAAGAATTTCAGTATGTGTCCTAGAGACTGTTTTTGTGGTATTTTGCCCTTGTCTGAAGAGCCTACCTGAGGCTAACATAAAAATATTTCTATTAATTTCATTGACAAAGGAAGTCTCAAAAGAGTCCAGCAGAGACTTTGTTCTCTGTGTTGGTCTTATCAAGAGCATTTTAATGAAGAGGAGTAAGCTAGTAAGCAGCACCCTTCCTCAGTCTCTGCATAGGCTTCTGCCTGATACCAAATGGTCAGCCCTGAAAATGTAGATACATGGGACATTATACACACTGAGCGTTGTACTTATGTATTTATGAATACATGTAATATGTGTACATACATGTATATGTATGTATTTAGAAATAATTAATAAAAAAGAGGCCATGCATTCGAAAAAGAAAGGAGGAGTATATGGATTTGTGGACAGGAAAGGGAAAGAAGAAATTATATAATTATTTTGCCTGTTTCAGTTTCTATCCTGGCTTCCATGATGAACAGCTATGTGGAAATGGATGCTGAATAAACCCTTTCCTCTCCAACTTGCTTTTTGGTCATGGTGTTTTTTTCACAGCAACAGAAACCCTGACTAAGACACAAGGAGATGCAGCTTCACAACCTCAAAACTCCATGGTCCACTGACTCTTACAATTTTCCTGTCCCCTCTTCTACAATATTTCCTTTCTGAGCCTTAGCTGAGGGAGTGTTCTGTAGACATATCCATTGGGACTGGGCTCCGTAACTCTGAAATTTGATTGGTTGTGGTTTTCTGCAATGCTGTCTGTTTCAAAAAGCACTTTCCTCAGTGAGGGCTGAAGATTCTTTCGAACTTAGTTATGGGTTATTCTGGTTTCAAGAAGTAGTGATCATAGGTTCTCATCCAAGATGATTATTTTACTGGCCTCAGACAACTGGCTAGATTTCTAGTGCCACACATGGTTTCCTTCCTGTTGAGAAGATTTTTAAGCCCAATTAGAAAGCTATTGGTTACTGCTAAGCTATATGAGCCACTACTGCACCTTAGCGTCCTCCTGCCATTTTGGTTGTTGGTGTGGTTCATAGACATCATGTTGGTTTCTTCCCTCCTTTGGAATCTTGCATGACACTTTCAGGTACTGTGAAAGCTAGTCTTCAGGCATGGGGCAATCCATATCAGTTCCATCTCCAGGGTATCTGGGCACAGTGTCTGTAGTGAATGGTAACTTACTTTTTACTTCTTGGAGGGTCAACTAAGGCCAATAGACAAAGTCTCTAATGTTTTAGGATTATCTTGGACAACCTTGATCAACAACCCAAAAGATGGCTTCTCTCCAGAGGTCTAGGAGAACAAATGAAAATATGCAGCTTCCCTAGGGTAGAGTAGGGGAACCTCTATAAAGTCCCAGAGACCTGGGATGTGGGAGGCTCCCAGGACCCAATGTAGGTGACCTTAGCTAAAATGCCCAAAAGTGGGGAGATGGAACCTTACTAGTCCACATCTAGTAGTTAGACAGGGGCTAAGTGGAGGGATGAGGATGCCAACCCAACCTCAAAATTTTTGACCCAGAATTCTTCCTGTCTAAAAGTTATGCAGGGACAAAAATGGAGGAAAGTCTGATGTCAAGGCTGAGCAGTGACCAGCTCAACTTTGGAACAATCTCATTAGGGAGCACCAAACCCTGACACTATTACAGATGATATGTTGTGCTTGCAGACAGGAGCCTAGTATGGCTGTCCTCTGAGAAGCTCCACCAGCAGCTGCCTGAGACAGATGCAGATTCTCACAGCTAACCATTGGGCTGATGTTGGGAACTTCTAACATCAGGGGAAGGGACTGAAGGAACTGAAGGGGCTAGCAATCCCATAGAAAGACCAACAGTGTCAAATAACCCAGACCTCTGAGAGTTCCCACTGACTCAGACACCAACTAGGCAGATACACAGTCTGGTCCAAGGCCCACAGCACATATGTAGCAAAGGAGTGACTGCTTTATCTAGCCTCAGTGGGAGAAGATGCATCTAGTCCTATAGAGACTTGATATCCCACAGAAGGCACCCTCTCAGAGGAGAAAAGGAAGGGGGATGGGATGGGGGAACTCTGGGAGGGGTGAGTACATTTGGGTTAAATAAAATAATTAATTAAAAAATAAAACAAAACAAAACAAGAAACAACAAGCAAACAATAGCTTCTCATATCTGGTACTAAGGTTTGGTTAGGTGATCTTTAACTATTAGAGGGAATATAGTCCAAAAGAGAAAATATAATTTAAACTAAAACATAATTTTAGATATTGTTTATACAGGACTTATGTATATTATAGGTTCATTTAGATGGGTAATTAATAGTATGATTTCTTATGACTGTCTCAGATATACTTACTGTTATTTTATCTTCCCCATCCTTCTTCTGTATTTATCTCTATCCCCACTCCTTACCTTTCAATCCCCTTTTCCCCATTTCCACTCAGTTTACTTACCTTGTTCTTCCCCTCTCTAATGCCTCTACCCCAACAATTGCCCCTTTTGACTTTCTGTATTCTGTGGTTACTCTAGGCTATATCCTTATGTCTGAAGTTTTGGAAGTAGAAGAGAGAGTAAGAGAGTAAGAGACCCAGTAAGAGTCTATGTGATGTTTGCCTTCCTGAGTCTGAGTTACTTACTAGGGGTGATAGTTTTTAGTTCCATCAATGACCTAAAAAGTTTCTTGATTTCACTTTTCTTTAGAGTTGAGCAGTGTTCTATAGTGTGTATGTACTATATTTTCATTATCTACTTTTTGGCGGAAAGGTATTTAGGTTGTTTCAATTTCCTAAATACTGGGACTGAAGCAGCAACAAACATGGCTGAGTGACTATCCACAAAGTAGGACATATGTTTTACTTTTGGCTTTTGCAAATTCTCCACACTAATTTCTATAGTGGTTGTACAAGTTTGCAATTCCACCAACCTTTTCTACCCACCCTCCGGATGTGTTGATGATTTGTTTTATTGATCTTTGCCAATATGATTGAGGTAATATGAAATCTCAAAGTTGTATCACGTTGGTGCTACAAATATAGTTTAAGATCTGGAGTTGTAACTCCTCCAGCGTCATTATTTTGCTCAGGATTGTTTTTTGTTCATCTCAAGTCTTTTGTGATTCCATACAAATTTAAAGTTAGGTTTTTTTTTCCTATTTCTGAAAACAATGGTAAAGTTTCATTATCATATTTTTACCTATGTCATGGTGTATTTTTTCCATTTCATAGTCTCTCTCTCTATATATATACATATATATCATATACATATACACATACATCATATCCATCCATACACACACACACACACACACACACACACACACACACACACATACACATATACATATATTCATTGTGGAAGTCCTTCATTTCCTTGGTTAGGTTTATTCTTAGATAGTTTATTTTCTTTGAGACTATTGTGAATGTGAGCATGCCCATGATCTCTTTCTCTGTGTACTTGTTGTTAGTGTTTTTTAAAAAATAAGTTATTTGTGCAAGTTTATTCTATATACTGCCACATTGCTGAATTTGTTTATCATTTCTAAAAGTTTACTGGTAGAATTTTTGGAATCTCTAATGGGAAGTATCATGTCATCTGTAAATAGGGATGGTTTGACTTCTTTCCTTATTTGTATCTTTTAAATTTCATTCCCTTGTCTTATTGCTTTAGCTAGTGCTTCTAACACAATATAGAAAAGGAGTAGTGTTAGTGGAAATCCCTGGCTCCTCCCTGACATCAGTGGGATTGCTCCAATCCTTTAGGATGCTGTTGGCTGTGGGTTTCTCAATTATCGTCTGTATTATGTTGAGATATGTTTCTTCTAGCCCTACATTCTTTAAGACTTTTATCATGAAGGAATATTGAATTTTGCAAAAGAATTTTTCTGCATCTATTGAGATGATCATTTTTTCTTTTTATTAGATATACTCTTTATTTACATTTCAAATGATTGAATACAGGTTTTAAAAATATTGCTTTATAATATTCTTAATTTCCTTGGTGTCTGTTGTAATCTATTTCTGTTAATTTCTGATTCTGTTAATTTTGTTTCTCTACTTCTTTTGTTTGGTTAACTGCGCCAAGGATCTGTAAATCTGTTTATCATCTCAAAGAACAAGCTCTTGAATTTGTTGATTCTTCATATTTTTTTCCATTTCATCAATGCCTGCTCTAACTTACATTAATTTTTCCCATTAAGTGAGTTTGGACTTGTTTGGGTTTTTTTTTCCAAGTTTTTGAGTTACATCATTAAAGCCATTTTTTTTGTGATCTTTGGACTTTTTTTTAATATAGGCACTTATAGCTACAAATTTCCTCCGTAGAACTGCTTATAAGGTGGCACAGATTTGATGTTATATTTTCATTTTCTTTTAGTTCCAAGAAATTTATTACTTCTTTCTTGATTCCTTATTTTATTCATTCCTTATTCGGTAATGGACTCACTCTCCATGAGTTTGGGTATTTGTGTGACATGTTTGCCGTCCATTTTAAGTTTAACACTTTGTGGTCAGAGAAGAAACAAGGAATTATTTTAATCTCTGTTTTGTGTCTGAGGATGTGCTCCTTGTAAGAAAACCTTCCATGTGTTGCTGAATAGAATGAATATCTTTTGGTGTTTCAGTGGGATATTCTGTAGATTCCTGATAAGTCCACTTCATATATGATGTTAATTAATTCTGATGTTTCTACATATATTTTTTTTGTCCATATGACCTGTCTATTGGGCAAAGTGGGATATTAAAATCACTAAATATTGATGAACTGATGTTAATCTATATCTTTAAATGCAGTATTACATATTTATGAAATTGGATGCCTCAGGTGTGTGTGTGTGTGTGCATTTACACACATGTGCACACATGCATACGCGTGCATATTTTGGATAGTGATGTATTCTTGGTTAACTGTTCCCTTAGTTAGAAGTTTACTTCTTTATCGTTTCTGAGTAGTTTTAGTTTGGAGTTTATTTTGCCAGGTTCTAAGATAGCACTTTGCTTTTTGATCTCATTTGATCGGACCTTTTACTCCAAGGTTGCACCTATCTTTAAAGCTAAGCTTTGTTTCTTGTAGACAACAGCAGGCAGATTTTGTTTCAGAATCCATTCAGTCAATCCATGTCTTTTTATTGAAGAATTGAACAACTTAAACTTATTATTTAAAGTTTTTATTTAAATGTATGTTAACTGTTACTGTGTTGTTGATTTGGGTATTATTTTTGCACTCTTAATGGTGTTTTGTGTTTTAATAATTGTGGCTTTGTATTCATTACCATAGTCTCTCTGCTATGCTCATTTCTCTCTGTTTTGAAATACTACTTCCTATATTTTCTTTAAGTTTCATTTGTTGTCTATACTGTTGAGGGTGTTTGTATCATAGTACATTGTTCTGCTGGGTGTATTACTCTCGGTTGGCTGTCATATTCTTTGAGTACTCTTCTAGCTTTTAAAATTTCCATTGAGAAATCTGCTGTCCCTTTGATGAGTTTTCCTTTCTGTGTGATTTGCATTTTTATCTCTTGCTGCTTTCAATATACTTTCTTTGTTCTGTATACTTAGTGTGATAACTATGATATGTAATAGAAATTTTCTTTTCTGGTCTTACCTGTTTGGTGTTTTGTGTGCTTCTTATATGTTAATGGGTGTGCAATTTCTTAGTTTGAAGAGTTTTCTTATATGATCTTTTTGAAGATCTGATTTATGCCATTTACTTGGGATTTTTCTCCCTCATCTGTGTATAAATCAAAGGTTTATATTTTTTCATGGTGTCCAATATTTCCTGTAAGTTTATTTCCTGTATTTTTACTTATTAATGTTTTGCATTTTTTACTCATTTCATCCTGATTCTTTACTTTATCTTCAAGTAGTGGTCTTCTATCTTCTGCTTGATTCATTTTATTTTTAAGGCTTTCTTTCTGAGTTGAATTATTGGACTTTTTGATTTCTTCTTTGTTTTAGCTTGAATTCTTTCAAGTGATTCTATCTTTTTATTGGATTCCATTTTCAATTCCTAGATTGTCTTTATCATTCACATCAGTTTTATGTTTCTTCAATTCCTAGATTGTCTTTATCATTCACATCAGTTTTATGTTTCTTCTTCTTAAATTCTTCTTAAATTTTCTTCTTAAATTCTTTTTCTTTAATCCTATTGAGTCACTCTTTATGTCTTCTTTAAACCCCTTGAATTTCTTGATAAAGTTTATGATTATTTTTTTAAAATATGTGCTCTGGGCTTTATCCAGAAAGTTCTCATTGAAAAACATTTCTATATGACTTGTAGCCTGACTGGTAAATTTTAGAAAGAAGATATTTGCTTCATCTTTCATGTCATTGGTAGTTTTCCTATCATATCTGGGCTTGTAGACTTCTTTTCTTACTTCTGTTTCTAATATAGAAAGAGCAGGTCAGAAATTTAAATATCTTGCTTGTTTTAGTTTCCACGACTGTATATATTCTTTTCTTTAAACAATTATTTGTGCATGTGTGCATGCATGTGTGTGTGTGTGTGTGTGTGTGTGTGTCTGTGTGGTCTGTCTGTGTGTCTATGTGTGCTTGTGTGTAGGCAGACAGGCTGATTTGGCTAGAAATGGCATTGCTGGAATGAACTAGGGAGACAAAGGGAACTGGGCTGGTATAGGATTGTTTCCTGGTCCAAGCCTGTGTTCTGTAGGACAGATAGGATGAGTTGGGAAGGTTGGATCTGATGTGGGGAAGTTCTGTGAGTTGGGGGATGTTTAGGGAAGGCTCAGGAATAAGTTCAGAGATCAGTTGTGGTGTAGGCAGGGGAGGCCAGACTAGGTTGGATCATTGGGTACGTAATTCATGCTAGATTTGGCAGATTAGAAAGAAGAAATGGCTGAGGAGTTCAGAGAGACTTACAAGGCTGGACCCTAGAGGAGGAGGTGTATAGTCTCCAATGTAACATATTTTAAATTTTATCTTTTGAGAATTATGTGTTCTCACCAGTCTAGTTATCCATTAGGGTAACTATTATCTATTTCTTTGATCCTTTTTTAGAGTCTAAATATTAATCATCTCTTGGATATAAATCTTGCAAAGACTCCCATCCTTTGGTCTTTCTCTATGTTCAGTCAGTTGTTTCATTTGCTGCATAGAGTTTTTGAATTTCATGAGGCCCTCTTTGATTATTGGCCTTATGTTCTGACAATTCAGAATCTTATTGAGAAAGTGCCAGGCTGTGTCTATATCCTGAAGTGTTTTTTCTATTTCTCCCATGACAATCAGAGTTCTAGGTCTTATATTAAGGTTTAATCATTTGGAGATGATTGTTGTTCTGGATGCAATGTTGGTATAGATGACCATCACATGTGTGGAAAATGATCAGGTTCATTAGCCACAAGAAGAATATAAAAGAAAGCTACAAAAAAGGTTTCGTCTTTTAAAAAAAACCAAAGAACAACATTTACAGGTGAAAATATGGAGCACAGGAATCACTTATACACTGTTGGTGGGACTGAAGATTGGTAGAACTACAGAGATGAGTGGGTCACCTTCTCCCATCCCCCAATAGATCTGCCATGTGATCCAGTCAAATCACTCCTGGTAGTTATACAATGGACTCCATGCTGACCTTTCAGAGAAATATTTTCGTATTTCAATGTTCGCTGCTCATTGGAGTACTATTCACTGTGGCTGTAAGGAAGCAATCTAGGCATCAAGCAACAGGAAACTATGAACTGCATATAGAATGGAGGAACTCTTTTCTGCTGTAAAGAAAAAGGAAATCAGGTCATTTGTGGGAGAATGAATGAAACTGGAAGTAATCACGGCGAGTAAATTAAGCCATCCTCAGAGAGGTAAACATAATGTGTTTTCTTCTCATCTGTGGGTCCTAGATTTTATACAGACACAAAAACCATATACATGGATGCTATGTGAACTGGATGTAGAAGTGGACAAAGGACCAACAGAAGCAGAGTGAGGGGGGATGGGGAGATGCTCCATAAAGGGAGATGCACTCAGCAGAGAAAGGGGATGGGGGAGATGTGCTCAGCATAGAAGGGAGGTGAGGGGGATGGGGAGATAGAATACATCCAAGATGGGGTGTCAAGACAGGACTCAGAGTTTAAGAGCATGTACTACTCTGGTAGAAGATCCAGGTTCAATTATTAGCACTCATGTTAGACAGCTCAACATAGCCTACAAGTGAGCTTCAGAAGATCTGGCACTATTTTCTGCCTACACACAAACACACACAACAAGCAAGATATTTAAATTTTTCAGAGTAAAATTCAGTTTTGGAGAGATTACCAGCAAATAGGGAACTGTGGCATGCCCTAATGTGAATATTCAGATTCCGACCATTTCAGAAAGACGAGCCAGGGAGAAAATATATTTGCAAAAATTTAAGCAAAACGTTATGAAATCTGTACATATGCAGGAAATGGCTTATTGGTGTTCTTTTTAATGCATCTCAATGTGTATTTATATGTATGACATACATGTCAGTCCATGTGTGTGCACACACATGCAAATATGTATGTATATATATGCATATATAATTTATTTGTATATATTTTTAATTTTTATTTATATATGGAGGCTAGAAGTCTTCAGGCAGAGTTCCATGGGAGCTGTCTATGTTTCTTTCTTTTTAACAAATAATCTTTGATTGGCTTGGAACTCAGCAAATAGGCTCATCTGACTGGCTAGCAACTCCCAGTGATTTGCCTGTCTCTATCTCCCCGGCAAGGAGACATGGATGTTTTAACCTTATTTTCCGTTAAAAGCATACTTTCAACAGATTTGTCTTAAAACACCAGATTAGCCTACAAAGCCAGAACGTTTGCGGACCAGGAATCTCTGATGACTGAGGCAAAGTAAAACAAATGTTAAAGGGGGCGGAGGGACCTGCAACTGAATCAACCTAAAGAATTCTCCTCTCCTCACTTGCTCAGAGTTTAAGTAAAAAGCAATCATTTTGGAGGTCATGCAGTTGAGCCATTAGCTTTCCTTAAGATGACACGTCTGATGTGTGGGTTATCATAACAATTGCAGAGGTTGTTTGAGAGAAACCCGAAGGTCACATGCTGAATCTTTCATCAGAGTCTGCAGTGGTGACCTAAAGAGAACAGCAGATGGTTTCTTATCATGCTGTCCCTGTGGCTTCTTCAGAACCCTAAAGACACATTCCTCTAAGTTCCATGTGTAGATACATGTACCACTTGAGAAATGCTCAACCCAGGCATATCTGTATCTGTATCTGTATCTGTATCTGTATCTGTATATCTATATATGTGTATTTGTATCTATCTGTATCTGTATCTATATCTATCTAATTATCTATCTATCAAATCTATCTCTATATCTGTCTCTGTCTCTATATCTATCTCAATATCTCTATATCTATATTATGTAGATAGATAGATAAATAGATAGATAGATAGATAGATAGATAGATAGATAGATAGATAGATAGATAGATAGATAGATATTCTTTGCAAATTGAGCACAGCTAATCCTTCTGTCCTCTCATAAGTCGGGTGTTTATACACCATGGTGAATCCTGTAGGACTCAGCAGTTCCTAACCCAACTGTCCATTAGCCCACCAAGTGCAAGGCCAGCATGCTTATATGAAAAAAGTAAAACATTTTTGAAACCGTGACCACGAATAATGGGCACTTACTATAGTTTAGCTCCACCAAAAAATGTCAAGTAAAAGCCTGCCACTCCTTCTGTTGATAGATCCTGAGCCGGACTCTCACTTTGAGAGGTGTTAACTCTCTCCTGCCCTCAGTAGAGTAGATCTTGCTCTTCTGTTTTAATACATGACTCAGTCTCACCTCTCTGGGTTCCATGCCACAAAATCCCCACCATTTGGCGTCATTGTGACAGGATAACTCTGTTACTAGGAGTCTCAGATTACCAAGAAATTAATTACAAAACTCACTGTTTCAGAGGAAAGCAAATATGATTTTCTCTCTCTTTAACCAAACTCTCTCCCCTGTAGGAATGATTTCTTCATAATTTTGGCTGTCATGATTGTAAGTGTGGGATGGTAATACCACAGAGTGTTGACTTCATGCTGACTTTTGTGCAGAGGAATATCTGCTTCCACACGCACCAATGCTGTTCAGGAGGTCCCATCACTTCACTTCTTTTTTTTCTTCATTTACAGTTATTTATTTAATAATGTTTTCATTAATTCTTTGAGAATTTTAGATAGTAGACTTTAGTCATATCCATCACGTTCCCCAACTCCTCCCAGATGCTCCCAGATCCTCTCCCACCCAAACAACTTCATTCTTCATGTTCTCTCTCTCTCTCTCTCTCTCTCTCTCTCTCTCTCTCTCTCTCTCTCTCTCTCTCTCTCTCTCTCTCTCTCTCTGACTCTGTGTCTGTCTCTCTGTCTCTGTCTGTCTCTCTCTCTCTCTCTCTCTCTCCTCCCCCCCTTCTCTCTCCATTGTGTTTGGTTTGTGAAGGCTGATGATTTCTGGGCATGAGGTCTTCCTTGGAGTATGGTCCATATATCCAGTGTCATACCATTAAAACAAAACAAAACAAAACAAAACAAAACAAAACAAAACAAAACAAAAACCTGACTTTTCCTCTCCCAGTAGCAGCAACAAGTCCTCAGCAAGTTGTCAGCAAGGGATGGGACCTCACACCTATCTCTTCTCCATCATGTCATGGTTTTGTCTTGTTTGAGTTTGTGCTGGATCCTTTGTAAGCCATCACAATGACTGTGAGTTCTTATATGCTCATGCCCTGTTCTGTCACAACCCCCTAAAGGGATCCATCCTTACAATCTTTTTGGCTCCTCTTCTGGGGATGCCCCTGTACCTTGAGGGGAGGAGTCACTCTTAATGTAAATCACAAAGTCATTTAACCAAACCAGAAAGGTCCCAAGACCCTTGCCTTGCTCAGTGGTGGCTCTCGATTGCATACGTCTATGCATGGTAGTGCACAGGACAGAACCATTTTCTTTCCATATAAATAGTTCCTTCCAAAATTCACACTGGATTAATTCCCACTGTTAGGTGTTAAAAGTAGAAAATAATCTATGATGTCCAGTGAATTACATTCTGCATTATTTGCCATATGAATTGGTCTCAGGCATACACTATACAGATGCTTGGCGCTCAATGTAATTACCCTTTGATTTCTTACAGCTGTTCATCTCGCTTTGAAACAGCCATTTCTGCAGCAAAAACAAAATGAAATACTCAACACCTCCCCCCAAAAAACTTTGCCAACTACAGTATCTATGGGCTTTTTAGATGACAATAATCGTCTCTTTTAGCTTGAACAGTCTCTTGTCAAAATTACTAAGTTCCTTTGAGCTCCATTTCTTTCCTTTCCCAAACAGCTAACGCTCTCAAAGGTATTTGGAGAGGAGGATCCAGGTTCCTCATTTGTGGTCTATGTTTGAAATCATCTTAGCTCTTCAGGGTTGGTACCAAGTAGGGAAGTGCTCACTTGGTGAAATTCTTTTTCTTTGTCATATTTAAACCTTGTTGGGGACTCTACTGCAGAGGTCATGGTCCTTCTGGCGAATTCTTGCTGGTCAGCTTTTCATCACTATGACACATCCTTTAATCAGCTTATAAAGAGAGAAGCTTTACTTTGGTTTGCCCATTCCACCGAGTGGACGTGTTTGGTCGGGCCATGGCTCCGAGCCTCTCTGGTTCACATCATTGTGGGATCATATGCTGGAGCAAACCTGACCAGAAAGCAGAGAGAAAGAGGGATATCCCTGGACCCCACAAACTCCTTCACACATCCCCAGTGACCTAAGCTCCTCCACAAAGACACAGCTCTTAAAATATCCACCATCTTCCAAGATTGTCACAACAGGAAGTGAGCATTTAACCCAGAAAGCTATGGGAGACACTCAATATACAAATTGTGGCAAATTAAATTATTCTGTTTCTGGTTTTATCATTATTTTGGTAAAATAAACATGATAAAAATTACTGTATATCCCGTTTTAAATGTACAATAAAAGATAAATAGTGTCACAGTGTTTACCTATTTTTACAACCACCATCTGTTGAGTACCACATCTTTCTACCACAGCAGGGAGACGCCATGTTCTTCACTAGTAACCACTCCTCATTTCTTTCTTCTTGACAACTATCAGTGCATTTCTGAATCTACTGATTTCCCTATGCTGAATACTACCTATAAATGCAATATATGGTCTTTTGTGTTTGGCTTCTTTCACTAAACATGTTTCCTACAGTAACATGTACCAGTGCATAAATTTTTTTTTAATGGATGAGCAATACCCCGTTGCACATTTATTTAAGAGCATTACCTATTTATGACTTGGTGGAACTGTGACTTGCCTTTACTCTATGGCTATCATAAAGAGAAGCTTTATGTGTATGTTAATATTCTAAGGTTTTCCGTATGCTCATTTTTTCCACCTATAGGGGAAAGGATCAAATTAGATCTTCCACTGTTGTAAAATACACAGCTATATTTCTTACTATCATGGGAATCTCAAGGTGCAATGGACGGTCTTGATCTTGAGAAAGTCACCATTGTGATTCTCCATCTCCCTTAATGTCACAGCAGTCCCAATCTGGCACCCAACTCTTAGAGGATTCCTTGAGTGTGGTCCTCCCTTCTCCCCAGGGGACTGCTGGCCACCAATCCAAGAGGACAAAGGAAAGAGAGTTGAAGACCAGGGTTCTAACTGCTTGTGAGTACAACAGGAACGACTACCAGGGTCAGATTCAGAGAAGCAGCTCAGTGTTCATTGGGGTAAATCAAGGACTATATAGATTTTGGGGAAGGGGGTAGGGATTTCAAGGGTGGGTATGTATCATTGGCTACAGCTTAGGGTACCTAATTTGCATGGAGGGGTATTGCAGGAATTCGAGGTGCTTGCTGTTGGTTCTTAGCAGGAAGGATAGAAAGGAAGCTGAACTTGTAATATAACCAAACCTAAGAGAAATTCCATAGGTAGAGGGTTGGGGGGAGGGTGGGCTCCCTGGATATGTACAGAAAAGGAGAAGCCCTGCTGGTAAAGGGAGCCTGGCACTTTGAAAGACAACAGTTACTAGCTCTATCTGCTTTTACATTGGTCTTGTTTGGTTTTGAGTCTGTATTTCCTCACTTCTGCCTTAGCCTTTGGTCCTTAGAGTCCTTCATATCTTATTTGACTTCTGTGCAACTCCCTGTGTCCTTTGTATTCAGGAAGCCAAGACAATGGAAACCTGAATCAGAGGTTATCCTTTTCTGTTCAGTAGAATGACTCTTGGGTGGTGAGGTTTGTCCAACATATTTTCATCTAAAACCTTGTTTCCATTTTCTTTTTAAGCTTCCAGGCTGAATCTGTATCTATCACTCATCAGAAAAATCACACCATTAAATGGCTGTTTGTTGAAGCTGTTTGGATTCTGGCTGCCTGTGAACCTGGATGTACGCCACCTTTTCCTCAAAGGGTGAAACTGCTTTTCAGTTTGGATTATTTCTTTTTTAAAATCTAAGCTTGTAAATGGAGTAATAAAACCCATATTTGCAACTTCATTTTAGAGAAATCTAATTTACAATGGTGAAGGACGGGGGCACGGTCCCTTCTCTTTGAATCAATGTTTCTACACCATATTCTTCACGTTTTCTTAGCTGTTAAAGAGACTGAATCTCCAAAAGGACCATCTCAAAAGCCTTTAATGTAGAACAAGTTTCATGTGGGTCCAGTGATTTCATCTCCGATATGAGACAAGTTGGAATCAGGCTCTGAGAGGGCCCGAGTGGAGAATTACAGACTTACTAGAAAATCAGCCAGGCAATTAGCAGAAAACATGGATTAAGAGCAAAGAAGCCTTGTGATATTGCTGATGAATTATTTGGAGTCAAGTAAAATAGGTTTCAGTTAAGATTATGTTTACAGCTTCAGTTTTCATCGGCAAGATTGGAAAGTCAAGAAGGAAAGAGGGTTCCGCGGGAAGGCCTGGACCATTTTCACTGAGCACACATGTGTCTTCAGCTGTGTAGCTTGTCCTGATGGAAACCATTTCCTTCCATTTTATAGATATCCTGAGGTTTTGCCAATAGAAAGCACCATCGACTTATAGTCTATTGAGTGGAGACTGATATATGGTAAGTGATTTACAAGACACTGCGCTGAGGCCAGTCCCTAGAGATACGATACTGTCTCTTCATGGAAACTGGACCCATAAGGAAAAATGAACTCTCATTCTTCCAGTGGTCAGCTCCTGCAGTCAGTCCCTAGAGCGGATGGGATCAGAGGACGGATCCTGCTGCTTTTGACTACATTTATAATCTTCGATGGCTAATTCTTTATGTCTTACATATTAAGAGGACATATTGCAACATTTACTTTTTCCCCTTGGGATTTTTGCCTTCATCAAAGAAGTGAAAATATGACGTGCTGAAATAAAACCTGTGCTAGAAGGAATTCTGCCTATCCCCTGACATTTCTTCGTAAAGTATTAATGATTCTTCTATTTTTCTAAATTACAGTGATGGATGCATCTTGGCAAAGTGAAAATTGAATATAAAATGTTGTGATGAATTATAAATATAGACATATTTCATTCCCTCATCTCAATACTTTGCATTAAATATGAGTGTTGTATTTCTTTCAAGTGATGGAGTTAATTTTATCTGAGAAAATAATAAAGTGATCATTCATTTTTGAAAGGCTTTTTTTTTCCTGGAAAAGTATACACTCATTTCCTTCTTGCTTTTTCATACATATGTAACCCACTCTTGAAGAGCCAAGAAAGAAAATACTTTACACATGTTATAAACCCCACCGAGTGGAAAAGAACTCAAAGCAAATGTTGACATCAGGACATGACCTGCCATATTACTTAGTGAGGAGAACTTTAAATTGGCTCCTTATGGACCGAGCAGCACCCCCAGTGATGAATGGCATGTGTCTTGGTCTTTGGGAAAGCTTGAACTCTGTAGTAGACCTTGGAAAACTGGATAAGAAGCCATTTTCCATTTATTCATGACTGCTTGAAGGATTTGGGTGTGCCTGTGTGTATGCAAACGCAAGGAAGAGGGGTGCATAGGAGAAAAAGAGAACACTTGTCAAAAATCAGCTGTGACAAAGAAGGGCAATAAAATACAACGGCAATGGAATCATCATATTAAAAATGTGGCATCCAGTCGGTCAGATTGTTCAGTGTAGGAAAGTACTTCCAGCACATACCTGATAATCCAAGTTAGTGCCTCTGAACTACTCTATAGAAAGCCATATGGACAGACTTGTGTCTGTGCTCCCAGCACTCCCACAATGAGATGGGAAGTAGAGACAAGATACTCCAAAGGAAGCTCACAAGCTGACTAGTCTAGAGTACGAAGCACAGCGGAAATATGAGGGATCCTGACTCAACAAAGTTTGGAAAGAGAGTACCCACTCCTGAGAGTTGTTCTCTGACCTCCACATGGATGTGCCTATACACACACACATGGGGATGAATGTGTACATGAACAGTTACAGTAAAATAATAATAATAATAATAATAATAATAATAATAATAACCATCAAGAACCATCATGTTAACTTAAGTACAATTAAACTGGAAGCAACATCCATGCACTACATAAGGTAGTCAGACACTTGGAAAACCAGCTTATCTTTCCTCTGAACTCCTTGCAGAAGAGCTTAAGAGTTCACAAAGTTGATAGTCTGGCAGCAACCTCTCATGGTTCACATCTCTTACAACAAACAGCGGAACAACTATTTGTGTTGCCTAGTTTTTTTGTCAATTTGACACAAACTATAATCATTTGTCAAGATGGAATCTCAACTGAGAAGTGACTTCTAACAGACTGACCTGTGAACAAGTTTGTGGGCCATTTTCTTTATTGCTATCAGTAGAAGAAGGCACAGTCTACTATGGGTGGTACCAAGCCTAGGCGGGCAGACTGGGCTGTATGAGAAAGTCTCTGAGCAAGTGAGAGGAGGCAAATCAGCCTGCAGTGTTCATGATCTCCGCTTATGTCTCTGCCTCCAGTTCCTGCCTTGGGTTGCCTTGATAATGGGTTTAACCTGTAAGCCAAGTCTTTCTTCCAACTAAACTCTTTCATACACCAAGTTGTTTTCAGTCAATGCTGTGTCACAAAAAAAAATGGAAAAACAAATTTAGTAAGATAGGCATAGTTGCACGTGTTTTTCAACCAGTTCTTGTGTCACTTCTGTCCCTTCACACATAAATACAGCATTAAGAATCCTACTCCTACCAGCTGCCTGTTGGAGCTACCAGTGCTCCATCGACTTGGCAGAACGGTGTGTTATGGAACGCCTAGTTTTCATCCTGGATGTGAACGTCACTGATAATCATGCCTATTTCCCTACTGACACATGAAGCCATATCCTTATCTTATACGCTTACTGGTCTGTTTGGATGAAGGGTTATATCCAAGTGCACCAATCAGATGTTTATTTCTTCCTACTTTGAGGGGATTCTTGATATGTACCTGCACCCCTTTCCAAATTTGTAAATATTATGATTACATAATTTTATTTCCACTTGATAAATATCTAATCTGTCTGTCTGTCTGTCTGCCTGCCTGTCTGTCTGTCTGTCTGTTTATCTATCTGTCTGTCTATCTATCTATCTATCTATCTATCTATCTATCTATCTATCTATCTATCTATCTATCTATCTATCTATCTATCTATCTATCTATCTATCTATCCATCCATCCATCCATCCATCCATCCATCCATCCATCCACCCACCCACCTATCTAATCTATCTATCTATCTATCTATCTATCTATCTATCTATCTATCTATCTACCTACCTATCTATCTACCTACCTACCTATCTATCATCTATTCTATTTATCTGCCTATCTATGAATTACCTATCATGATATACCTACTTTCCTTCCGTCTCTCACATTTTTTTAAATGGAGAAACGGCTCTGTCCATCTAAAGAACGGCCTCAGTCTGACAGTCACATGGCAGAATTCTATTGTTAATGTGGACACTCATGTGCTACCGGGTCTCTATGACCAAAGGCCTCATGGCTGATGTTACTGAAAGCAATTTGGCTTTTTCTATGTAAGAAAGTTCAACTGACTAGGCAATGGTTGCTTAAAACTATCCTGTCATCCAGAGCTCCTTAGCCCAGATTGATCATAAATCATACATGAGAGCATATGTTTCCCTGACCAGTTTGCTCATCTTTATGTAAATCCCATAATATTTCACTTGCTGGTTTAGTACTATATCAGATCTCATCTCTGATGAACATATTTCCCTCACAGTTTTGTTCAACAGAATGTGGGAGCAATGTCATGTCTTATTGAGTGTTTTGATTCCTCTCCACCAATTTCTAAGGTTTCTTTTTTTTTAAGATTTATTTATTTATTTATTTATTATATGTAAGTACATTGTAACTGTCTTCAGACACTCCAGAAGAGGGCGTCAGATCTCATTACAGATGGTTGTGAGCCACCATGTGGTTGCTGAGATTTGAACTCAGGACCTTCAGAAGAGTAGTCAGTACTCTTAACCACGGAGCCATTTCCCTAGCCCCATTTCTAAGGCTTTATTCTCTTATTTATTTATTTGAAATAGCTGCCCAGATAGCCCATGCTGGCCTCAAATTCAGTATATAGCAGAGGCTGACCTTGAACTCCTGAGGCTCTTGCCTCTATCCTTCAGGTTCAAGAATTATAGACATGCTCCATCATGCCAAATTCACTTTTGGTCACTCTTAACATGGTATTCTTGTATACATTTTCAATGATACACATATGAAATTCTCTTCTGAGTGGATAATTCTTTTTATTTTCTTGCTTTTAGATAGTAAATATACTTAGGAATAATACTGATTTGTACACGTGTACATGTTCTAATTAATGAATATAGTAATAAGTTATACATTATACAGTATATCATATATTATATATCATACATCACATATCACATACCACATATCATATATCAATCACATATCATATATTATATATTATGTATGCATGTATTATATATATTCTTTTATTTTTCTAAATTTTCCATGTGGAGATAATTCACAGATTTCACTAAATTAATACATTCATTGTGAATTAATTTTTCACACTTTGCCAGCATCATACATACACACACAGAGAGAGAGAGAGAGAGAGAGAGAGAGAGAGAGAGAGAGAGAGAGAGGAGAAAGAGAGAGGAGAGAGAGAGGGGGGAGAGAGAGAGGAGAGAGAGAGAAGACAGTTATATATAGCCTTTATCATGTATTATCTATTTTATCTATGGACACATTCAGCTACTATCTATCTGTAAGGTACCTATCATCTATCTATCATCCATCGACCTAATCTATTTATCTGTCTATGAGTTATCTATCATGTTCTATCTAATTTCCTTCCCTCTCTCCATCATCTCTTGGCTTATCTAACCTTTCCATTACACAAATCTGAAGGTGTAAGTTTGTCATCTGTAGATGGAATTAAGTTTGATCATTTGAAGACCATCATGTTCACAATAAAATGACCATTAATTCCTCATTGTCATTTATATCTCTTTAATTCATAGCTCAGAAGTGTGACGAGATACTTTAAAGCTGAAAAAAGGCTCCATCCTCTTTAACTATCTATCCAATAATTTAAGGAACCATTTGTGATACAAGTGTGGATTAATATAAGCTTGTATCGAACAAAACACCTTTCTCCTCTTCATTTATTTTTTGTTATTACTGGCTTGTGAATTATCATTTTATCCCATGTCAATGCCTGCTTCTACTAATTCTGAGAATAAATTTTCTCTTATAGAGACAGTAGGGAGCCTCCTGGAATTGTCTTTGTTAACATCTTGACACACCCTCTTCTACTTGTGGGCACTGCTTTAATTTTCGACATAGCAGAGTGTTCCAGACTCATCTTTGACTGTAATGGCTATGAAATTAGCCAGGTCTTCAAAGAGCCTCATGTCCTTTTGATTTGCTAAATTCACATCTCCACTTCAACATTCATTACAGATTCTTCTGGATCTTTATTCTTCATCAGGCCATCTGCAAATAATGGAAATTTCCTTTATTCCCCTTCAAGATTTTCATCGTCCATTTTTCCTGCATTCCAGCATTTGGAAGAGTTTCCAAGATGGCATTAAATAAAAAAGGAATAATGAACATCTCTGTTTCGCATATGATTTCAGAGAAACATAATCCACACTTGGCCGTGAGGATGTTTGCATTGTATGTATACAGATGTCTTTTAAAATTAAGGAACTGCTATTTTGGTTCTACTTGTCAAGTTTTATTATTATTATTATTATTATTATTATTATTATTATTACTATTACTACTACTACTATTACTATTGCTAGATGGAGCAGTGTACTCCTGGACAGATCATGCCAAGTCAGCACAGATCTCACGTGAGAGGCCTTTATTGACAGAGGCACCCCTGATGAGGGGGAGGTGAGGGGAAGAAATGAGGAAGAGAGAAAGATCTATGGGTCAGGGTCTGCGTCTTTTATCCAGCATGACGTAGGAAATGCAGGTGAAACATGTGTAAGGAGTGTGCGATGGGTACCATGGCAACAGACACAGGTTGGTGACTGTTGCCCAGGGATGACTTGGTCTCTGGGTTCAGAAACTGACTGTTAACAGCTTCTGGCTCTCTGTGGATGGTTCTGATGCTAACAATTATTATTATTATTATTATTGTTATTGTTATTATTATTATTATTACTGCTTCTACTACGACTACTACTATTGTTTATTACTATAAATGTTGAAATGATGCTATTCTAATGTGGCTTTCTTTAACAATTTTTCAACAGTTTGTAGTTTAAAGCAGGGTAGATTTAGCATCTCACAGGGTTGTGGGTCAGAAGTCTAAATCAAGCCATTAAAGATATGTACTCCTTCTGGAGGATCTATGGAGTATGCTTCTTCCCTTATCCCATGTACAAGAGATTACTAACATGCCTTAGCTTGTAACCAAGTCTCTCCAAGCTGCATCTTTATTGTCATATCCTGACATTGACACTCCTATCTTCTTCATATAAAGACCATTGACCCAATCATGATGCTAAAGGATAATGTGCCACCTTTTAGATTCATAATCTTATCATCTCTTCAAGATCCTCTAGCTACATAATGGATCATATTCATAGGCTATTGGATAACTACACACATTATTCATAGGGTGTCATTTAGCCTATCACAGAAAGAAAACATTATAAAAACCAGTTGTCGACACCTATTGAGATGCTCACAGATCATCTCTATTCTCTGTAAACAGAAACTTCATATTTAACGTCTCATGTTTATTTCTGAAGCTATTGCAGCCCGTGTGAACACTGAGAGATTTCACTTCTTGACCTCACATGGAGGTTGCATTCTGAGAAACACATTATAAATGGAAAACATTGTAGGTCAAGGTGCATTTAATGTCCTCAGTACAGTCCACATGAACTACACTACCCTACAATAGGGGGAAATGATGTGACACGTATCCTTCCTATTTTATGATAGCACATAAATATACAATTTATTATATATCTGTATGCGCTGTGTGCTTGCCACACAATATTGTAAGATTGTCTTGTGTGGTTGATGGGGTATCAGAAAGGATAGAGTTTTGTTTTCTCATATCTTAGGAAAGAATTACAGTTCAAAATATGATTTAGTCCCTTCCCCACTCCTCATCCCATACTTCCCTTCCTCCCTCCTTCCCTCCCTCCCTTTCTTATTTTCTTTAGATAGGCTCTTAAACTGTAGCCCAGGCTGGTCGGGCTTGTCTCCATCTCACTCTCATGTTCCTACCTCAGCCTCCCTGATTTTGCATCACAGACATGAGTCTCCAAACCCAGCTGCAAATCTGTCTCTGCTCTGTTCCTTTCGTACTTTTGCTCTATCGTGAAATTAAATGGCTGTAAGCCGAATGATTGTACAGCTGGGACTGTTGGTATTTGGGGATCTATTAGTCTAAGTATATGGACCTGTGATTTATCTATCCATGCATTTATCTATCTATCTATCTATCTATCTATCTATCTATCTATCTATCTATCTATCATCTATCTATCTATCTATCTGGCTCTTGCGATATTCTCAACTAATGAGTTGAAAAGTGTTTTTTTTTCTTTCTACCAGGCTCATTAAAATTCTTATTTTGTAGTCTTTATTTCCTCACACTTACATTTTTATCAGTTCTTTGATAATTTTATACAATCTGTTTGACCATATTCATCACCTGCCCCAACTCTTTTCAGAACCATCCACTTCCCTATTCATCCAACTTTGTGTTCTTGTTTTGTTTTTTAAAGCTCTTCACCTGAAATGTATAATGTTCATATATTCTTATATATGTGGTCTTTCACTAGAGTGTGGTTAACTTTCCAGGGGGGATATACTCTTTAAAAACAGGGCTGACTCTCCCTGTCCTAGCAACTATTAGGTACCAGTAGCTCCTTTGCTAGAGAAGACTTCATGGCCACCTCCCTCCTCCAAGCTGGAATTAGGTCTGGCTTGAGCTTGTGCATGGATTTTGTGCATGCAACTGCTCCGAGTTCACACACACACACACACACACACACACACACACACACACACACACACACACGCGCGCGCGCACACACACCTGCCCTGTTGTGTCTGTTTCCTTGTAGGCATTCACCACCTCTGGCTACTACAATCCTCCTGTCCCCTCACCCGCAGCGATCCTGAGGATTCCTATGGACTGAGTTTGCTCTTTTGTTTCCTAAGGCCTCCAGATGAGTTTTCAGTTCTGAGAAATGGACCCTCTCCTCCAACCTGCACGCTGAATGCCGAACACACACGACTTTACTTCAACATGTGTTTTCACGTGTGGTGCCTTCATTGCCATGACCACCAGCTCAGCAGAGTTAGCAGAGCTTGTTTTCCTCTTTGATTTTTCCTCAGTCCTACAACATGTTCTTTTTATCCAGTTGCGCACATTCCCGTTCACCTTGCTTGAGGTGGTAGATGTGCTATTACCAGCATGGGTTGCTCGAGCTGTTTGCGGGCTACGATCATGTATGCATGTGTGGGTCTATAAACCACCTGTGCTATGCTGTGCTTTTGATTTTGTGTGGACAACCTAACATTACATGCTGTCCCGCTTACCTATAAGCATGTGCCGTTTATTAACCTTGTCATATGACTTTCCAGCTCACGCACAAAATTCTGCACCTGACGGTTGTTTTGTTGGTTTTTGTTGTTTGAATAAAGGCATCTGTAATTTGTTTGCTCATTTTCCTTATGGGAGCTTTGTATTTTATTTCCACTTTGTTATTAGAAGCAGTGCTTTAGTTCACACAGACACACACATATAAATAGTGCTTCAGTACACACACACACACAATTACACATATGTGCACATATATGAGCAGTGCTTCAGTACACACACATGAACAGTGTTTTAATTCTCACATTCACATAAACACACATATTGTGCTCGAGTACACACACACACACGCACACACACACACACACACACACACACAAAGTGGTGCTTCAGCACACACACACACACACACACACACACAAATCAACAGCGCTGTCATTCACACACTCAGAAATGCACATATATAAACAGTGCTTCAGTATACACACGCATACATATGTATGTAATGCTTCGGTTCACACACCACAAATCAATAACTCTTCAGTTCACACAGGTGCATTGTTTTTTTTTTTCAGTTGTATTGGATATGACCCAACTGTCGAACAAAATATTTGCAGTTGTAGCACTTTACAACTTTTCCCACCAAAGATGGATATCCTAAGTTTCTTCCCATTTTTGCCAATATTTCATATTGTCAGACCTCCTAGGTGTTTGCAACCTTTTACATAAATCGTATTTTTGTGTGGTTCTTGTGCTTGCGCACATGACTGCAGGTGCACATTGAGGCCAGCAGGGGGCGTCAGATCCCCTAAAGCTGAAGTCACAGGCAGCTGTGAGGTACACCTAAGGGGCACTGAGCTCCAGGTCCTCTGCATGGGCAGCACTCACTCTTAACCACTGAGCCATCTCCCCAGCCCATATTTTTGTCTTTGTGTTTTAATTATGTGATTTTGCTAGTAAAGTCTAAGTTAACATGCTTGTAAGTCTTTTCCTCTGTGAACTGCCTGCTCATGTTACGCTCGGGTTTTATTTAGGAACTTTCTGTCGGCACTCATAATTTTTATGCTTTTATGTGTGTTCCTGTCTGATTCTGATTTCAAGGTTATTTTTTGCCTCGTAAAAAAGAAAAGCTGGCAGTTTCCTCCGTTTTTCTGTTTGGGTAAATATTTTGTATTTACTGGCTTTTAAATGTTTAGACAAAATGGGCCCTAAGAGTAGTCATGCCCTGGAATTCATTTTGTTGGAAAATGAGCTAGGAAGTCAATAATTTTGATCCTAGATTAAATTCCTTTAATGGTCATTTGTTACAGTTTCTCGGTTTTGATTTGGCCATTTTCTTTACAAATATTGTATTTCTAGTATCTCCAGGCTAGCTAAGGCTATATGGTGAGACTCTGTCTCAAAAATAAAGTTAATAAATAATAAACTACTAATATTTTATTTCATTAAGTTTTCAATTATCTCTTACTTTTTATTACAATGCTCTTTTATGACCTCAAAAATAAATATATCTGTGATTATATCATGTTTGTTCATAATGTTTTCAACTCCTCTGTCTTTCTTACTCATTCCTTTTGGGAATGTGATTATTTATTAGTTCCTTAAACAAGAATGTTTAGTTTAGTTAATTTGCTTTGCTTTTCTTACTTACTTTGAATTAAATTTTTTCTTGTTTATGAAGATTTCATCTCTCTACTGTTTAAGAGCTTCTTGTTGGTTCTTGCTTGATTTGAAAGCCGAATCCATTACTTTCAAATATTCTTGGTTTTTTTCCCCCTTTTTAATGAAGGCATGCAAGGCTCTAATCTCCTTCTAAGTAAAATGCCAGCTAAACATTTCTTGTCATGACTTAATGCATTTTGTAGCTATTCAGCTCTAAATATTTTTAAATTTCTACAAGCCATTTAGACATGCTTCCTAAATTTCAAACATTCTAATAGAAAGCATCTATTTACTCTTGGATTACTAATTTAATTTTCGAGAGTCAAACAATGTGGAATATATTAATGCAAGTAATGTTTCCTGAGTGTTTGGAATGAAAGTATGTTTTATATTCCTTTGTTGTAAATCCATCCCTCTCTCCATCCCTCTCCCTTCCCTTCATCCTCCTCTTCTCCCTCCATTTCTCCTTTTCCCCTTCTCTCTGCTCCCTCTAACCCCTTCCCTGTCTCTAAAACTTCTTCTGGGTTTGTATTTCATTCAAATTACTCACATCTTAACTGTCTTCCTTCTGCCTGTTAGGCTCGTGCAATTTCTGAGAGGTGAGTGAAACTGTTCCACCATGATCTGCTGTTTGCAAAGTGTGACCTCTCGGTTCTGCTGGAGTTTAACTTAGAATAAGACTCAGTACGGATGCAGGCTAGCTCCCTGTAGTCAAAGATGCAGAGTCATGAATCTGAAGCATGGCTTAAGAATTTTATCCTTTTTTTATTACCCTTTGTTTCAATTTCACTCTCACATAATTATTGGTCTGAACTTTATATCAGAACAGCTTTTTAAGAAAAAAATCTGAATTTTCTTCTCCTATTGTTTGTATGTATGGAGTCCTTCTACCTACCTACCTATCTGTCTGTCTATCTGTCTGTCTATCTGTCTGTCTATCTATCTATCTATCTATCTATCTATCTATCTATCTATCTATCTATCTATCTATCTATCTATCATCTATCTATCTATCACTATCTCTATCTATCTATCTATCTAATCTATCTATTTATCTATCTATCATCTATCTGTCTACTTCCAGTTTGCTAAGGTAATTTTTAACTTGGATTTTGATTAATAAACATAAGAGCAATTATTGTAAGCTTGAACTTTATTGATCTCTTTAGTCTTTTCTTGAAGGTCTGGTCATAATAGAATTTAGTTGGCTTAGAAAATTGCTATATAGTGTTTAGATGTCTTTTCTTGAGCGTCTGCTTGCTCATAATAAAATCTAGCTGCCTTGGAAAAAATGTTATATGTTTAGACCTAGTTGCTCTCATATCTGTAGCTATCCTCCTGCATGTATATCTATCTCCTGAGTGTTGGAAATACATGCATGTGCCACCCAGCCTGAGGGATGTATTTAGATTTATTTTATCATCAGACTTCGTGTTTTCTGTCCATACCATTTCTATTTTTTCTTTCATTAGAACCTATTCTGATTCAAGTTAATAAAATTTTTAATGGTGTCTTATATTTTCCTCTATCGACTTAAAAATCTTCATCATATCAGTAGATATTTTGGATTAAACCAAGCAGTGCAGTTATAAACATTGCCTAACAAGTTCTCAGGCATGTGACATTTTTCTGTCCTGTACAATATAGAACTTATTTTTAAAAATCCTTCTTAAATAAGCTCTCTTATTTTCAATTAAAGTTATAATTTTCGATGTAAAATATGCAAAATACCACATTGTTTTAGCAGTCAATGAACAATTATAGTCAGTGACATTCTGTCAACATCTGAGTTTGTTTCTTCTTCAAAAAAATAGTTATTCTCTGAGCTGAGTGTTTGTATCAACACTCTTACTGGGTATTTGTTCAAAAGTCTCTTTTCTTTCATATTTAAAATTTAGTTGGACATAAAATCTTGCCCAACAGACATTGTGCCCAACACCTCTAATATACAACTGCATGAACTTCTGGGCTGTCTACTGCTAAAGAGAGTTTCCTGGAAATGGAAATTTCTATCATTTTTTTTCCTTCTTCTGTAGTTAATGATTTTCTTGTAGGTTCTAAGATTATTTCAATTATATTTAACACTTCACTTCTGATTTGATTCGTTATCTTGCATGCCACTCAGCATATCTGATTGGGTTTTGCCAGATTTAAAGCCTTCACTGTTCATGACAGGCTGGTATGCTTGAGTCTTGTAGGACTTTCCTTCATCTTTCCATTCTTCCCAGAGCCTCTTCCCAGGTTTCCGTCACAGCTGCTCTTGCTCAATCGGTAGAAACCTTTCCTGGTCTTTGGGATGGGTTCTATATGACGTCATCAGCGGACCCCGCTCACCCATGGATTCTCCTGTAGTGTTGTCTCATCTTTGTGTGTTGTTTCATCGAATTTATACTTTATTGTTTAGTGACTATTTTTTTTAATTTCCAAAATATTGGGGGTCAGTGTGTCTCGTCTCTGAGATGACCTGCTTCCTTTACATACAATTATGCGGAATGGTTTCCAATGATTCTAATCCTTGAATATGAAGTAGTCATTAATGTGAGACCGTGAATTGGGCTGAGTGGATTTTTCTCTGCCTATCATTTAGCTTTTGACTTCTGTTTTGGTTTAGTTTGGTTTTTGGTTATAATTTGTCCTGGTAAGCATTATATCAATGTTTGAATACCCAATATATTTTGCCCCTTATCTCTATGATACAGGTATTTTTAAGGGCCTAGTATAAATTCTGCATTATCTCAGGTGTTTTTGACAATTGGTTACCATTTCATTGAACACTTATGAATACATAAAAATTTACTCCAAGGCCTGACAGGAAGTTTGTTAATTCTCTAAGTAAAGTAGTAGCTAATATCTCTTTGGCAACTGAACAAAAATTGTTTGCTCACAATGAGACAAATTGGAATAAAAATAAGGAGTTGTTACTGCCATTCCCAGCCCTACAGCTGGGAAAGCCAGTCTTGGAATGATATCCAAGACCCTCAAGTTGCCTGCCAAAAGGGATTTGTTGCAAAACAAATAAAAATAAAAATAACATGGTGGATTCCAAGACTCTGATTTAGTATCATTTGATAACATATCTTAAAATAGTGGAATTCCATGGCATATTAATATATTCCACAAGTAAAATAAAAATCCTCTTTAATGAGGAAAGAGAAAAAAATGACTTATTTCTATTGGAAGCTTCCAAACGATATTGACAGTCTTCCTGAAAGGACCAGTCACTGGACACTGAAAACGTTTATTCTGAAATACATTTCAATGTGCAGCATACAAATATGTAGAGAGAACCTCTTGACCTCTTGTGTACTATATGGATGGAGCACCTGTCAATAAAATGTCCATTGGCCTATAAGCTTAGGCAGGAAATAGAAGGCGGGACATCTAGTAGGAAGAGTAAATGCTGGGGTGGAGGTGGGGAGAGAGAGAGAGAGAGAGAGAGAGAGAGAGAGAGAGAGAGAGAGAGAGAGAGACTCGGGAGATTTCAACCAGGGGAACTTGGAGGAGGAGGAGGAGGAGGAGGAGGAGGAGGAGGAGGAGGAGGAGGAGGAGGAGAACCTGAACAGAGATAACCAGCCATGTGGCAGAACTTAGATTAGAATAAACAAGATACTAAATTATGACCTAGTCAGAGACCAAGCCTAGCTATGTGATCTAAGCATTTATAAATATATTTGACTCTCACAGTTATTTCAGGGAACTTATGGACAGGTAGGAAAGCTCTCAGTTACACATTTACCTGGAAACATTTTTTGGGTCTATTTTTTTTCTTTTTCTCTTTGCTATGATTTGAGGGGTTGGTTGATTTATGTAGCAAATGTTTAAAATTCAACAGTTTTAATTACAGCATGCGGTCGAGAAGAGCGCGTACACCAGATCACACACTGCTGAATTTTGATGGAACGAACTGTGTTAAGCTGTAAACCCCAAGTCCAACCATATGACACGGCCTTCTGGGGGACTTTAGCTCATTACGTAACCCATTAGCAGCCTGTCATAACTGCTGAGAGGAGTGAAGAGAGAAGGAGATTTGGGGTAGAAGCTTCTCTCCGTATGTCATGAGGGTAGGATGCTCAAGCTTGGATGGAGAGAAATCAGTCTGCTAAGGAGAGCTACTTCACAGGGTGATGATAGTGGACCCTGAAGTGCTAGCCTGCGTTTTTATGGATGTCTATTCGAACCAGTTAATTAGGCTAGATGATGCAAAGGACCCTGCTTCGTAAGAGGCGGTCTATGTGCCATTTCCCTATTTTTATCCAAAATGATGATGAACCTGAATTACAAAGAGTTTTAAACAGCACTGGTCAGCAGTTTCGATAATTACAAGACTGCAGCAATAATTCTTTTTTTTTTTTAAAAATTGGAATGTTCAAGAGTCCCCAGTCTGTGTATGCTGGTTGTATTTTTAGTCATAGAATCAAATGTGCATCGCACCATGCTCTAATGAGCTTCAGTTGCATTGTTAAGCATCTATATCTGCAGCCTTGTATACCTTTAATACTCTCTATTTCTTTTTGTATTTTTTAAACTAATATTTGTGTGTGCTATGTCTTTCTCACTGTCTATCATCTCTGGCTAACTTCCTGACTCCTCTAATGTATTTTCCAGAAATGTACATCTTATTTCATTTCGATTGTCTGATACGGGGTCTCATATAGCCCAGGCCAGCCTCAGACTCCCTGTATCTGAGGCTGATCTTGAACTTCTGATCCCCCTGCCTCCATCTCCTTAGATCTGGGAGCACAGCCACACACTACGATACCCACATGGGATTTGAAGTCACCTCTGAGAAACCCTTAACAAGCACCCTCCTGGTTTGCAGTTTCAAAATCAGTAAATTTAAAAATCAGAGGAACATTGCAATGTAGGCTGAGATTGAGTTTTTTAGCCTTGAGAAGTACTATCCTTTCTGGTCGTCTCTTGGACACAGAAAACAGCCAGGCCCTAATAATAAAAATCTAAAACTGTTAAAACACACTCCCAAGGTCATTGACTTAACATTTATGCTTTCTGGTTATAATCTGTAATAATCAATTGAAAAGATGTCTGTAGCAAGTTTCATTAATTCTGATGTTGAACTACAAGCAGTTTGCTAATTAATTAATTTCCTTTGAATGCATTTGCTTGCTGTTTTCCCCATTTATCCCCAGGCATCTGGATAACATAAAAGAAGAAATGCCTCCAGATCTATAAAAATCATTTATTTAGTTCTTAGTAATTTAACACACACTGTAGCTTCCTGGACTCTCTAAGAGATTTCACTTATCTTAGTAGACAACTTCTCAGGAAGAGAAGCCATGTTTAGGGAGTCTACCTCCAGATTTCTCTCTTAATTGTCCCACTAGCTGCATCTCTCATGACATGTTGTCTTGAGCTTATATCCTAACAGCCCAAGATCACATGCTGCGTACCAAATATTTGATGTCTATGTAGAAATAGCTCTTCTTCCCACACATGACCCCTTATCTCTTAGCCATGTCAACACTGGTACATCTTCAGTATTTTTAAAATGTTTTAGTGTTTATAACTTTTCTTTTCCTCTTGATGAGCCTACTTGTCATCTAAAACTTACCTAGAAAGTCCCTGTTGGACTCTATGAGTTGATGGTCATTTTTAGGGGTCTTTCATAGCATTCCAGGCAGAGAAACCAGAATCTTCCGAAGTTTCCCTGCTGGATCCTCCTTGGGCAGTTTCTCCTTGCTGGAAGGGAACATCTTCTTTTGTTCTTTCTTTGTTAAACTTATGTGAAAGTATAGTGCTCGTAGGTGACACATGATGTGGGTTGGGTTTATGAGTGCCATCTGCATTACTTAAACACTAACATGATTTTAAGTTCCTGTGTAAACTCTGCTTAAGGGCTAAAGAATCAGCCACTGGAAAGCAAGGATGGTTTGAAGGCTTGGAGACAGAGATGTTTGAGATGTGACTGTGGGATTATCGCTGCATCTCTGGCCTCAGAGAGGCATCTGAGAGCTCCGAGTCAATGCATTTCTCAATAGAGTATGGTTCGTCACTGACACAACAAGTGGACTAAAGTCTGCTTTGTCCTTTATTTTATTTTTATAGTAAGCAAAGGTTTGTATTGAATAGAATTAGATATAATCATACAATAACCTCCTGCAAACAGGCAAAGAACTTTTGTTTGGACTCCCCCCATGCGTTAAAACTATCATGTGCCATCAAACTAATGAACTGGTACGAAAGCTGTCACGGTGCTACATGATGGAATATTAGTCAGCAAAGAAAGGCAAAAGCAGGAGAAACTTGCAATTTAGACAAACCTTTGCTGAGTCATTGAAATGGAAGAAAGCAGGAGCTTGAAGATTGTGCTTTCTATTATCCCATTTATATAAAGAGCCAAGAAAGAGACCTATTGTCACCAGGGCCTAATGGCACTGAGTACAAATACATGGACAGTGATCTTAGATAAGACCATTGTTATGCATCTTGGCTGTGGTGGTATTTTTAAGTATAACTGAAAAAAATAATTCTTTGCATATATCGTAGAAGAGTATGGTGTATATAAACTAGTTATCAACAAAACTATTTAACTGGAACACATGACAGTTTGTTCTTTGTTTTAAACAGGAAAGACTTACTTTTTAGAGACTGTGAGCAGTAAGTACAGGTGTTTGCTACTGAGGCCACAGAAGGTAAGATTGTTGTCAGGAGGGAAGACGTCACAGCTATGCGGAGGGAAAATAATAGGAAGGGTGAATGAAAATGAGAGTTTCTGCTTTCTTTATACCACGCTGGCTTCACGGCCTTCATGGTTCTCGGCTGTGACCCCACCCTGGGGATGTGCTGGTTCGTCCAAGCATGTCTTGCAACAGGATCTCCTGTCACTTGGCCAAACAGACAGACCATAGAATTGGTTAAATTTTCAAAAAATAGTAGTAAATAGTCAAGATTTACTTGACTAAAAAAGAGATTTTTCCCCCCAAATTTATTATTTATTGAAAAGCATCCTTGGAAATACCAGATTCTAAACTCTCTCTCTCTCTCTCTCTCTCTCTCTCTCTCTCTCTCTCTCTCTCTCTCTCTCTCTCTCTCTCTCTTTCTCTCTTATATTTCCTAAGGTAAGCATTTGAGTTTCCTTAAATTTAAATGTAATTATTTTGCATGCATTTATTGAAATTTATTTGTCAAGGATTTATTTCTTATTAATCTTAGCCTTTATTAAGCTCTGGCAACAGCAAAAAGCAGCATTAATAAATGTTCTACCTTTACCTTTGATATGGTTATTTCTCGTTCCTACATCAAAGAGTAATTTGTTAATTACTATCACTACAATCTCTGTATTTTTCTGACTTAGAAGTTCCATTTGTTTGCTAAGAATTTATTTATAGATAAGTGATCTTTTGCCACTGATTGTGTTTTCATCAGAGAAAAAAAGATATGTTGACCCAAACTGATTGCAGAAAACCAAGAACATTCATCAAACATAAAACAAAACAAAACAAAACAAAAAACCCAAAAAAACCCTTTTCTCTTCCAAATCTTTGATCTTAATGGATTATACCTTAATTATTAGTTTTTAACTTTTGTTTATTTTAGTGTGTGTACATGTGTGCACCAACATGCCACAGTTCACACGTGGTTGTCAGAGCCCACATATGGAGTCCCTTTTTTCCTACAGGTGGTCCTGAGAGGTCCCGGGTCAGGAAATCTTTCCTTGGAAAGTCAAAGTTTCAAAGGGTTTTAGGGCTTTTCCTACTGTGATGGTTTGTCTATGCTTAGCCCAGGGAGTGGCACTATTAGAAGGTGTGGCCTTATTGGAGTGGGTGTGTCCTTGTTGGAGTAGTTGTGTCACCGTGGGTATGGGCTTTAAGACCCTCATCCTAGCTGCCTGGAAGTCAGTCTTCCACTAGCAGCCTTCAGATAAAGATGTAGAACTTGGCTCCTCCTGCACCATGCCTGCCTGGATACTGCCATGTTCCCACCTTGATGATAATGGACTGAACCTCTGAGCCTGTAAGCCAGCCCCAATTAAATGTTGTCCTTTATAAGACTTGCCTTGGTCATAGTGTTTGTTCACAGCAGTAAACCTCTAGCTAAGACACATACCTGCAGCTTTAGACCCTATGCAAATTCAGAAGTGCAGCAGAACCTTGGCACCAGCGACCTTGGAATCTCTCCACACCTGTGGAGAAGTATGCTGCTCAGTGGGGCCTCACGGGGACGGTAGAGTGGGGATCCACGAAGGTGATTCCTCCCCTCAGGATAGCCTATTAATATACCAAACCTTGGCTCCCATTTCTAAATGTTTTGTTTGTTTGTTTATTTATTTATTTATTTATTTATTTATTTTTTGGTGTGGATGTGTTTGTTTGTTTATTTATTTGGTGTGGATGTGTGTGGGCCCCAGAATGCCACTACACACACGTAAGGATCAGAAGACACTTTGCAGACATTGGATCTCTTCTTCCTTGCCTGGGTTCCAAGTCCTGACCTCAGTCGGTCGACCTTCACCGAAAGTATCTATATCTTCTGCTTCATCTCAACAGCCCTCCTCCTTTTCTTGTATTTGATTCTCTCCCATTCTTTTTCACTGGGCAGGTCAGTGTTTCCTGATCCTTCGTCCATAAAAGAATGAAGCTTTTTCACAACCAACCTGCTAAATCTATTGGGAGAGAGGAAAAAAAGAATCTGATTCCTAAAGTCCAGTTGGCTACAAACAGAGAGTGTGCAGGTGAGGCAGCCACTGGTTCTTACAGTAGATGGATTGTGTCAGCTGGTCAGATGCCCTTGTACTAAAAGTGGAAGGCCACTGCAAATGAAGATAGCTAAGAAGGGGCGAGGATGGATCGTAACTCAGAAATGCTATTCCAAATCTTGTCTTCTGGAACTTTCCTGTGCATACTCTTGAAGGGATTACCCATAAATCTTATCAATACCTTTGATGGCATCATTTGGGCTTATTGGGTTATAATAGTAATAGTAATAGTAGTAGTAGTAGTAGTAATTGTTGTTGTTATAGTAATATTAATAATGATAATGATGATCATGGTGATGATGATGATGATGATGATGACAGAAATACTAATGTTTAGGGGGAGTAAAGGCAAAGAATGGTGGAGGAAGGGGCCTCTAACTACCATGCTGCTGTGGAAGGGAACGACTTGCTTTCATTCTCTATTTCCAGGCCTGACCCAGTGAGCCTGGGGCGTAATGAAGCATCTGCTTCTATTGGACACCAGACAGTGAATCCAGGACAGCATCAAGGGCATTGGTCTGGCCTAATTCTGCCACAGAAGAGCACAGGCTTGCTCTCTAAAATACGTATTTTTATCCAATTTAATTCAACTCTTTCTTTCTTTCTGGGTAAAGGGATGGAAGTGTTTCCGGGTTGTTATTGCTTTATTTTTCTTTTAAATGAAATTTCCTTTTCCTTCCTGCACACTATTTAGTATCATTGTGGCCATGTCCCCACCCGCTTCTGACCCCCATCTTCATGTCTTCACGGACATGCATCTTCACTAGGGAAGAGTCCATGTCGGAAAGGTGGATGGGTCGACACCATATAATGGGAGAAGAGAATTGCCCTTTTACTAAGAGATGTAATAGCAGAAACAGCCATCACTGTGGAAACTGCCATAATTCTGGTAAGGCTCATTTTTTATTGATGATGGATAAAATTCTCCTAATACAGTCACACAGTAACATGCTGGGATATAGCTCCAGGCTGCCCCTGGGGCAGGGCTTTATTTATGCATCCCAACTTTCGATATTTGTAATGATAGCAATGATAATGATAAATATCGGTGTTTTTTGAATTACAACAAGAACTGAAAATTTTTAGCTATTTCTCCTGGACCGACTCTGTAGAATCTTCTTTTAAGGATAGATTGTAGGCAAAGACGTTCTAAGCTTTGTCTTGTACTGCTCGCTAATAGACCTGTGCTAGCAATTTGGAACAGAAAGTGAAACCTGCCCAGTGAGGGTTTTGCTGGTTTTGCAGCTATTATTATAGGCTTTTAAAAATTATTAATTTATAAGGTGCCCCTGAGACTTACAGTGTGTGAGCGACCGAGCTGACTGGGGAAATGAAGTTACATAAATCGCTATTAAGTTAGTAGCACAAGCCACAGTGACCCTACAATGGTTCCATTGAGTATTTGGGGTTGGGGGAGTCAAGGCACAAATCATGGAATTTTAAAAGCCTGTTAAGAGTAGAGTCAAAAAGACATAAATTCATCAAAAAAAAAAATTGCAGAACGTCAAATAGACACCGGCAAGAATTATTTTAAAAGCGTTATGTAGAAAATTCTTAAACATACACCATTTTGGTGAGTTCAGGAGTATTCTTGAGAGTTGTAAATTACAATCAGTATTTTTTTTAAAAGGCAATTACAGTCTCTTCCAAGCTTGGGCAACTTATTACAGTGTTGTTGAGGATGCTGACTGATGCAGGCCGTACAGAGTGCCTTTGTCAGGCCCTGTGGGATGACTTCCTGTCTGACCTAGGTCTCATTGTCCCTGACAGATGGTCCCTGGGGACTGTGACTGACCAGGTTTCCTTTTTCCTGGTGGTCATGAAAGTACAGAGGGCTAATTTACAGCCTTCTCTCTGCAGTGTGTGGGTCCAGTAAACGTTTTTCTCATCACCCCTGAATCTCCTCTGTCTCAGCATCAACTGTTATTGTGTTTGGCTATCTTTATACATCTGCCTGGCTGCCTCACCATCTTTGATATAAGAGGATGGGGGTAAGGAATGAGAAAAAAATGGGATAAAATTGAAATTCGCCAGTTCAGGCATAAACAACTTCTACAACAAATTATAGAATCTAGTTCTCCTGCATTTATCTTTTAAGAGGCAATTATATTCTGCTTAAATTTAATTGACTGCAATGCAAAATAGCCTCCATGAGTAAATGCTGATCTTGATTTACATCATGGTCATAGACTGAGTTACAAACATTCACATTGACTACCGTCCTCCAATTTAATACTATCACAGCTCTATTATATACTCCCTGATCTTAGCCAGAAGACAGTGAGTTTCAGTCTCCATTTCAATGTATTTACTTAGAATGATAAACCTGGGGTTATTTTACGACATGTCATTTCCCAGGAGAACACTTGGCAATGCCTAGGCTCACTTTCAGTGTTTACACCTTCATAGGCTTGTCCACTGGAGACCATTGAGATCACTCCATGTCCTTTAATGCACAGGACAATCCAAAAGCAAGAAAGAAGACCTGGCCCCAAAGGTCAAAAGTGCCCCAGTTGAGGGTTTTACCTCTAAAGGGAGAAGGAAAGAAGGAAACATGAAGCTTGTGGAAATCAAAATCTTTTTTAGCTACTTCTCATTCTAATGACCCCCCCCCAAAAAAAACTTAATGAATGAAATAAGGGAAGCAAGAAATTTTGACCCAATATAGTTTATGGATGCTCCCAAATTCCCACTATGAATATTTATACATGACTACAGATAAATGATCATTCACAAACAATTTGACTTTTAGGAATCTGCTTGAAGGGAATGAGTAATGGAAATCCCATAACAGAGAGACATGCTAAATAATGCCTGGAAATCAGTTAAAAGGAGGATAATTCAGTCAATGGTGTTATATTTAGCAATTCAAAAGACCTGGAAAAGAGGATCTTGTATATTCTCATTGCAAAGAAATGAGCCATGTTCAAGATAAAGGAAGATCTAAGTACATTGAGCTGTTTTGTTATGGAACACAAACATGTCCTCAAACATCAGAGCATACTTCATGAAGACATGCAATTACTATCAATGAAAAGCCACTTGGCAGCAAGTAAGAGCCTCAGAGCTGTCAGCCAGAGCCCTCATTGAAAGTGTGTGTGTGTGTGTGTGTGTGAGAGAGAGAGAGAGAGAGAGAGAGAGAGAGAGAGAGAGAGAGAGAGAGAAAGAGAGAGAGAGAGAGACCAAAGAGAGAGAGAGAAAGAGAGAGACCAAAGAAAGAGAGAAAGAGAGAGAGAGACCAAAGAGAGTGAGAGAAAGAGAGAGACCAAAGAAAGAGAGAGAGAGAAAGAGACCAAAGAGAGAGAGAGAGAGAGAGAGAGAGAGAGAGAGAGAGAGAGAGAGAGAGAGAGAGAGAGAGAGACCAAAGAACCCTTGCCTGTGCAGGTGAACAGAATTCCATGACAGTGTAATGTGTTAATTGACAACTAAAATGTCAGATATAACTTAATATCCAGAAGAAATGAAGTGGCTTGGAGAATGTGGAGAGTAGGACAGAATATAGCCAGGCCCATTGCTGTAAGTTATGATCTCAGCAAATGAAACAATTGAGGCAGAAGGAGTGTAATGCATGTATGACAGGTCTGAGCTACCACCTGAACTCAAGGGCAGCCTAGGCAACTTGGTGAGATCTTGTCTCAAAAGGTAAACAGAGGTCTTGGGATAGAGCCTAGTGGTAGAGTGCCTTCCAAGCATTCATGAAGTGCTGTATTCAGGCACACACACACACATACACCTACATGGTGTCATGGTAGACAGGGGACAAAAGCATTTAGAGAAAAAAGTAAGTCTCAGAACAGTTTGTTAGGCTCTTGGCATTTCTGTAAAATTCTCTGAAGTAAAGCTTTGTGAGTTAGGATTACTCGTCTACAGTCCTAATCCCATAGGTTTGTATTATTGGCACTGTTCGAAAATCCAATAGTGGTGGATACTCCTGTTGTGTCACAGTGTAACTGAAGGTGGTTTTGTAGATGCCACAAATCAGTCTGATCCTAGAAAGTGAGGGGACAGGAGGCTCAGGCAATTTACTTTGTCTGGGGTCAAAGGGGAACAAGACGTAATATGTGTAGAAATGTTTAGTTGGTTTGTCTTTCATACAGACTCCAATGAGCGACCAGGGCCCCTTCCACAGAGTTCATGACTTATTCTGTTTCTTCTCTGGTATCTTTCATTCTTAAGATTATAAGACAATAGTTCCTGTTCCAGACAAGGCATATTTGTTTAGTCCTAGAGTCTGAGCATTAAAAACAGGCGGATCTGAACCTGTGTCTTCAAATCAAGAAACACAGGCTTTCTTGGAAGCCCAGATTTTACACTTCTGCTTATAGGTCCATGGTCCAAACTAAGTTTTGTTTTTTCTTCCTCATTATTTCACCCTTTACCTAGAGACCACAGAGCTGAGGAGGGAAAGTGAATGGGGCTGTGAAGAGCGTGCCAGGACTGACCGAATGCAAACTGGAATAGTGACAATTACACACAAGTAGAATTGTGTGCTTAAAATATGGTGTATCAAGATAGACAATAAAGCTCTATAGCCTGAGACTGATAGGGTACACACCAGATTTATAAGAATGTTTGTCTCTAGGGTAGGAGAGAGGGGAATGTGACTGAGAAGGGATACAAAGGTTTTTCACTCCATCCCTCCATAATGTATATATTCCTGTGAAGAGAAGGTCTGGTGTGGGCAAGATGACTTCATGGTTCTTGGAACGTGAGCCTGGTGATTTCCATTTGAATCCTGGGACCAAATGAAGGTGGAAGAAAACAACTGACTCTACAAAACTGTCCTCTGACCTCCATGTGTCCTCCCTGATAAATGTGTTCACATACATATCAGTCAGACTTAAATACAGTAATAAGAGAAGACAGAGTGAATGAATGGATGAATGAAGGAAATAAAGAAAGGATGGAAGGAAGGAAAGAATGAATGGAAGGAAAAAACGAATGGAAGAAAGGAAGGAAGAAAGAAAGGAAAAATGTAGCTGGAGAGATGGCTCAGTGGTTAGGAGTACTTGTTACTCTTACAGAGGACCTAGGTTCAATTTCCAGCACCTGTACTGGGCAGCTCACAACATCTCGTAACAAATCCATCTCCAAAGAATCCAATGCCATCTTCTGGACACTGCTTGGATCCTATATTCAAATGCTTGTGCCAACATAGACACACATACATAGACATAATTTTTAAAAATACTGAAATGAAATCCCTGCCTTCTTTGAAATAAGTAAATGCCTAAAGTCAATATGACATATTAAGGTTTAAGCTCTAAGACACGTGAACGTTTTTCTAAGTTTGACATTTATTTAGTGTGTGTGTGTGTGTGTGTGTGCATGCGCGCACACACATATAGTACCCTGGTAAGGATATAGAGGCCAGAGAACAAGTTGCAGGGTGTTACTTCTTTCCTTCTACCGTGTGGATTCTGGAGATCGAACTCAGGTCGTCAGACCTGGTAGCATGTGTCTTGACCCAATAAGCTTCCTTGCAGGCTAGACATTAATCTTAGACTTATATAAAAATAATTTTACTATAATCTTTCAAAAGTAAGAAAAAAAATCATGGAAGGTTCTGGAGCAAGTGATAAGTATTCTGTCTCCTTGAGAAGAAGCAATATACTGTGGCGGTGCCTGCCCAGACAGTGAGAGGAGTCGGCTGGCAGAGAAACACAGAAGCGCTATCTCTATTATTCACCGAACTGGGCAGACAGGGCCCGGGAACCCCACTTCCCATCTCTGTCCCGTGTGCAACATCTCCCAGGTGCACCTTCAGAAACAATTAGAATCCTTTCAACAGAACCACGGGAGAATAATTTTGAGTTTTTCATGATTCACCTTGTTCTCCTGAAAGTTGGCATGAAAGCTTCCAATGTTCCAGGCTTTCGAACAGCCGACTGTCCCAACAACGCTTTCATGACAGACAGGTCACCCAGGATACCGACACGAGAGAGGTCCTTTTTAACTCGAGACAGTTCATCCCCCTCCCCGCCCCCCCCCCAAAATGTGATGAATTATTTTTCCAAAGCTGATAGTTTGTTTCAGAACGTTCGTTTTCATGAAAGTCAATGTCACCTCAACGCAGTAATGAATTCCTTTTGGAAGCCGCTCTGACTTCCCAAGGTCACCAATGGAGTTTTCATAGAGAGAAATTATGCCGGTTTGATTTGAGAAAGCCTGGGGAAGTTGATGGGGAAACGTCAGGAAGGAGAAGAAGACCGGAGTGGGGCAGAGTCAGGACAGCTACAGAAGAGATGGATTAAGTTTCAATTTATGCAAATGAGGTTTGAGAAAGGAAGCCTCTGTTTCCCACTGGAGTATCCTGATGCGGTGATGCGCGCAGACTCACCAAGAGGATAACCTCAAGAGAATATGCCGAAGGGGTAGGGCTGGGAGGGAAGCAGGGCTTCTGTGTCATGGAAACTCCCAAGATCTGTTCCAGAGCCCTGCCTACTTCCTGCCACCACCGAGTCCATCTTATGTGCTCAGGATGCCCTTAATAGTCCTACAAATGTGGTAAAGGGCTCTAGCATGTGGAGGCAAAATTAGCTTTATTTCTTTTTTTCCACCTTCATTAAATCCAGAAAAGGGAGACAATCAAAAGAAAATGCTTTGACCTAATTAGTCCCAGTGCTGCCAAAACAATGGCAAGCAGTTTCTGAATGAATGTGAGCAATTGGAACATTTCATTGCAAAGAGCCAGTCGAGCCTTGCCTCTCCGTTTTTGTTTGTTTGTTTGTTTTGTTTTGTTTTTTTGTTTTGGTTTTTGTTTTTTTTAAGGAGCACAAGAATATTCTGGGAGGCCGAAGTTATTGATAGTCAAGTAGTTAACGATTTAAGAACATAAACTATGATTCTGCTTTAATCACACGTATGGGTGTAGTTGTCATGTGTACCCGTGTGTGTGTGTGTGTGTGTGTGTGTGTGTGTGTGTGTGTCCTGGTCCATGTCTTGGGGCTACAGATATGTATATAAGTCTCTGGTTTGTGCCTTGCTTTCCCATGATGCTGCCGATACAGACCCAGGTCTGTGCTTGCAGGGTACCATTTCACTGACTGAGCAAGCTCCGAGCTCTTGGAGTTGACTCATTTACAGGACGCATTTGGACACAGTTACGAAAACAGCAGATGAGCTTTTCTGGTCAGAGCTAAGCCTAGAAAACCTCAAGTCAATAGAGAAGAAAATATTTAATTTTGACTTGCGCTCATTCCTGGTTGCTGACGGAACACAGCTACTTCACAAGGCTGAATACTTAGACTCAGTCAGAAGGCTCAGCCTCATAAAAATCTGTTGCCCAATGTTCTATATCTGTATCTGTCTGTCTGTCTATCTATCTATCTACCTACCTACCTACCTACCTACCTATCTATCTATCTATCTATCTATCTATCTATCTATCTATCTATCTATCTATCTATCTCTTGCTTCCAATGTGGATGCAGAAATAAAGGTAAAATTACAAAATTATTGTGTTAACTCTCACACTGTAGCAGGTCAGACTATTTCAAGGACACCAGAGTCCGGACGTGACAGCAAAAACTAACGGTGCTTAATTTTGTTCTATTCCTTTAAATTGCCTTTGTACACAGGCCATTTTGAGCTTGAATTTGCCCTTTACTGGGTTGTGACTGGGTGACTGTCTCTTACCTTCCCTTTTATCGGCTTCCTGAAAGCTAAGGAAACAGAATACTGTAGTCCGAGTCCAGTACTTTGAGGATCCATGGCTCAAAAATATACCTGGAAAATAGGGTCTGTGATGGTAAATCATTAGTAAGCTGCCCCTGATAGGACATCAAAGCAGGATGCCCAAACTAAGAGCCCCTTTGAGGAATCTGTAGCGAAAAACAAATACGAAGTTATAATAGTTGTTTGCTTTGGCTTCTCCCAAGAAGTTGGAGACAAAACATTTGTATTCTTTGGAAGACGGATAGAAGGGAGCATTTTTAAAATTAACTTTGGGAAGAGCCATGGGGCAAGAGTGATAGCTGCTCAAATATTTCCTGAACATTGTCCCTTCGCAGGGACTGGAGCTTTGATGAATGTGGCTGTCACCCAGGAGATGCCACATACAGTATAATAAATGGATCAGCTCCTGGATATGCTGTCTTCTATGGAAGCACAGTGAGCACGGAGCCCATCGCCAGATTGTTTTGGTAGGTGCTGCTTTACAAAGCGGGTATACGATTTTAAAATCCAAATTACTACGAGGGAATGGGTCACACAAGTTCAGGCTTCAGGGTCAGGAGCACATCAGAGCCAGCGATGTATGGGAGCTCCACACAGTCTATTTTGAAAACTTGTCAAGAGTCAAGGGGGTCTGTGTGTTGTATCTTGGGTATTCTGAGCGTTTGGGCTAATATTCACTTATCAGTGAGTGCACACCTTATTGTTCTTTTGTGATTGGGTTACCTCACTCAGGATGATGTTTTCTAGCCCCATCCATTTGCCTAAGAATTTCATGAATTCATTGCTTTGAATAGCTGAGTAGTACTCCATTGTGTAAATGTACCACACTTTCTGTATCCACTCCTCCGTGGAGGGACATCTGGGCTCTTTGCAGCTTCTGGCTATTATGAATAAGGCTGCTATGAACATAGTGCAGCATGTGTCCTTATTACACATGAAGCTCAAGAAGAAGGAAGATCAAAGTGTGTATACTTTGATCCTTATTGGAAAGTGGATCAAAATACCCATGGCTCACAGCCAACCAATAGAATGAGCATAGGGTCCCCAATGGAGCAGCTAGAGAAAGGACCCAAGGAGCTGAAGAGGTGTGTAGCCCTACAGGAGGAACAATAATATGTATCAATCAGTATCTCCAGAGTTTCCAGTGACTAAACCATCAACCAAAGAATACACATGGAGGGACCCATGGCTCCAGCTACATGTATAGCAGAAGATGACCATTTCAGACATCAATGAGAGGAGAGGCCATTGGTCCTGTGAAGGCTTGATTCCCCAGAATAGGGGAATGCAAGGGGGTGGGTGAGCAGGGGGAGGGGGATAGGATAGGGGGTTTTCAGAGGGGTAACGTGGAAAGGGGATACCATTTGAAATGTAAATAAAGCAAATATCTAGTAATAAAAATAAAATAAAATTAAATTAATTTAAAAAAAAAGAATCAAGGGGGAAACTCAAAAACATCAACTATTGCTTTTTCTGCTGTTGACTCCCAGGGAAAATTAACAGCATCCAGTGACTTGCTTCCTCATATCCGAATTAGCATCATGCAGTTGAAAGTGTTTGCCTAACCTGCATGGATGGACACTTACTCTTATGTGGACTGACGATCTCCCTACAATTGTGTTTTCCTTTAAGGCTTTCTATCCCACATGTCTCCTGCATACAGTCATACAGTTGCAACCATTGTGCAAACTGATTAGAGAGCATTCTGAAAGAAATTGTCATTTTCATATAAAATAGTTTTGCTACTATTGAGATTGTTGGATTCTGGTGGCCGCGGTGCTCTTTCTTGAAATGTTCTTACCCCTCTTCTGTGAAAATAAATTTTGTTGGTCACTCGCCTGTGACAAAATAGTATCTCCTGGCCCGGAAGGCTCCCAGGAGCTCCCTTTGGACTCTTTGAAGGTGTGTGAGATGCTTTTAAGTATTCCACCGTGTTTGCACATGAATGGTCTTTTGACTTTGAGTGTGGAAACATGGCTGAGTTCAGACAGAAGCCTTTGTCCAAAGAGCATACATACCTGTGAAAAGAAGACTGTAGATTATTGGCAAAATCGTATAAGCCTCAAGATGAGATGCTGTAATGTTCAGGGATCTGACCGTGGCCGTACCACAGAAATCAACAGCCATCAACCTACAAAGATGTGTTTTCAAAACACAAACAACTCTCATCTCTTTCAAACCAGCTTCCTCAGATCCCCTTTTCTGTGTGCCTGTCCTCCCATGTTTCAAAGTACACGAAAGAAGCATGGCCAGGAACTTCAGATACCATACAAAACCACTGACAGAGGACCAAAGGAAGTGCTTTCTGGGAATGAGGATGGGCAGCTCAGAGTGAATCTTATAGGGTTACAGTGGCTGTTTTTAAATAGCACTGATATAAATCTCCCCAAACCACAGCAATGTCTAACTTACTTATGCATTCCTCACATGATGGTCAATGACTCATACAGAATCTGTCTTCAAAGATTTCTGTTGATGTCATTGGTCATTCATATGTGTGTGTGTGTGCATACACATACATATAAAAATATACATATATAATGTATATACATACACACACACACACACACACACGCACTCCATGCAACATGACGGTGTGCACAGGGCATAGATCATGAATAAAATAAATTCTCAATTCTTCTATTTACCGTAGGGTAAAGCACTTAGGCCCAGTCTCAAATTCACAAAGTTCTAGGACATTTTCCCCAATGAGGCAATGTTAGTCTTCAGAGAAGTAGTATTAAGAACATGGAGAGTACCAGGCAGTGGTGGCACACGCCTTTAATCCCAGCACTTGGAAGGCAAAAGCAGGCAAATTTCTGAGTTCGAGGCCAGTTCGGTCTACAGAGTGAGTTCCAGGACAGCCAGGGCTACGCAGAGAAACCCTGTCTCAAAAAAACCAAAAAAAAAAAAAAAAGAACACCGAGAGCTGAAGTTTTTCAGAATACACATGTAAGTCATACCCTTCTCCAGTTCTTGCAGTGTGATTCAATTTCGTCTTTAAGAATAGCGATATATCATCTCGTTTCTGTATATCTTTCCAGCTACCATTTATCTTACCATTTATCTTTAATAGTTCACAAGATGATTTCTGACAAATTGTGGACAATGAACATTACAACAAGGTGGGATCTGAGATCATTTTGCCCTCTCCTTTATGCTTGTATGCATGCCTGACATCGTGGCCGTGAGCGTGTGACCTGCAGAATCTGAGAAGCAATACAGCTGTGCTAACCATCAAACAAAATCAGGATTGTTAGGATTCAACAAGTACAGGAAGAAAACTGACCAAAGAGGAGCCCCCCAAACTGAGCTGGAATGACCAGAGGAAGGGAATTTCTGTTGACAAACACACAGGGAAGACAAGAAAAGAAATGGATTTGGGAGAAGATTTGAATCTGTGTACATGATGAGCTGAGGGGTGTGTGTGTGTGTGTGTGTGTGTGTGTGTGTGTGTGTGTGTGTGTGTGTGTAAATAGAGAAGTCTGAGAGAAAGCTGGCTGTGATGGTGAACGTCTTCTCACTGAGCCAGTGAGGGGAGAGAGAGAAAAGGAAGACATCACCCAGGTCATTAAGATGGGACCTGTGCAGGCTGAGTATGAAGAGGCAACCAGCCCCATCAGGGCAGAAGGGATGACGGTGATGCTGAGGAGTGGTGGGTGATGCTCCCATCTAACTGGGACGTGAGGAGCCAACAGAGAAATAGCAGAGACCTGGGGAGGACTTGGGTGGGAAAGCCTGTGCTTTCTCCAATTGGATTTTGTCTAAGTTCATACTTGGGAGGAGAGTAGATGGGAATGGATATTCTTAAGGGAAAAAGAAGACAGTTTGCATTAGGAAATGCACATGCAATGATAACACATTAATATATTCACATATATAACTGTAAAGTTCAATTCTCATAGTATAAAAGAATTACTGTACATATGATGAGCACATGAAACATAATGCACTAAGAATGAGTGTGCAGGCCACTGTTAATGTTTGTCAATAGATGGAGATGAGCAAGTCAGATAGTCTTAAATTCCACATTTTTATTGCAGGTAAGCGAGACACTGTGAACATATTCAATAAGAAACTTTGACTTGTCAAAATGTTAGGAAGGAAATAAAGATAAAAGTAGTTATTAAATTAAACCCATGAAAATCCCAGTGGGTGTTAAGGGATGCCTCCCTATGGGCTGTTAATCAGGAGCCTTTAGAACTCCTCCAAGCAATACAAGGTACTGCCATTGCTTTTGACTGACCCCTAGAACTGTACGATAAGACTCCTTTGCTGAAATTGTCACATGTTGCAAAACATGAAGAAACCAAACTAGAACTTAGTTGGAAGCTTCCTCCCTGCTGACTAGACGTCATGGTGTTTGAAGGTACTAGGTAAGCTTCTGAGAGGGGACAGTTAACAATGAACTTACCCACATGCAATAATAATAGTAACATGTCAGGGAATATGTGTCCACAGATGCATTAGGGGCATAACTGATATGGGTATAACCAACTACTTTCTGATTAAATTTGAAGCCTGTTTTATAGCAAGGAGATTTTTGTCTAGTGTGTATATGTATATGTATATGTATATGTATATGTATACTAATATGATGTATATATATGATGTATATGTATATGATGTGTATGTGTATGTATATGATGTATATGTATACATATATGTATGTATTTATATCAAAACCCTATAGCTGAGGAGGTCACAGGCAGCTTTGTTTAATGAACACAGCATCAAATTGCCTTCTAAATGTCTATGTTTGTACACAAATCAATGCTGCTCTCAGCCTTGGTGAGAGAAGCCTCTGTTTGTAATGCACAGAGGTTAATGCTGAGGCATTAACGGGTTAATGTGATGAGACTAAGGAACTGTTCAGTGCTTAGTCCTAAACTAGATGTTAGGACTAACTAGGGGATTAGGAGATGTCAAGGGAACGGGCATGGGCAGAGTGGAAGGGTGGGGGGACAGGGAGCAGTGCTGAGGAAAACTGTTTGTGCCATGGCTGCTGTAGCCACGGACTCTCTTCAGCTGTGATTGTTTTCATCAACTGTCTCTCATAGGAGGGTCCGAAGGCCTCTCCCACACCCAAGGGGCTACAGACAGTTAATGATTTCTGGGAAATGGAGGTGAGATTACATTCCTCAGTGGTGTAACCATGAGCAAGTTGCTCTTGACTTTAGTAAATAAATCTCATCCATGGTCTTACCAGAGACCTTACCAAACACACAGTATACACACACACAGTGGGGGCTTGTTGAGAAGAAGAAAGATGTCATACAGAGTGAAAGCTGAGTAAGAGAGAGTAATGGGGGAGCTAATCAGATCTATCTATCTACCCATCAATCTATCTTCCATCTATGCATGTATTATCTCTCTGTCATCCATCTGTCATCTATCTCTAGCAATCTAGCAATCTAACTTCTATCATCTATCTCTCTGTCCATCTACTTATCACATCTAAATCATCTATTTATTTTCTCTCTATGTATATATAGTTATGGGAGAATAAATATATAACACAAATGTAAGAGAGACTACTGAGGAAACAGAAGTGCGATAGTCTCCCCCAATGATCTCGAATGTGAACTGTAATCAAATGAGAAGCATCTGGCTCAGGGTGGGAGAGACTGAGGCAGGGGTGTGCCAAGAAGTACTAGAAAGTTAAAAAAAAATTCCCAGTGTATTCTGGGAACAGAACTCTCTGGTTATTATAAGGGAGTATAAAACATAACCTGTGGTCTTGAGGCAGCTGACAGCAGAGATAGAGTCGTAATTAACTGTCACAGTACAGATGATGGAGCGGGATAGAGACAAGTCCAGCGAGCATCAATCTCCGTGAAAGAGGATTGCCACTCAGCCCAGGGAAGCAGGAACGTGCTGCATGTGATCTAAGCCTTCTGAAGCTTTTGTGGATGGTGGTGCCAACAAGCTGGTGAACCTTGAGTGGAAAACACCATTGGAAAAGCGAATCAAAATCTTTGTGGGGATCAGGAATCAGTGGGAAGGCAATACCAATGCAGTCTAAATAGAAGTCATGGGCTTAATGAACACTGGAGGACCTGGACAGATTATTCAGACTCAGAAAGAGCAAATTTCCAGAGACCATGAACCTGTTGCTTCTGAAATGGTAGCTGAGGTCTAGGATAAATAAGGAGCCGCAGCCCTGTATCCACCTGATCATCCCTGGCATTATTGATCCATTGGAAACTCTAGAAATTAACAGTCAGGACTGAGTGCTCTGCTCCCAGCCTGGAAGAATGGCTGTCAAGGGTCTTTCTTCCCTTGAGTACTGGACATGAACAGGGCGACTAGACTTGAGTTGACTAGTGAAATGGGAGTTATAGGGAAATTTCAACAAACAAACAAAAAAAACTTTGCTTCCATCACATGGCGTAGAAGACAATGACAGATGCAGGAAAGTTCCTTATGGTGACTGCACTGTAGGGAATGGGAGCTGAATTGTTGGATCAAGACTAGCATGTCTTTGGGAATGGCTTAGGATGCTAGGTTTGATTTTATTGGTAGTGGGCTTTTTTAAGAGTGTTTTCAATAGAAGAGATGCATGAATATGAAAGCAGCTTAGGAAATTATTCTGTGGGCTGAAGTCAGGCAGATAGAAAGCTGATTAGAGAAGGATAGCAATTTTGGAGAGAAGAAAAGTTGAAATGCTAAATTAAACCCAAGTACTTAGGTTAGAGATGTGTGACTGGATCTGGAATCAACTAATTAGGATCTCTCTGTGAAGCCAGTTCCTGAAAAGATGTGTGCAGAGAGAAGACCTCCCTTAGAGTAAGCAACACCTTTAGGGGGTAGGAACCCAGATTTAAATATGTCTGAGCAAAAGTCAGGGCTGCTTTTGCCTGCTTGCCTTATTCTTTTTTCGTTTTTTGTTTTTTTTTTGTTTTTTTTTTTTTTTGCCTGTGTTCTTTGCTGGTAAGTGCATCCGCTGTGTTGCTGTTAATATTGGCGCCATCCCTGCCACCATACCTCACCAACACTAGAACCCAGCTTTTTTATCCTTCCAACCTAGACTGAAGACTATGGATTCCTCACAAAACACCTCCCCACCACCACCACCATGGCTTTCAGCAACACCTTGTGACTGCTCAGACATCCAACCTCATGTTATCCTCCCTGGTGTGCAGATGTCCAGCTTCCAGCCTGTATTACGTAAACCAATCTAGTAAGTCCCCTTTGCAATCTATGTTCATTCTCTCTGTTTTGTTCTTCTCCGGAACTCTGACTTAATCGATGGCAAGATAAAAATGGGAGAGAAACATACTCAGAAAACAGCAACCAGAACATCTTGTGGAACTGAGGTTTCTTTAGAAAGGAGAGGCAAAAACAAAGAGTGGGGTTAAAGGATACATCTGAGTCTTCCATGGGTGCCTGAACAGGAGAACCAGTGTGTTCTTTGTATAGAATGTGTGTGCTACGTCTGTTACTCATATATAGACAATCGGAGAAAGAGCAAACACAGCATCTACAAAAACCTTTGATCTAGATAGACCAGCAAAACCCACACGACACCTGAATCAGTTAAAACCAAGAAATCTGATGACATAATTTCAGCTTTTGACCCACCTGTTAACTGTCACACAGGTCACATGGGAACCCTTAAATAATAGAAAGCAGCAATTTTTACCAGAAAGGAACAACCCCCAAAATACCAGGACTGCAGCCATCAGTATTTTTCCAGCCACACTATTGGCAGGAGCCAATGTTCTCCACAGGGAAAACATATCTGCTTTATAGATCCAGTTTTCCTTGGCCCAGATTCTTCACTGGATACAAAGTCTATATGGTATCTGACATATGGTTGGTTTATGGGTTTTTGTTTTGCTTCAGGATTTGATTAGATTTGCATATGACCCATTAGAATATACACCACAGTCCATTGTACATTTGGTAAATATTTGACAAAATCTAAAATGGCTACATACTCAAATTAGATAGGCTGTGGAAATGGACTTGAAAACAAACACACTGATTCTTTCAGACATATACCTCCCCGCTCTGCTGACCAAGACTCCATTCAGTACCCAGTCTCTCTCCAGAAAATAAGCTTGGCTATGCGATTCAAAGCTAAGTTTCTGTATGGTTAGTTCTGGTAGCTTCATAAATCTCCTAGAGTAAGGATTTGTTAGACTGGCGATCATAATTTAATCTTTGTGGTGCTTATCAATCAAGACCCAGTGAACCCTTTAGTCAGCCTGATTTTCTAGGCTATTATAGCTCTACTTATGATTTCCTTTCCTATGTGTTCAATTCTTCACGAGGCAAATGGAATTTGGCGTGGTCGAAGCCCTTGATTTATCAAGTGTTTCATGGGATTTTTCTTGGTTACGATGGTAAGATCTTTATTTTCTTGGGTTGAAAAAGAAATTATTGATACTTGCTACTTTATTGATAAAATGATATCAAAGTTTCTATACAAGAGAGCAGATTTATGAAAAGTTTGCAAGAAAACAAGACTTCCTTTTAAGTATTGGAATTACTCTGCCCATTTGTAAAACCGAACTGTGTGTGTGTGTGTGTGTGTGTCTGTGTGTGTGTGTGTCTGTGTGTGTGTGTGTCTGTGTGTGTGTGTGTGTGTGTGCGTACTATACCTAGGGCTGAAGAGACAGCTCATCTATTAAGAGCCTTACTGTTCCTGTAGAGGACCAGGTTTGGTTCCCAAAGCCCATTTAGAATTCTAGTTCCATAGGATCTGACGCCCTCTTCTGGCTTTCACAGGCACTACATGCACATCATGCACATACAAACATGTAGGTAAAAGAATGAAAATCATACACTTAATAAAGATAAATAAATTTTAACAAAGAAATAAAAAGCATTAAAAACGAATAAGATTCATTAATACCCGTAATCTTTAAACAAAAACATTGTTCATATTTACTAGCCACTAATGAAAGTGCCAATAACACAAAGAGAGCGACATGCTCGGTTGTATTCATCCTTAATTTTAGCAAATTCCAGAGAGCCAATGGTTCTAGACCTTCCTAATGCTGTGACCCTTTAATAAAGTTCTTCACGTTGTGCTGATCTCCAATCATAAAATTATTTTCAATGCTTCTTCATAACTGTAATCCTGCTACAGAAACATAATGTAAATATCTGATATTTCTGATGGTCTTAGGCAACCCCTCTGAATGGGTTGTTTGACCTCCAAAGGAGTCACAGCCTCAGGTTGAGAAGTTCTGTTCTGCACCGGGGAGCCAGGCAGCTCCACAACCTTCTGTGCATGGCCCACCAGGACAGAGTGATCTCCCAGCAGTGCATTCATTTCTTAACATGGAGGTGAGAACTCTACCTTCTCTCTGGAGGGGGAACAGCTAGGAGCACACAGGGCAAACGATCAGTGGAGCTGCTGGGATGGAAGTCTTCCACTGCCATTTGCACTAGGGAACCAGGCAGCACCACAGCCTTCTGTGCATGGCCCGCCAGGAAAGAGTTGGTCTCCCAGGAGTATGGACACAGGCTTACAGGCCCACAGGAGGGACAATTTCCAGCCAGAGAGAGCAAGACCAACTAGCACCAGAGATAACCAAAAGACAAAAGGCAAGCACAAAAACCCTACCAACAGAAACCAAGGTTATGTGGCAACATCAGAACCCAGTTCTCCCACCACAGCAAGTCCTGGATACCCCAAAACACCAGAAAAGCAAGAGTTGGTTTTAAAATTGTATCTTATGATGCTGATAGAAGGCTTCAAGAAGGACTTAAATAACTCCCTTAAAGAAATACAGGAGAACATGGGTCAACAGACAGAAGCCCTTAAAGAGGAAAAACAAGAATCCTTTAAAGAATTACAGGAAAACATAAACAATCAAGTGAAGGAACTGAACAAAACCATCCAGGATCGAAAAATGGAAGTAGAAACAATAAAGAAATCACAAAGTGAGATATCTCTGGAGATAGAAAACCTTGGAAAGAATTCAGGAATCATAGATCAACAACAGAATACAAGAGATAGAAGAAAGAATCCCAGATGCTGAAGATACCATAGAAAGCACTGACTCAACAGTCAAAGAAAATGCAAAACACATAAGGCTTGTAACCCAAAACATTCAGGAAATCCGGGACACAATGAGAAGATCAAACCTAAGGATTATAGGTATAGAAGAGAGTGAAGATTTCCAACTTTAAGGACCAGTAAATATCTTCAACAAAATTATAGAAGAAAACTTCCCTAACCTAAAGAAAGAGATGTCCATGAACATACAAGAAGCCTATAGAATTCCAAACAGACAGGACCAGAACAGAAAGTCCTACAGTCACATAATAATCAAAACACCAAATGCACTAAACAAAGAAAGAATATTAAAAGAAGTAAGGGAAAAAGGGCAAGTAACTTAAAAAGGCAGACCTATCAGAATTACACCAGACTTCTCACCAGAGACAATGAAAGCTAGAAGATCCTGGGCAGATCTCATACAGACCCTAAGAGAACACAAATGCCAGCCCAGACTACTATACCCAGCAAAACTCTCAATCACCATAGATGAAGAAAGCAAGATATTCCATGATAAAACCAAATTTACACAATATCTTCCCACAAATACAGCCCTACAAAGGATAATAGATGGAAAATGCCAACCCAAGGAGGTAAACTACACCCTAGAAAAAGCAAGAAAGTAATCTTCCAACAAACTCAAAAGAAGATATCCACACAAACAAAAATAACATCAAAAATAACAGGAAGCAATAATTACTATTCCTTTATATCTTTTAACATCAATGGACTCAATTTCCCAATAAAAAGACATAGACTTACAGAAATATTTTTCATATAAATCTTCAATTTTATCAGAAAATGTTTGTAATTCCTCTTTCAACTAGTTTTGTAATTTTATGTCTACCATTTTATCTGCATTATTTTTCATGATAATCTTCAATGTTAACATTTTTCTATATATTTCTTCTATTTTATCTGAAATGTTTTCCATATAAATCTCTGATTTTATCAAAAACTGTCTTTAATTCCACCTTCAATTAATTCAGAATGATTTTTATGTCTAATCTGTAAATTTTCTATGAAATAGTCAATTTTAACGTGTTTTTCTAGATATTTCTTGAATTTTATCAGAAACATTTTCCATGTAAATCTCCAACTTTATCAGAAAATGTTTATAATTCCACTTTCATTCAAGTTAGGAATACTTTTATGCCTACCATTGTTATGTCCATATGAAATTTTCCATGATAATCTTCAATTTTAACATGTTTTTCTACATTTTTCTACAATTTTATCAGAAATATTTTTACATAAATCTTCAATTCTGTCATAAAATGTTTCTACTTTCTTTTTCAATTAATTTAACAATGTTTTTTATGTCTACCACTTTGCTTTTTAATTTTCCATGAAAATTGTCAATTTTAATGTGTTTTTCTATATATCTCTTGTATTTTATCAGAAGTATTTTCCATGTAAATCTTCAATTTTATCACAAAAAGTTTTTACTTCCTTTTTTAATAAAAAAACATGCTTTTAAAAAAGAGAGAAGAGCGCTGTTCTAAGTAGTTGGTTCCCATCAATGATCTTAGGTCAACCAATCTTTCTAAAATTAATAGGCAACAATGTTCCCATCGATTATTTATTACTCTAGGGTCTCTCGTACATTCATACAAAAAAAGATGATAATTAAAATTCTTTATATATTAGTTAATGCTGGAAATTAATAAGGTGCCAATTATTCCTTAACCAGCTACTCTCCCCAAATAATCACACAGAGACATTTTCATATTTCAAAGCTTGGTCCTTAGCTGGGCAGATTCTCAACTAGCTCGTCTAAGCTAACCTGACCATCTAGACTCATCTAGCCACGTGGCTGGCTATACCTTCCAGGTCCACAGTCACGTCTACCTCCTCGGATATCTCCTGATGAAAGCCTCTTCCTCTTTTTCCCAGAGTTCCTTTCTCCCTCCCAGGAAGTCCCGCCTTCCACTTCCTGCCCAGGTAACTGGCCATCAGATTTTTATGAAAGCCAATCAAAAAATGCCCTAGGTAGGTAACAAGGGAAACAGAAGGACAGAAAAACAAATTCACAGCATACTCCAACACCTACACTCAGGATGGTTTCTTCAAGGTTGAACTGCTAGGTCAGATGACAAACGTTCATTTTCATCTCTGAGTTCTATTGTAAAATTCTACCAGTGTGTGCCCTCACTACCCACGGACTGTGGTACCTAAATTCTCTTAGCTTCCTTGACTGTAGCACCTTCAAAAACCAACCAACCAATCAAACGAACAAACAAACAAACAAAACCCATGGGCTGTTTTCCGCACGACGTGTGAGAAGTGATTACTGGTAGTTTAATTTATTTTTAATCATTTATTTATTTTATTACTCATTGTGGTCTATTTTATTATTTTATTCATATTGTATTGACTCATGTGCATAGGATTTATGCTTCTGTTTTGAGTTTTCAATGACATTTTGCCTTCTTTTTTCTTTTTTTCTTTTTTTTTTACATGTACTGTGAGTTTTATTGTTTGTTGTTTTATTAGATATATTCTTTATTTACATTTCAAATGATTTCCCCTTCCCCACCCCCCGAAAGTCCCATTAGCCATCTCCCCTCCCCTTGTTCCCCAATAAACCCCCTCCTGCTTCCCTGTCCTGGTATTCCCCTACACTGCTGCATCTAGCCTTTCCAGGAGCAGGGGCCTCTTCTCCCTTTGATGTCCAACAAGACCATCCTCTGCTGCCTATGCGTCTGGAGCCATGTGTAACATCATGTGTACTATCTGGTTGATGTTTTTGTCCCTGGGAGCTCTGGGAGTACTGGGTGGCTAGTGCATGACAAATACAGAGGGGACACTTTTTTTCTTATTCACGGGAGCTGTTGGTTCCTTAGGAAACCTCTTGCTTAGGTATACTCGTTGCAAACCCATCCACCCGGCTTATTGTTTTATTATTCTATGACCTAGTTTGCTGTTCAGTTCTTTTTGCCTAGGATGTTCTTACAATGTGTAATTTTCCATGAACTGCTGTGTGAATCCCTTCTGTGTCCTTGTTTTATGTCTTATTAAAAAGTCATTCTTGCCATTTCAAGTACAAAAGAAACATTTTCTATTTCTTTTTTTTTTTAAATTTTATTTTAATCTTTAATCGCTTGATCCCATCTGGAAGCATTTTCAACATATGGATTGAAGTAGAGATTCAATTTAATATTTTACAAAACCTAAACTATTCATAATATTCTACTCCTGGCCTGTGATTTATCATGTAGCTGAATCCCTTGGGTAGTTCAGCGTATTTATTGACTTTATCCCGTTCAAATTTTTGGCTTGCCTATTCGGATGACAGAACCAAATTCTCTTGTCTATTGTAACTGTGTAATATAGTTAAATATACTGAACGCACTCTCTCATTTGTCTTTTTTAAAAACACGTTCCAGCTATTCTTCTGTGCTTATTTCATCATATGATATCTTAGAATGAGAAATAGTCACTAAAACAGAAAACCTGTTGTTAAAATCAGTACTTGTCACTGGAAGTTAAATACTTGGAACGAAGACACTGTCCAGTGGGTGAGGCACTGGCCCAATTAGCACAAGGAGCAGAGTTTGAATCCCTAGGATTACTGTACTTGCTTTCCTGCATGGTGGATTACAAGCAATCCCAGTACTGTGAAGCGGAGACAGGCAAACTGGCTGACTAGACTGAGTGAGTTAGTGAGTGTTGGATTCTCAGAGAGACCCTGGCTTAGCCAATAATAGGTGGGAAGTGGCTGAGGAAGACATAGGACATCTGTGAAGGCTTTCACAAGTGCTCACACATTAGAACACACACATGCATGCAAAGCACACACAGATACACATGCGAAACAGTCATTACTAACATGAAGGAGATGATGTTAGATCTATAGAGGAAACATACATATACATATACATATACACATACACATACATACACACACATGCACATACACATACACATATGCATGGTAAATTACTCACTTATGACTCTGAGCATCATTTGAACCTTTTCTTATACTTCTGAAGTTTAAATATACATAATTTGAGGCCTTAATTTTTATTGTAAAGAAAATTTGTTCAAAAATTTGTTGCATGCTGATTGCTTGTACATGCTATTAAGCTTATTTACTTCCAAAGTAGCTATTGAATTATTATATAGGTTTTAGTACTTTTTTAGATGTTAACATTTTATGAATAAATACACCTTTGGCTGTCCCTCCCCAATATCTCCCCCTTTTCTGTGTCTTACTACACTAGCTCTTTATATTTCCCTAACAGGTATGTTCGTGACACCTTTCACCACAAATGTGAGGCATTCACATAGAAATGGCTGTCAGTCAACTGCTTCTAGGTTCCAGGTCTTGCTTCAGAGAACGTTGCCCATCCCCCATGTGCTCAAGACGCATTCCGTATTTCCATTCAGTATTTATAGTTTTCATTTTACGACGAGATTTAATCCATCTGGAATTTATTTCTATAGATTTCATGAGATAAAAATCCCGCTTTATGTTTTCCAGATGGGTAGCAACATTTTCCCAACATCAGTTATAAAATTGGTCATTCTTTGCTCGCTGGTTGGAAACGTCACTTTAATCATCTTCTGAATAGATCAGTTTTACTTATTAAGGCAGAGCTTAAAAACCATGAAGGAAATGAGTCGCAGTAGAGAAGAGAAAGGCAAAAAGTAGACAAAGGGGGGGGAAAAATCGGCACAGGGAGAAAGCCGTACACAAATATTTAATGACCATAATAAAACAAAAAGGCCCATTCCAGCAAAATGTAGAAATATTCACAGAAAACACACAAGTTATTTCAGTGAGGAAAACCTCAAAGACAGAAACTGATGAAGTATAAGTCCTTCGTGGCTCATTCTTCCAGTCATTATTTAGCTGTTCTTACCATCTTGAAAGTTCAGATATGTCGGGAGGATGGATCAAAGTCCCTCTAAGTAAAAGACAGAGCTGAGAATGAGAAACCAGGGAAAGAACCCAAGGTGTCTTGTCATCTTGTAATTCAGAGCTGTTTGATCTGTGAGCCTTCTATTTAAACAAGTTGTGGAATGGAGGTCGACAGGGCGAGTCCCAACAGTTCTCCCTTTTAACTGGAGAATCTGGGTAACAGTTCCTTGTAGGGAAGGACCGAGTTGATTTAGAGTCCAAGCTGAATGTTGAATCCAAGGCAATTCTAACAAATCCACGTCTCCATGGTGTTCTTCCCCACAGCTCTGAAAAGCTCCTGTTGAACAGAAAGGCATGGTGGTAGGAGTGAATCCTGTCAACACATGGACATATCTCCATGGCTTCAAGGCCTTGTGGGACATCAGAGCCAGTGGCGGAATTGTCTTACACTTCTCCCTGGAAGCTCCCAATGGTATTGACAAGTGGAGACCTCCGAATTCTAACACCATCATTTACAACAGCAGTCAAACTTGGCGAAATAATCAAAGACGGAGTAGTATGCTCATCTTAGGCACAGTATTGTGGCATTTAAGACTCAGTATGTACGAAGCTTAAGAGGATCCTGAGATTGTGTCTGCACATTATGTAAACATGGGCATCGGGCTTTCTCACTAGTGGAAGAATATGCTTGCAAAAAGGATAGCTGATTGAGCTTTAATCAGTCAGCAACAGCTCCAGCAACTGCAAGTGAAGTCCCCTCCCGGGGATGGAGTGGGATGGGGTGGGGTGGGGCTTGCCATGTACTGTGGCTAAGGGCTGAGGATGTCCTATCTCACTACAAATAAAATGTAAACAAGCCTCAAGACTCCAACATAACGGGGATGGCTGATAATCTCTTCCGTTTATGACAAACACTTGGATATCAAAAAGAAAAATTACAATGTGCATGAGCCTACAATAAAAACAAACGGTTTTAAAGGGTAAAATAATAGTACTAATTATAAACATGCAACTGAGTATATTTTTAGCATTTCATCAGAGATAAAACCTAGACTAAGCAAACGGACATTTTTCCTATGATCAAAGCAGCCAGCGTAAGGAAATGGAAACATTCGCAGTTAAGTTAAATGCTGTCTTTAGCAGATTTTCCTGGAAAAGCCTCCAAGATCGCGTGTCTATTTTTGACCATCCATTAATTACCAAGCTGGTCCTGGGTGCTCTCTGGCTTCCTGGCATTCCAAGTTAAGCCAGATTTTGGACAGGCCTGAGGAGGAGGGCTAATTACCAAATACTTTATTGAAACACAAGAAAGTCTTTCACTTTAAAACCAAGCCAAGCCTCAGATTTGAAAGCACTTAAAATTATCTTTGCAATAGTCATACTACTTGATGACTTATTTTTGGAGGCTCAGTGTTTCTTTTTCTGGGGAGGTCAAAAATCACAAAAAAATATGCTGTGAGAAATCAGGCAGTAAGGAGTGGTTCACATATATCATAGGGGCACACATGTGTCAGGGGCACATGTATGTTAAAGGGGCACATGTATGTCATAGGGACAAATATATATCATAGGGACATATATGTGTCAGGGGCACATATGAGTCATAGGAGCACATATATGTCAAAGGGTTACATATGTCATGGGGACACATACATGTCAAAGGGATATATATATATCATGTATTTAACACAAAGCATCCAGCACAGTTAGTGGAGGCTGGCGCAGTTTGAGAAACAGTATTGATTTATTTCTTTTTTGCTCCCATTGTTGACTTTTTTATTATAAAATATTTTTATTATTTTTTAATAAATCTCTGTGTGTCTGCACATGAATGCTGTCAGTTCTCACAGAGGCTAGAAGAAGACCCCCAAAGCTGGGACTACAAGTGGTGGTAAGACCTGTGGAGTAGATTTTGGGATATATTCCAGTCTTCTACAAGAGCAATGCATGCTCTTAACCATGGGGTATGTCCCCGAGTGTCATTGTTAAAAACTTTGAATAACACACCTTTAAAAGTTGTCCCATTCTTCAACTTATGTAAATACAATCTTGACCTTAAGTTGCATACACTTATTATGAAAAATTGCCAATGCATTCCATTCGTTTCCTGAACAGTTTACAGCCATGACATTGTTAAAAATGAAAAGCACGAGGGATAGAAGAAGTAGAAATTTCTAGAAAAACAGTGGTGGCTTTGTATAAAATAGAATTTGTTTATAAAACTTGTTATCAAAGATGGTGGATAAATACCATACCATACCAGAAATTCATAGATTAAAAAAATAACAATAATTGTCCCAACTGATTGTCTAATGGTCGCCTCCAATTTAGGAAGTTTCCTGAATAAACGTCTTTGGGTTCCTGGGGATTCTAACATGACTTGACTGATGCATTAAACGCTAACACTACAGTTTTAAAGCTGTTTCATAGATTGCCAAATCACGTTTTTACTATGTATTAAAAAGCAAGAGCCACTTTCAAAGGTTTGGAGTCATTTCCACCCAGGAGGTACAGAGTGGTGGAAGAGAAAGACTATTTCATTCGTGGGAAATGAAGCCACCATGATTCCCAAGAGGCATGAGACTGGCACCACCTTCCACCAACTTGTTCCTGAAACCCAGCTGGGGCCGCTAATGGCATTTCCCAGGACCCATGGTGACCTCTGTTACTGTTGCTGCTCCTGCAGCAGTGGCTGGCAGCCACCAGAAACCATGGTAACGCTAAGGGACTCAAGACTCCTTCATCACTGCATGCTAGTGCTCTTTGAAAGTTGATCACGTGATGCACCTTGACAATGCAGAAAAAGGTAACTAGGAATTCAAACACCAGGGCTTCTGTAAATTGTATTAGGTAGAATGTGTGACTTGCAGGTGTCTCACTGATACCTTCTAGCTACGAAGTTGGTAGAACCCAAGTAAGCTTGCTGTAAACTTTGTGCTACCCAAGCCCAAAGCCATCATGATGCTCTAAGAACACATGAACCATGACAGACCTTGGTCCTGGAGAACGGGATTCCTGTAAGGGCTGTGCAGCTACCATAGCTATTGTTTTCTGCACCGAGGAAGCAGGGCAGTACAAGTTCCCAACTTGCAGCCCGTGGCAAGTTGATTTTAAAAGCATTTTCCTCTCCTTTGTTCAGCATTCACTGAATACACTTTTTTTTTTATGTCAGAGGGACGTTGCAGAAAACATCGGAGAAGAGAGTGACATAGTCCAACCAGTTAACAGCTTCTGTACTATTAGGCAACCGGGGAGAGCGAGGGATAGGGGAAGAAGTAGTAAATGTCAGCCTTAAATCTTTGGAGTGTGTGCTATGCCTTTCTGTCTGCAACTTTTCAAGCAGTTCAGTAAGAACTAATCGCTTAGAATGGTTCTCCGAGCCGTAGAATGTCCGCTATCAGAGCAGGAGGTTGTAGCGACAGCCGCTCGTCCTCAAAGTTCCTTCCACTCAGATGAAAAAAGAGAGCAGTACCTTGGTTTTGATACAAGATCATCTTTTCGTATTGCTTCCTTAGAAAACGGTGTATGCAAACATGGCGGGGGCGGGGCGTGTCGGGGAGAAGAGAACGAGCCAAGTCTCTGGCTGCAAGTTGAAAACAATAACTAAGGTGTTGTCGGGTAAGACTCCTCAGAGGTGACAGGTGAAGTTCGCAAAGGCAGAGCCTCCGGGGAGGCGTCCTCCCACTCACTGGGCCCACTCTCAGAGGGCTGGTCTGGGCTACTGTGCTCCCGTTTGGGACTTTCTGGATGATGTTGCATGATGTCACGCGTGGCCATAATCAAAGCCACAAGCCGGTAGAAGTGCAGAGCCATCACTAGGGAATTCTTCACAGCGAAGAACACCAACATGTGGTTGATCACTTTGAAGTAGATCATCAGGACGAGGCGCACAACAAGGAAGGGACCGTCTTGGATGAAGAAACTGAGGCCAATGGCCCATAGATCTGCACTGTACTGGCAAAGGAAAACCCTGAGGAAACCCCTGGCTTTCACGGAGGCGGGGCATACCAGTTTCAACTGGACTGGGGAAAAAAAAAATGAAAGAAACAATGGTTAACATTCTGAAATGCAAAATGGAGAGGGGTATGTGACAGTCATTAGGGAGGTCTGGTTGTGAAGGAGGGAGAATGTCCAGTTTAATGTGGAGGAACAAGGGACATTTCTCCACCTCAGCCCCACCCTGATTCTGGTCACGTGGTCCCATCCACTTTAAAGATTCAGCATCCGTCTTCCAGCCTCCCTGTAGGGAATGAGCCCTTAAATGGACTATAGCGAGTGAAGTCTAAAAGAAATTGTGTGCGAATGCATGCGTGTGTGTGTGCGAGCAAGCGTGCGAGCATGCACACCTGTATTTGGTGGTTTGCTGCAGAGAGCTGTACTCAGAGGCTCAAGTTAGGGACTCTGGCACTTTTCTTCGACTCCCTCGCTCTCTAGCATTGAGTTATTGCCCATGTTACATAACCTCCAGGCGCCTTAGTTTCTTCCTTGAAACCTGTGATACCATGAATCCTAAGACAGGGGTCTCTACTCGGTGGCTTGTTTTCTGGTTAGGATAACACCCTGTCTCCCTTCCTGTTCAGTTTCTTCCTTTATTCTTTCTCTTGGGAGAGGCGGGTGATTTCCTGACCAGTAAGTGCAGTATATGAATGACAAGAGTTCCCAGCACAGACCATTCCAGATGCTTTTTCTCTACATTGTCCCTAAGTACTGCTTCATTCAACCACGTGGGCAAACGCTGCTCGAAAACTCAAGTGCTTAGAATTCAAATTCAATTTAACTCACGTTTAAACATGTTTTTCTAATGTTTGTGATAGTGTGTGTATGTGTGAGAGCCTGAATAAAAGCCATTATTTTATTTGCTCCCAGTTCCTTCTGCTTTTGTCTCCCAGTTTATGAGAGACTGAGTATAATTACATAGGTTTTTTTTTTAACAGTTGAACAAAAGGAGAGTCCATCAACAGATGAAACTTTTGTTTTAATTTCTAAGATGTAAATTTAATTCAGGGTCAAGGGTAGAAAATAATCCTTTTATTTTAATTTTTTTGTAAGAATAAAGCCTCCCATTTGGAGATTTCCAACAAAGGATGTCTCAATCCAGCTATAGCATGCAAATATCATGAAACAGCTTTGATATGGGTGAACGTAACATAGCTGCTTGTTAGAGAATACAATAGCGGTTTAGTCGGGAGCGACATTTGGTCTCTGTTTTTCCAACAGCTGCAGAGAATTGTCACCTTTGCACGTTTACAAAATTTCCCTTTTGAATACAAACTTCCTTAGCAAGTCTGTACACCACAAGATAGGAGAAGGCGAGTGAATACCCATGAAAGACGAACATAAGGTCATTGAGTGCCATTCGTAAGAAGCCATGCTCGGGAAATTCCTCCTGGCAGACCCCCTCAGGGTAATATTATTCAATATATAAAGGATGGAGCCCAGGAGACTATCAGGATGACAGCTGACTGACTTCTGGCCTGGTAACGAGTACCATGTACCTCCTAAAGCCTCCTTCAGCAAAACCTCTTCACGTTGTTTGCATATATTTATTTTTGATTATTAATCTGTAATTAGATTGTATTTTTCTTTCTTTCCTTTTTTTTTCTTTTTCTTTTTGAGAAAGGATCTCAGTATGTAGCTGTGGCTAGCCTGGAACTCACAAGTAGACCAGGCTGGCCTCAAACTCCGAGATGTGCTTGACATTATCTTCAGAGTTCTGGGATTAAAAAAGAGTGCATTGCCATACCCAGGTTGTCTTTTGATTGTTTGCTTAGTTTTGTTCTTTGTTTAATTATTTGTTTGTTTTCCTAACTTGAAAAAAAGCCAGGCAAGTCTTCCTATCTATCCAGGGAACAATTTTATCCAAAAAAAAAAAAAGTGTGTGCTTAAGGCCCAGAATGTTCTCAAGACCTCTGTGTGGATCCCAAAATGCATTTATTCCGACTTATCCCCACTATGAAGCCAGCAAGAAGCATGTTGCAAAGAATAAAATAGATTAAGGAAAAGAATTATAAAAGTCTGGGGTTTCCCCAGAGTACAGCACCAAGGAGAGGAATTCCTGCCTCACATGTCAAAAATGCCAAAGAGTTATGGCATAATTCCAAGCTGATACCAACCAATAGAATGCTCTATGATCATAAAATGGTTTCATATCTTTGCTGTCCACCATGGGAGCCACATGGAGCCAAGGAGCAGGTAAAACAGGGCCAGAGTCACTGAAGAGTTGCTCCTTTGGCTTGACATAATTTTAATCTATCCAGCCGTGTGTGGCTGGTGGGTACCATACTGCAGGACAATACAGCCACTGTAGGGAATCACTAATATGGAAGACCAGCCAAACAATTTGCTTCTTACCAACCCTTAAAGATGTATGTATTCATCAAAGTCAGACTAAGAGCTGCCATGAAAGGCAATCTTAATTTTCCACACTGGGGCTTGGAATTGTTCCGCTAACATTACATGTGGGCCTCAAATGTGATTGACCGAAAATATGGAGACTACACATTGCCAGGTCACAAAGCACTCACTGCGTTACTGAGTCGTCACTTGAACTGATGGGTCATCCCTTGTCACAGATGGAAAACTTGAGGCACGTATATCTCAACTAATGTTGGCAGGATTAGAGATACTAAGTAATAGAAGTATTAACTGAGTTGAATATAAAGATGGGTAGGTAACTGTTCAAGTACTTATTATTATGAATTTTGGGGGGTCTTTCTGGAAACTGAATTTTATGGAGACCAGGCTGACTTCAAACTTGCCATGTAGTCAAGGATGAGTGGGAACCCCTGATCCTCCTTTTTTCACCATCAGAGGGCTGGGATTAAAGATTCATGTCACCATACCTGGCTACACTCATCTATCTTAAGTCTACCACACACCAAAGGGAGTCTACACTTGGTTTTCCTGAGTCTTAACCTTCTAAGTTGGAGTAGAGCTAACACTAGGCTATCAAAACACAACCTCACTCAACATCCGCCTTTGTGCTAGTATGATTTATATTTAAGAGTCATATTTTTTTATATTTATTTACACAAATATGAATGACATTTACCTGCCAGATCAAGGGGAAACTGCAGCATACTCCATGTCCACACCACAAGAATGCCAGAGACCAGAGTAGGGTTATTTCTAGAAGAGAATAGCATGTTAAATGAGCTATTAACCATACAACCACATGCAGACAAGAGAGGTAACAAATCACGGCTCGTTATGGACTAAATAAAGATCTTGTGAGTCAGCAAAATATCTTGGGTTATAATAAATCCAGTAAAAAAAAAAGCACATTAATGGAACCATAGAAAAGATTGGGTCTTTGGCTGCATAGTAAGTTTGAGACCAGCATGGTCTACGTGTGATCTGTTCTTCAAAAACTAATAATAATAGTAATAATCATAATCATAATATTGATGCCATATTTTTCTCTAATTTGATGACGCCTTAGAAAGATTACAGGACAGAAATGCTATCAGAAACAGTTAAATACAGACATAAGTATTCAAATCCCCAGTTTTGATAATCCCTATGACTCCAAGACTATTGAAAAGACAATCCAAATGGCGGGAGGGTTAAGATCAGTTGCTGCTTTGCTATTGCAGAGTTCCTGGGTTTGGTTTGTAGCATCTGAGGGGCAGCTTAAAACCATTTATAACCCCAGTCCACAGGGATCTGACCTCTAGTACCAGGCCCATTTATTAACACGGGAAACACATATACACGCAATTTAAAAACAAAGAGACAACTGAAAAGGCAATCTGAAGCTTATGTACCCAAAACTCAACATAGTAAAGGAAAGCCACCCTGGGGGAGGGAGGTGGGAATTGCAATGATAATTTCAGTAAACAACAACTTGCCACACAGTATAGATTAAAAGGCAAAGTGTGTGTTTGTGTGCTCTGTGTGTGTGTGTGTGTGTGTGTGCTTGTGTGTGTGCATGTGTCTGTGTGTGGTACATGTATGTGTAATATGTGTGGTGTGGTGTGTGTGTGTGTGTGTGTGTGTTCATGCATCTGTATGTGTGGTACATGTATGTGAGGCATTTGTGTAGTGTGTGTTTGTGCGTCTGTGTGTATGTGTCTGTGTGTGTAGTATATGTATGTGTGTGTGGGCGTGTTCCTCTTTTGCTATTGTATCCTCAATCCCTAGAACAGTACCTGAAAATGATAGGTATTCAGTATATTTTTTTATAAAAATGTTCGATTAGAAGTACAAATGAAGAATGAATTCAGAAGATGTGGTATATTTACACAATGGAATACTACTCTGCAATTAAAAACAATGAATTCACGAAATTCCTAGGCAAATGGTCAGAACTTGAAAATATCATCCTTAGTGAGGTAACCCAGTCACAAAAGAGCACACATGGTATGCAGTCACTGATAAGGGGATATTAACCCAGAATCTCAGAATACCCTAGACACAATTCGCATATCAATAGATTTCCAAGAAGATGGAAGGAGAGACCCCTGGTCCTGGAAAGACTGGATGTAGGGGAACGCCAGGACAGAGAAGCGAGAGGGGGTTGAATGGGGAAAAGAGGGAGGGAAGGGGGCTTATGGGACTTTCGGGGAGGGAGGAAACGGGAAAGGGGAAATCATTTGGAATGTAAATAAAAAAATTTAGAAAAAAAAAAGGGTCTGTGTTTAAAGAAATTCCCAAATGTCACAGACTGAGAAGAACAATCTGGAAAGGCAGCTTCAGAAAGAACACAAGTAGTAGAAATGCAAAGGTACAGACAAACCAAGACCACGTCATAGAACAACAGATTTTTATTTCCATATTTTCCCAAGTGGGAGTTTTGTCTGGAGAGGACTAGAGAGGCACCAGGAAGTGTGATGGAGAGAAAACTTGATGAGGTGATTTCAGGGGTGTCCATAAATGCTCCAAGTGTGGAGACCTTGAGAAATTAGAGCTGAATTTGTGAAGGAAACTTCTAAGCTGTTGTTGTCTACCTCTGCAGTTGATTTGGAGAAGGGGTTGGTGGCAAAAATGAAAGTTTCCACATTTAAAGTGAAGCAGGATCCAAAGGAGAGAAGGCAAGTTACCATTAACACCTACTTAGGTTATATAAGGGAGTCATCAGAAGGTGTCTGCGAGGCCTCAGAAAAGGCAACAATTACCAGAGTCCTGTGGATTATCCAAGAATAACTTCTCTTAAATGAGCTTATCTTGTCTTTATTTCAAAAAAAAAATTGACGTGAGGTTACCAGACTGATAATGATATAAACTGATAATAGACATTCCGATCTAGGTAAGCCTTCCTCAAATATCTCCCATGGTATCTTATTAACAAAATTAAGAAACATTGTGAGTGAGTATGGTTAGCTGACTTTCAGCCTAAGCAAATGAATCCCCAAATGAAATGCTCTAACTGACCGCCACAGGCTTCTGTCTCTGCTTTCCTGTGTGTTTGATCAATGACCTTGTTGGTGATGTTGATGGAAGGCTCCTCAAGTGCATGCAATACATGGAAATGGAGAGCGGTTCTCTAGAAAAACCCAGTCATGAGTCCAAAAACGATGCGACTGAATAACCTAAATTAGGGTGGAGTAGAATAGAAAAGATGCCATTCCCCAGGAGCAGTGAGTGGTTTTTTTCCCTTGATATCTAATTATGTGCCTGTGGCAGGACATGATTTATGGCTTTCCAGAGTCAAATGCAAGCACAGGTCAGTTCCCAAGAAATATAAAATCGAATTTTAAGTGGAAGTCCCTTGAGAATGTAGACTAAACCGCTCTTCTCCTGTCAATGTCTACACAGAGCAAACCTTCCACTTTTAACTAATATTATACATGGTTTCTAGGATTATACTTAATCCTCTAGCAACTCGACAAAGAAGTCATCTGTGTTTTCATGTCTGATCAAGAAGGAAACTAAGACAGAGTAAGTTGGGGAAGTATGTCAAATAGATTTTCTTGAACGAATGAAGTTAGCTGATTTTAGCATCTGTCCTCTTAAAGGAGTGGCTGTTAGCTTTTTAATTTTTGTACCTATATAGATATATATATCTATGAGCATATGGGTGGATGTGTGGATGTAGATTCCCATGGAAGCCACAGGGAGGCAGCAGAGACACTGTAGCTAGAGTCACAGGCAGCTTTGAGCTGACTGTCTTAGGAGCTAGGAACAGACCTTGAGCCCTCAAATAGAGCAATACACACTCTTAAGTGCTGAGCCATTATTCCAGGCCACATCTAGTATTTTACTAGTCTTTTAGCTAATTTTGATGGTTAATTTTCTCCTGGATGTGACCAAACAGATAGCCAAAGCAAATTTGGCAAGAAGGATTTATCTTGCCTCAAGGTTTGAGTAATGTCACCTTTAATGGCAGGACAGGCATTCGGCAGATAGGAAGCAAATAGAGGTTAATGTAGGCATTCTGCTTATTCTCTCTCTCTCTCTCTCTCTCTCTCTCTCTCTCTCACACACACACACACACACACACACACACACACACACACACACATCTTTTCATTCATTCTGGTCCCCTGGAACCCTGTGTACAAACTAAATAACTCACTAAAGACTATACTGTGCCCCCCCCATATTCGAAGTAAGTCTTTCTTTCTCAGTCAAATCTGTGCAGAAGTTCCCTCACAAATATTCCCAGACATGTCTCCCAGATGATTCTAAAGACCATTTTGTTGACAACACAAAACAGCTATCACACCAGAATCCAGGTACCATTACCAAGAATTAAATGGTAAGTTTTAGTCCTACTGTATTTTAAAATGTTCAGCACACATTGGAAGCATGTACCATGCTTCGTGTTTGAGGAGAGAAATGTATAACTTGAGCAAAAGGACAGAATCTATCACTACCAGGAAACTCAGAACAATGTTAGGTAGGGAATAGTTTGAGGAGTTGAATATTTATTCCCCTTTGTGCTTAAAGGGATCCAGTGAGGGAAATAAAATAAATCTCTGTCTTGTAAGTTCAGGGCGAAAGCTCAGCCTCAAAGGATTTTAGATGCATCTATCATTTCTAAAAATATCTTCTAAAGACAGAATACATCACTTCCGGGGCAGATAGCCTCTGTTAGAATTAATCCCACAGAGCTTGCAAGAAAATGGTTGATATTTTAGAGAGGATTTATGAAATAAATGCGAAAGGAGTTTTTCTAAAATGGTCACTTGCAATCTCCAATAACTCAGCCCAAAACATTAGTCTGTAATACCATGGAGTGCAGTGGCAGTACATGGTCTGGTTCCTAGGGATGCAAACACCAGCCCCACTGCCCCAGAAGAGCAGAATAAAGACTTCTAATGCTAGACTGATGTTTATAGGTTACATCCTATCTACTTCTTATTTAACATCTGCATAGACTGCCCCTTATAGGTTAAATTTTATCCACTTCTCACTTAACATCTGCATAGACTACCCCTTATATGTTACATTGTATCCACATATCACTTAACAATTGCATAGATGATACTCATAGGTTACATTGTATCCACTTCTCATTTTTTTTCAGAATTCTTTTTCTTTTTATTATTTATTTTATTTTATTTTTTTTAATTTACATTCCAAATCATTTCCTGTTTCCTCCCTCCCCGAAAGTCCCATAAGCCCCCTTCCCTCCCTCTTTTCTCCATTCAACCCCCTCTCCTTATTCTGTCCTGGCGTTCCCCTACATCCAGTCTTTAAAACCAGGGGTCTCTCCTTCCATCTTCTTAGAAATCTATTGATATGCGGATTGTGTCTAGGGTATTCCGAGATTCTGGGTCAATATCCCCTTATCAGTGACTGCATACCATGTGTGTTCTTTTGTGATTGGATTACCTCACTAAGGATGATATTTTCAAGATCTGACCATTTGCCTGGGAATTTCGTGAATTCATTGTTTTTAATTGCAGAGTAGTATTCCATTGTGTAGATATACCACATCTTCTGAATCCATTCCTCCGTTGAGGGACATCTGGGTTCTTTCCAGCTTCTGGCTATTATAAATAAGGCTGCTATGAACATAGTGGAGCATGTGTCCTTATTGCATGCAGGTAAAGCCTCTGGGTATATTCCCAGGAGTGGTATAGCTGGATCCTCCGGGAGTGTCATGCCCAGTTTTCTGAGGAACCGCCAGACTGCTTTCCAGAGTGGTTGTACCAGCTTGCAATTCCACCAGCAGTGGAGGAGTGTTCCTCTTTCTCCACATCCTCGCCAACAACTGCTGTGTCCTGTGTTTTTGATCTTAGCCATCCTGACTGGTGTGAGATGGAATCTCAGGGTTGTTTTGATTTGCATTTCCCTAATGACTAAGGATGATGAACATCTCTTTAGGTGCTTCTCAGCCATTAGATATTCTTCAGGTGAGAACTCTTTGTTTAGCTCTGTAGCCCATTTTTTAATAGGGTTACTTGCCTCTCTGGAGTTTAACTTCTTGAGTTCTTTGTATATATTGGATATTAGCCCTCTGTCGGATGTAAGGTTGGTAAAGATCATTTCCCAGTTAGTTGGTTGCCGCTTTGTCTTTTTGACAGTGTCTTTTGCCTTGCAAAAACTTTGTAATTTAATGAGGTCCCATTTGTCTATTCTTGATCTTAGAGCATAAGCTATTGGAGTTCTGTTCAGGAAATTCTCCCCTGTGCCCATATGTTCAAGGTTCTTCCCTATAATACCCTTCACGATAGCCACAAACCATATTAAGTATCTTGGCGTGACTCTAACCAAACAAGTGAAAGATCTGTATGACAAGAACTTCAAGTCTCTGAAGAAAGAAATTGAAGAAGACCTCAGAAGATGGAAAAATCTGCCATGCTCATGGATTGGCAGGATTAATATAGTAAAAATGAGCATCTTACCAAAAGTAATACACAGATTCAATGCAATCCCCATCAAAATCCCAACTCAATTCTTCATAGAGTTAGAAAGAGCAATTCAAAAATTCATCTGGAATAACAGAAAACCCAGAATAGCTAAAACTATTCTCAAGAGTAAAAGAACCTCTGGGGGAATCAGTATCCCGGACCTCAAGCTGTACTACAGAGCAATAGTGTTAAAAACTGCATGGTATTGGTACAGTAACAGACATGTAGATCAATGGAACAGAATTGAAGACCCAGAAATGAATCCACACTCCTATGGTCACTTGATCTTTGACAAAGGAGCTAAAACCATCCAGTGGAAAAAAGATAGCCTTTTCAAAAAAAGGTGCTGGCTCAGCTGGAGGTCAACATGCAGAAGAATGCAAATTGACCCATTCTTATCTCCTTGCACTAAGCTCAATTCTAAGTGGATCTAAGATCTCCACATAAAACCAGACACACTGAAACTAATAGAAGGAAAACTAGGGAAGAATCCACTTCTCATTTAACATCTGCATAGACTGCCCCTTATAGGTTACATTGTATCCATGTACCACTTAACATCTGCATAGACTGATGCTTATAGGTTACATTGTAATCACTTCTCACTAACATCTGCATAGACTGACACGCATAGGCTACATTGTATCAACTTCTCACTTAACATCTGCATGCTTTTGTTTACTCCTCTGAGGCTACATTGTATCAACTTCTCACTTAACATCTGCATTCTTTTGTTTACTCCTCTGTACCATGAGACTGACAATCACAATATCTATTAGATTTCAAAGGACTGTTTGAGTGTATTGTTTTACTGTGAAATATATCTTGATACAGCCCATGACTCGGGCTGTGTCTGGGGGTGGGGAGGCAATGAACATTAGTTACTTTTATTTTATTACATATAGTCCTGGGACTATATTTCAAATGTTTATATTTATATGACAATCATGACTGTGTCTGCCTCAGGATGAATGTAAAAATTAAATAACTTATTAACCTTGAGACCTTAGCACAATTCCAGGTACAGATCTTGACAAATAAGCAATAATTAGGTCTGTTATTTATGTTATTTTTATGCTACCTTCTCTCAAAAATTCTTTGTGTTTCAATTTCATATTCAAATTATATGGAGATAAATTCTAGACTACCCTCAAACCTAAACACGTCCAAGTGTAACCATATAATTTTCTCTTATTAGTTACTTTTTCCATTGCTGTGACAAAAGTGACCTGGGGAAGGAAATGAGAGTTGATTTAGGCTCACGGTTTAAGGGTGTGGTCCACCATCTTGGAGAATCGCAGAGGCTGGAGCAAGAGATGACTGGTCACAATGTACCCAGTCAGGATGCAGACTGAGAGGAATTCTAGTGCTCAGCTCAATTGGTCAACTTTTCTCTATTATTAAGTCCCAGAACCCAGCCTAGAAAAAAGATGCCATTTACACTCAGGGAGGGCATTTCCTCCTCTCTTAAGCCTTTCTGGAAGGACCCTCAAAGACACACCCAGAGACGCATCTCTTAGTTGATTTCAAATCCCATCCTCTGGAGAGTCAAGGTTAAAAATCATGAACAGTGATGGCAAAGTTTTCCGTATGCATTATTATCTGTCCACATGCCAAGTATAGAAGAATGACTGCTGATAAATAAAATTATAAAAAAAATGACTTTGGAAAGATACATCTGAAAAAAAAAACCCTAAAGAATAATGAATTATTAGAGTGAACCCTAGAAGGGAAAATTTGGAAAGTAAGTAAGTTACTGATCTGAAGTTGCAGGCAAGAATCTCAAATGACTGTAGGGTGGATTTATTGACCACCATTGTAAGCCAGTCAACCTTTAGAAATATTATCCAGGAAGCATGATTTACCATAGGCTCCATATCCTCAGTATCCACACTTTATATAATAATATAATATAATATAATAACATTTATATATAATAATTATAATATAATTATATATTATATATGAAAATATAATTATATAATATAATCATGCAATAACATAATAATCCAGATTATTGAACATGACTATATCTACAGTCAGGAAGCAGAGATAGATCAATATTCAGCTTCTCATCTCATTTTCTTCCCCTTTTCTGTGCAGTGTCAGTCTCAGTCAAGGGAGTGACACTATCTACATTGAGGACGAGTCTTCTCATCAAAAATGAAAAGATTCAGAAGTAAAGCTACTGAAGTGAGTATATGCTCTTTTTCTTTTTAGTTATTGGGAAGATAAATTACTTACTTTTGATGGATCTTTACAGACAACTTAGTAGGTAAAAATTAAAAATATGAAGTAACAGAGGCTGTACAGTTATCAAGAGCACCGGCTGCTCTTCCAGAGGACCCAGATTTGATTCCTGGCATCCACATGGAGACTCACAACCATCTGTATTGCTAGTCCCAGGGGATCTAACATTGTCTTCTGGCCAAGTGGATATGACATGTGGTGCACAAATATTCATGGAAGCAAAACATCCATGCATATAAAATAAATTTTAAAAAATATATAAAATAAGTCACTCTTCGAATATTTTCTTAACTATTTTTTTTTAACATAGAGGTCTTTTTAGTATAAAAGAGACAGTCCACGAATAGGATTCATATACATTTAAAAATGTAGCAAACAGATTGAGACAATAAAGAAGAGAAAAGAATGCACAAAGGTTTCAGGAAAACAAAGAGTACACTGAGAAAACTGAGGAGAGATTGAGCCCAGGAGAAACTTAGGAAGGGCCTTTACTGCATTGTCAAATATTCTGAGATATAGTAATGGTGCTGAAACAGACTTTTTCTTTTTTATAAATAATCTGTGTTCAGAAACCATACAGAGAGTGTTCCCAGAGGTGATGAACTATTTCTCCTGAATATGCTCAATTTAGACTCATGAACATTATGAAAGAGAAGCCATGGCCAATGGAAAGGTCAACAGATACCTCTCTCCCTTAACAAATATGGGTTATATTAGACACGCTGTCAAAGATCACCATCCATGCTGTAGAAATTAACCAGAGACAAGCAACAAATTCAGCAACATTGAATGAATGTTGTCCTTGATGTAGCACAGTTTCAGGTAGGAGTGGGAGCAGTGTCTACAGTGTGAGAGTTCATGGCTCAGCTGAGAGAGAGAGAGAGAGAGAGAGAGAGAGAGAGAGATTGTATAGGATAGAGTTGAAGAATTTCTTCCAGATGATTGCAGTTTGTGGGAAGAGTCACTGCAATATGCTGCAACAAAAGGTGGGAGAGGTTTTAAACCCTAGGAAAGAAAGCACTGGAGGACCCCCAGGGAGGAGGGGGAGTAGCTGATTGATGAGGGGGTGGGGTTTGGGGTGGGGGTGGTGCGGCTGATTGAAATGGATGGGGGTTCCTGTCTGTTAATTGAGTTTTAAAGTGAGGCCCTCCTGTTCCCACAAACACTGCAAGATGGAGCCCCTTCGTTCTCTATGACATTGTCTGCTTATTAGGCTCTTTAATACATCTGAAAGACATGGATCTTATGTCTGTAAAAAAGATGAGAGCTGCAAGGAGATTACAACTCAACAGGAAAGAGACGTAAAGAACCATTTCATATTTCCTATAAGAAATGCTCTAAGGAAGAGAAAGCCAAGGCTGACTGTGATTTGAATATGAAATGTCAGCCCTCCCCCACCTCCCGCCGCCACCTCACCCCACCCCCACCCCCATGCTCACTGTAGGCCCGTGTGTTTGAACACTAGATCTCTAGTTTGGTTCCCAGCTGGTGGCGCTGTTGGAGAGGTCATGGAACCTTTAGGAGGTGGAGCCTAGCTAGAGGAAATATATCACAGGGGGTGGCGTTTGGGGTTTTTATAGTGCGACTTCTCTTCTATCTCTGCTTCCTGTTCGCTGGGCCAGCTTCCTTTCTCTGCAGCCATGCCTTCCCCAGCTTGACAGGCAGTATCCTGTCAGGACCTGTAAGCCAAAGAAAACCTTTTGCTCCAAGTCGTTTTCTTGTACCCCAACAAAACATGTTAATGCTATCTCGATCAATCAGAGAAGAATGTTACAAGAGCCGACTTGGGTTTTGAAAGTGAGAGGTTCCTTCCTGGCTGGAAGGAGCTGGTCTAGCTTAGAATACAATTTGAAAACCCCACCCAGGCTAGGCATGTTGGTACATACCTTTAACCCCAGCATTAAGCATGTAGAGGCAGGTGAGTCTCCATGAGTTCAACACCAGCCTAATCTATGTAGTGAGTTACAGAATCTCCAAAACTACACAGAGACCCTGACTCAAAGAAATAAGAAAGGAAGGAAGAGAGGGAGGGAGGGGGAAAGATAAAAAAAGAAGGAAGGGAAAGAGGAGAGAGAGAGAGAGAGAGAGAGAGAGAGAGAGAGAGAGAGAGAGAGAGAGAGAAAGAGAAGCACGCTCACATTTAGAAATGTGGTAGTCCAGGGACATGATGGGTTTGTTTAGAAATGAAAGTGAAAATTTATATCTAACTTCAAGACTATTAAGCCAATTCATGTGAATGAAGAATAGACTTCAAATTTATTAGAGAATTTCTAAAATCAAGGAAGTTATGGGGGGACATGATAACCTCTCCTGAGCACTCAGCTGACTAAGAAAGTAGAGGCATGTGCAGAGAGGACCCAACAGGGCCCTGTTTAAATGAAGGTTCCCTGAGCACGGATGTGCATCTGAATACATCACATGTCTTCAGTGGCTGTGGCTGCAAGCACTTAAAGGTTCCACAACCATTTATTCTCTAGTTAGAGACAGACCGCAAACTACATCATTGTGCTGGAGCTGTGCAAGATTCAAGCTAAAAGTAACACTGAAAATCAAATAAATAAATACACTAATAAACTAAATAAGACAAATAATATAAAAATTAACAATGATAATATTATTTACAAAGCATTATTATAAAACAATTAAGTAATAAAATAAATGAATAAATAAAATCAAACAAACAAATAATTAAGCCAAGGCATCAGTCAGTGACATCCAGAAGTTGATAGATTGCTCTGATTAAGAAAACAAAGGGAGAGGTCTGTCTGGAGAAATGTTTCAGTGGTCAAGAGTGCTTGCTACTCTTTTAGAGGACAGGGACTGATATGAAAAATAAACTTGAAAGACTCCATGGTTTGACTTCACATCTAGATTTAGATAGTAGGAGACAGGTGAGTGACCTGGCAGATAGACCCACAGCAAATATCTGATCTGAAGGTCAGAGTGGTCAAATGCATTCAAAAGGAAGAAATCAAGAACCCCGAAACACACAGACACATACGTTCAACAGCAACCTCAGAAAGGGGAGTGGAAAAGAAAGCGGGGACTGCTAATGTGTGTGCCTAGATGTAGCACAGTCACACTGCTAGTAGACGGAGAAAGGGAATTCTTGGAGGTAACAAGCCGATTTCTCATGTGCAAGACAGCTATGAATAAGCAAGGAGTAAATCTGAAAGGAGAGAGTGATGCTCAGAAAACAATTGCTTGAGTGAATTGCCTATGTACAATGTAGATATTTGTATCACGTATGTGTGTTAAAAATGAAAACTTGTCAACAAAGTAACGTTTGCAAAAACAAAGCTATATGCATCAAGCACAAAGGCAAAATAAACAATTTTTTTGTTTATTTTAGTCCAGTTAAAGAAAGACTTGAAAAGTGTCTTGCTAGCAGGTTTGTTAAAACAAACAAACAAAATAACCAAAAAACCAAAACAAAACAAAAAACTCACCACCACCACCAACAACAACAAAAAACAACCCAACAACAGCAACAAAAAACACCAAATGATTTTGCCAAATGGGATGGGAAGGGATCTCACCCTTTTGTTAAATGAAAATATTGTAAAGGACAAAACCATAGTGTGTGCTGTAACATACCAAGGCATAATATATGTATTGTCACAATAGCCCTCGGGAGGAGATTGAGATGAAGTTATGGTCCATGAGGCAGATGGAGCCCTGATGAAATGGACTAATACTGTTGTATTTTACCACAACCTCATGAGGATTAACCTATGCTAGAGTGTAAACAAGAAGACATCCTTCTTACACAAACAGAGCACCCTCTCGAGGAAGCCATAGGCTTCATCCCGTAAGCCTTGGGACATTTAAAAATACTGAATCAATTTAAATCATACCAAGAGTACAATAGAATTAAAATAAAGACGGAGGAGAGAATTTGAGGAATCATCATCTACATGGGAACTAATTTTGAATTATATTAAATAAAGGACCAAGACATCAGAATCTATAGGATATTAAGACCGCAGGGCTGAGAAATAAACGTGGGACTCTGGATGCTGGAAAAGAAAGACTGGCAATCTAAAGTCTGAGTAAGAAATGAAAACAGAATAATCATCAAGTCAATAAAACCCACACGTGTTTGTTTTTATAAATTAATTAATTAATTAATTAATTAATAAGCCAATAATCCTCACCCAACAAGTAAGCAAGCCCATCCTCTCTGGGGAAAAGCAAAGTGATTGAGCCAACATTCAAGTCCAGGAACTGAAAGAGAGGGCTCACCTCTGAGTCCACAGAGATTAACACATGTGTGCTAACAGCAGGAGCACTTCATGACAAAAGATGGCTTATTTACATGACAGAAAAAATCTCCTTGAGAGAAAAGCACAGCCCCTGTCTTAGTCAGGGTTTCTATTACTGCACAAATATCAGGACCAAAAAGCAAGTTGCCGAGAAAAGGGTTTATTCAGCTTACACTTCCACATTGCTGTTCATCACCAAAAGGAAGTCAGGACTGGAACTCAAGCAGGTCAGGAAGCAGGAGCTAATGCAGAGGCCATGGAAGGATGTTCCTTACTGATTTGCTTTCCCTGGCTTGCTCAGCTTGCTTTTTTATAGAACCCAGGACTACCAGCCCAGGGATGGCACCACTCACAATGGGCCCTCCCACCCTTGATCACTAACTGAGCAAATGCCTTACAGATGGATCTTATGGAGGTCTTTCCTCAAGGGAGGCTCCTTTCTCTGTGATAATTCCAGCTTGTGTCAAGTTGGCATACCAAACCAGTGAGTACAACCCCCAAAGAGAAAAAAATGTAAAATATCTAATTAGTTCTAGATATTGAATTAGTGATGAAGTAAGATGAAGAAGGAAGGAGGAAGATGAGGGGGAAGAGCAAGAGGAAGGAAAGAGGAAAAGGAAACCACTTCTCATAAAGCAAATGCCTTACCCAGATTGCTTCCTTGGAGAATTCTATAAAATCTTGAAAGAAATATTATCAATTATGCAAAAAAATATTTTCAGAAAACAGAAATAAAAAGGATGCTTCCTGGTAGGCTTCTAAAAACCAGTGTTATCTGGATTCAAAAGCTCAAACAAGACACCATTAGAGATAATACCGAGGAACAATACACCCAATGGGCAAGATGGAAAGAGCGAGCAACATTGGCGAATTAGACCAAAAACCACATTAGACAAAAAGCCCAACTTATGTTCAATTTATCCTGACATCAAAGGTGGTTTAACATCTGAAGATCAGTTAATGTAATATAATCATTTTTTATAATAAAAGACAACTAAAATAAAAATCATACCAATAAAGGCAGACTTCATGATAATCAATATGCATAAGAAAAAAATTCTCACTAATGTAGAAATGAAAATACATTTCCTCAAGTTTTTAATGATAGTCTGTGCCAGCAAAATGGCAACAGCATCCTTAACAGAGAAAGACAAAATGTTCCTCCTGAGACTCAAATGGTCAATTCTACTGCATCTGTCTGATGCAGAGGAGGGCTACAAGACAGTAGAATAAGACAAGAAAAATAAATTCATGGAGCAATACTTTTGGTAAATAGGATGATCTAGCATATAGTAAAACCTGGAGATAAAACAAAATATGCAATCTTATCTGTGTCATTGCTGGTTACCAAATCATTTGTAGATAAATAATATCTCCACTAAAGCAACCAAACATGAGAAAAAGAACTTTTTAAAAAAAAACTCTTATGAGAATGTATGAAATAAAAAATAATAAAAGAAATAATAAAAGACTCAAGAGAATCATGTAGAAAAACAGAGAAAGGACTTGAAAGGCAAAGGTGAATTGAAGAGTATCTATGATATATAACACCTCAAGGGCAGTTTTTTCTTCCTCCCTGTCTCCACCCCTCACCTCCATCACCCCTGCCTCCTCCCTTCCCATCCACCACTCCTCAGTTTCCCTTCAAAAACCACAGGTCTCCTGGGGATATCAAGAAACAAGGCATATCAAGTTGCAATAAGATTAATCACCTCCCCTCATATTAAGGCTGGGCAAAGCAAACCAGTAGGAGGATGAGGGTCCCGAAAAGAGACAAACATGTCAGAAATAAGCTCAGGATTTTAAACGTTCACATATGAGAGGGCTTTATAATTCTGAATCTTCCCAAATAATCCTTCAGGTTAGCTCACTTCCTACTAAGACCACAAGGTGTTCTGTATGTTTGGTTGGTTGGTTTTGTTTTGTTTTTTTTGTTTTTTTTTTTTTAAGACAAACTCAGCAAGGTGATCACAGCCACATGGATAGGTAAAGCCCTAGGTTACCAGAAGCAATGGTTTTTAGGAAGCAGTGCTATGGTGTCTTCCGAAACCACTGTCAAAGTGAGGTTGGGATAAGGACAAGCACATCCTCGTTGGAACTCCTACACCTGTAGTCAATTGATTTTGAATAAATATGCCTGCTGAACTCAGAAAGAGTAATTTCAACAGATATTTATGAGATAATTAGTCCTGGCACAACAAATAATTCTGGGTCATTGCCAAAAATACTGAACTTGAAGGTTTATCTCACAGTGCACAAAATTAATCAAATGGAAACACACATACACACACACACACACAAACACACACACACACACACCCCAACATAGAGAGCTAAAAAGTTCCATAGGTGGAAAAGGGAAGACACTTCTGATTTTGGATTTGTTCTTATTTCCTATATATGGCAGCAGCAAACAAGACCCAAAAGAGATAAACAGTACATTGTATGACAGAGAACTCTGTTATTCATAAGACACCATTGTGAGGTGGGAAGATGGCTCAGCAGTTAACAACCTGGGTTCAATTAATAGCACCACATAGTGGCTACTGTCTGTTACTACAGTTCCATGGGATCCAATCTCTTCTTCTGAACAGACAGACAGACAGACACACACACACACACACACACACACACACACACGCACACATTCACACATGCATGAGTGCATACACACAGACACACAAATGCACACACAAAGGCACACACACACACACACAAGACATTTTTTGTATCATTTCTTATAATATATGTGGGACCTGAGACAGAAACTTAGAACTTGGAAGCAAGTTTTTTGAAGAGAGGAAAATCTCTAGATACATTGTGGGACTTGACCACGGAGTGAGGTACATTTGAGTTATGGAGGTACAAAGGGGCAGATGGGAAATCACAAAAGGCCACTGGCACAATCCAGAAATATTGAAACAAAATAATTTCAATTTGAGAAAACGCAATTGAAAACAACATGTAAAGATATTTAGAGGACTGGAGAGATGGCTCAGAGGTTAAGAGCACCGACTGTTCTTCCAAAGATCCTGAGTTCAATTCCCAGCAACCACATGGTGGCTCACAGTCATCTGTAATGGAATCTGGTGCCCTCCTCTGGTGTGTCTGAAGACAGCTGTAGTGTACAAATGTATATTAAATATTTTTTTTAAAAAAAGATATTTAGAAATAGAATCTGTAACAAAAATCCTATATTATCTATGGAAAGATGCTTGTAGGACACACAAGTTCTTAGAAAACATTGTGTAACATAAGCATGCAATCCATGCTATAGTGCTATAATGAACTTGTACTCATTTCTAGAACACTCTCTACCCATGGATGAGAAGCCTACAGATACAAGGGCCTACTCTAATTTATTCAGCCTCATTAAGCATAAACTTGCATGAAACACAAGTTCAAAATTCCCAACATATATGCTCAGAAAGTATTCGGATTCAATTGGAAGTGGCAGAAAAAAAATGGGGGGGCGGGAATTGCTGATGCTTAGAAACATCGAGTGCTCCCTAAATTCTTGCTGGACCAAAACAGTCCTCTTTTGGCTGAACTGTGTGATCTTTGGTTCTTAACTTGTTTACGGTTTTGCTCCCCAGGCTCTGCCTAACACGGTACCTGGCACACACTAAATAACAAACCAGTTCTTAGTCAATTAAACAGTGCCGAGTGGCTTCCAAGGGCGCTTTTTTATGGGTCAAGCAATTAAATAAAACTTATTTAATAATCAACATTTATTGGTAAACACGGGATCCATTACTCTTTGATGATTCTTCTGGATGGGACGCACAGAGCCCATTAAGATAACGGGGTTTGGCATTTCTCTCGCTTTATGACTAGTTCCATAAAACAGAGCCCTCTCCAAATCCTGTACTACCCTGTGCCGTCTTCGTGCTCTGTAGATATTTAGTATGCATGCATCCATTTACAGATGTCAGGTCTCTGTAACTATCAACGTTCATAATTCAGGGGCTCCATTGTGATCCATTCATGTTCTTCTAGTAATGACAATTGTATTACAACGATCTTAAACATATCTGAAATTACTATACAATGTAAAATGCTCATCAAGCATAAGGCATTGAAACCACCCCCATGAAAATAAACACCGTGACTACAGCCATCCAATTCATATTTGATACCTCAAAAAGTGACGTCGATTTGATAAACTGAAAGAAAAATTAGTATGCACAAAATGAGTGTTCTTATAAAAAAAAATCTCTCGCTTATAAATAATGACTCACACTGTGATTGAGAAATTAGGCTTATTTTAATAAGTCGGTGTGTTTCTCTCAGGCTTTATGTTTTGTTGTTTGAGGAGAGTGAAATAAAGTAAACCGTAGCATTAAAAGCCAGCCTCGTTCCAATTTATTTTTATAGCATCATACAAAACAACCCAAGCTTAGAGTACATTCAAGCACGGAGGCTCAAGTCCCTAGTGGGAAGAAAGCAGTTCCATAAACAGATGTGATCATGGATTCCGAGTTTACTTGCTGGTGGCAAAAATAAAAGTACCAACTCAATAAGTTTTAATTTATAGGCATCTCCACCAGAAAGCCTTTGGGCTCTTTGAACAAAACTGACTAAAAATAAAATTCTGTACAATAAAACTTCATCTGCTCTGTTCTCCTTCTCACCGGGAAATGTAAATTCTTCAGCTGGAGAAGGGAACGGTGTCTCTACGGCTCTTGAAACTATGTGATCTTGGAGAAAATATTGGCATCGGCTGTATACTGCTGACACTTGGTTGAAGAAGAAAGAGATACCTGAGGGGGGTCTCCAGATACCCGTAGTCGCTGTGGTCCCGCCATGACCCTCCTGGACTTATGGTATAACTAACTATATGGCAGTTTTCTGTTCTATCCAGGGCGGGTATATCCTGTCTCCTTCTCAGACCGAGTCTCCTTCCTTGCATTTCCCTTTTTACTATAAAGATTGGTCCCTAGCATGTATCTAAATATATATGTGCATATATAGTATATGTGATGTATATGTGAATACATGTTCATGGTGTCCTTATGTGTACTGATGTGTCTGCACATGTGTTTAAGTGCATATGGAGTCCAGAGGATTGGTGTGAGTGTTTTCATCTACCAACCCTGCCTTACACTCACTGAAACTGCAGTTTACTGACTCAGCTTGAATGACCTTCCAGTGAGCCCTAGAGATTCTCCTGTCTTTGTATCGCCAGTGCTATGATGCTAGACTCACATGACACGTGGCACCATGCCTGGTGCTTACACGGGAATGGTGGGTCCCAACTCAGGTCCTAAGGCTTGCATGGAAAACAATTCACTAAAATGTCATCCCTCGAGCCCTGACATAAAGCTGCCTTTAAAAGCCTTACGTATGCCAAGTACAGAAAAATGGAACAACTCGCCAGGTGTGGTACAAATAACAGAACAGTGAACCAAGCATGTGGTGCTGACATTGGATCAGGACCTTACCTGACATTATTTTCCTTCAGTGTCTCAGTAGTGAACTCCAGTATGTCGGCCGCTGTGCCCACAAACATCAGAAGAAGTTCTGAGAGTTGGTCTCTAGTGATGGTGCCTCCAATGGGGAGAAGCCACCGTCCAATGATTAATATTAGCAGGAGTGTTTGGTGGAGTCCTAAGGTCCAGACTGGTTCACATACCATGGATAAGTTGTCGACAAAGCCCCTGGCCTGTTGAACAGAGTCATCAGAATTAGGAACCGTCAGTGTGCAAATGATTATCTATTTCAACATGGCTTCCAGCTCTTGGTCAACAGCGTGTTTTTGTCAACATTTTCCAAGTCATTCTTTAATAACTAAGGAAAATGACGTGGCACTCCTTTTAGCTCAGCACTCTACAAAAGAAATACAACAGGGTTTTTAAAGCAGGATTTACTTAACTTGCGGCTAATTTAAACCTTACGTGGCTAATAAGATGATGCCTTGTGATATTTAAGGAATCAATTTAATAACGTTCTAAAGATCATTGGGTGTTTTATTACAGTCCATAATAAAGTATGACACACAACAAAGTTTGATAAGTTCCATATTAAAATTATAAAAACAGTCCAATAATTTTTCTTTTACTGATTTAAAAATCTGAATTTATCAACATTGGAATTTTTACAGTCTTCCTTTTGTCCATTGCTGCCTTAAAACTTTAATTAGAAACAATTAGAATAATTGCAATATTTCCTATCTTTGCTCTGAATAATTAGCATTTTACTCAATAATCCATAATTCAGGAAGAAAAAAAATTAGCCTGCCTTTACTCTTAGGTTTGAGAAAATGTTAGATCCCAGAGGAAATATCCTTCCCGTTTAACTTCTAAGTAAATTTTAAAATATGTTACTATTGGCTTAGACTAAAATATTTAAAGACAACAAGATCTATGTCACAAGTAGACAGGATAATAGCTCCAGGTGATCTATCCAAGCAGCCTAGTTACCATGGGCAAAATTGACATTCATCGTTGAATCTGTTCTCATACCAAGTACACAAGGACAAAGCAAGAAAAATGACCAAGTACTGATCAAATCCACACAGGAAGATCAAGAATTATCTTGTCATTTTCTTCCTGACACTTCTCCTGTGTGACCTCACATACAACTCATTTAACTCACAGGGGTAACACACTATCACAATAAATATGACTGTTTCAGTTAAGATGAAATCCAAGTGACTTGTCCATGGTGACACAGGAAAATTCTAACTGAAACTCGGATAATAATGCATGGATCACTCTATTCTGCTCTGGGACCTATTTTACAAAACATCCTTTGGTGGTGGAGACTTCTTTTTGTCTTGAGTCCCTTCTGTAAATTGTTTTCAAGGTGATGATTACCAACCAAAAAGTAAGACATGGGAAGAAAAAGAGCCACACTCTGTTTTGGCAAATATTCTTTTCTATTATATAAACATGATATATCTAATATATATTATATAATATATAATATATATTATTATTGTGTGTATGTATGTATAATACAGAAAAGGAAGGTTGTACTCATTAGGATAAAATAAATACAACTGCCTTTGTTCAGATATCACACAATATTTTATATGTAGAAAGTCTAGAAGACTTGGTGGGGGGGAAGAAAAAAAATTTTCTCTGACCTAATAAACAAATTGTAGAATAAAATTTGATATTCAAGAGTCAATCTTCTTTTTATATACTGGTTAAGAAATAGATATTGGTGTTAAAATTCAGTAGCCCTTACATTGTCACTGTGGAAAACAAAACACTTGCTTATATCTAACAAAATGTTACGTACATATATGTTATATGTACACCTCTGTTAAAATCCATATATTAGTACATATATATACACATATATGTACATGTGTATGTGTATATGATGTATATGTATATGATATGTATATCTGATGTATATGTGTATATGTGTACATATATGATATATATGTATATGTGCATGTGTATGTGTATATGTATATGATGTATATGTATATAATGTGTATGATGTATATGATATATATGTGCATGTATATGCCAGATACATACATACATATATGGTAAAAATACTGAATGCTGAGGAGTTGAATCAGTCCTTCTGCTTTATGGGAATCAAATACGGGGCCTTGCATCTATGAGGCATGTGCTCTAGCTCTGAGCTATGTGCACAGTCCTTGAAGGCTGATATCAAACATGGACTAACTGGAGAGAGGTCTCATGTTCATGGATAAAGAGACTTAACATTGTCAACATGCCAGTGTCCATGACTTGACATGTATTCGATATCAGCCCTACCATAATGCCATCAAGCCCTTTGGTGAGTGAAGAACTGAGTCTACAGTCTATGTGGAGAGGTAAAGTATCCAAACTAGCTCACACAACCTTAAAACAGAACAAAGCTGGAGCCCCAATGCCATGTGACTTTTAGGACTTACTGCTGCAATTACATAGACAGTGCACACTGGGTAAATGGTTTAGACAAATAGAACATGGGCCAGAACAGATAACCCAGAAACAGACCCCGCAAACCCACAAGTAATTTTCAATGTATTAGGAAATATATTTCAGTGGAGATAAGATAATTGTTTTTTTTTAAATTGGTGCTAGAATATTTAGGCATCCACATGCTGGTAAATAAATAAATAAATAAATAAATAAATAAATCATGTGGTTCTATAAAGCTTGCACTCTTCCCAAAATTTTAAGAACTAGACGTAAAATGCAAACCTGTAAAGCTGTCAAGTGCTCAGGTTAGGGCAAGTTGGCCAGATGTGTGTTGTGGTGGTCATTTTAGATACAGTATCCAAGCAAGGATCTGAGAAAGAATTAGTAAGCTGAGCTTCACTAAAATTAAAATATCCTACTCTGTAAAAGACAAGAGACCCAAAGAGGACCCTTTAATGCAGTTCTTCATGTTGTGGTCACTACCAACTGTAAAATTATTTTTGCTGCGATTTTATATCTGTAATTTTGCTACTGTTACTAACCATATTGTAAATATCTGTTCTTTCCAATCGTCTTAGAATCCCCCTGTGAAAAGCTTGTCTAACCCCGAAATGGGTCTCATCACACAAGTTGAGAACCCCGAGACAGTGGGAGATGGAGGGAAAGAAGGAGGGAGAGAAGGAGAAGGGGGTTCCCTTGTTAAAAGCGATTGGGGAGGGTAGAAAATAGAGGTTCATTAACAAGCAAGGACACATTTTGGATAGATACTATAGATGATAGATAGATAGATAGATAGATAGATAGATAGATAGATAGATAGATAGATAGATAGATATTAGATAGATGATAGGTAGATAGATAAATGACAGATAGGTGATAAAAAGATGTTAGATAGATGATAGGTAGATGGATAGATAGATAGATAGATAGATAGATAGATAGATAGATAGATAGATAGATAGATAGATAGATAGATAGATAGATAGGCTATAATACATGTTCTAAACCCATAGAACACACAATATCCAAAGCGAACTCTAATATAATCTATGACATTTAGCAACAATGGCATATCCATGTAGCTTCACCTATTTTTGGCTAAAATCATTGACACTGAGGATCTAGCTCAGCTGGCATGGTTCCTAGTATGTGTGAGGCCCCGGGTCTGATCCTCAGAACCACATACACCTGAAGTGGATGTATGTGCCTGTAATTCTAGCATGTGGGAAGATTGGAAGTTCAAGGTCATTATCAGCTATTTAGTGAGTTCCTAGCCAACCTGTGTGATACCCTGCTTCAAATCTATACAGATGTTCTTCTAACATATCATCAAGGCACCAGATGTGATAAGAGGGGAGGTTCTGTATGAATGAAGTAGTTATGTGTGCTATTATGCATAACTATATTATAAAATATAGACATATAATTGAAGCACATAAATTTATATATAGTTAGTATGCTGTAATACCTTCTTAGTTTATGTTTCTATACACATATTGAGAGCATGTTCCTAATGCATAAGTTCATTAATATAAAGTACATCATCTGATGAGGATGGTATGGGTTTCATGAACAAAATACATCCTTTTTTGCAATTCTTGTTCTCCCAAACTTGGGCAACTTGAGGAAACTTTCCATAAATGATGGGGAAAGCTCTCACCAGCTCAAGGATATTCCCCATTCCATTGGTGGCTCTGTGGGATAACAGGGTTTGATTGACATCTCCTCTTCTGCTGAAGTTCTGTGCCATTCTCTCAGACTGGGTGCTGCAATACTAAGAATTGAGAGCGGGGATGCAAAAAAATCACAACAAAGTAACAGCAAAGCAGGTCACTCCATGCAAGAGATTATAAGGATGGGGGACATCTACAGAGATCACACAAACATCACAGGAACAAAATATGAGGTAGAAGACACCCAAGGAGAGTGCTCACTGCCTCTCTCCCTATCTTGTAGCATAGGGGGATGCAGATGCTGACCCATCTTAGAAAGCTGTAAAATCTGTTGGTTAGTACCTGGGGTCCCTTTCTTGAACCTTTGCTGGAACAATTGCGATACAAACTCTGAGAATTCATACAAGCCTGTCAAAGCTTTTATTTTATGAGCTTGTGTCTTACCAAGAACACTCTCTATCTAAAAATACTGTTCCAGTTAAATAAATAAGCCAATCACTTTTTACCCTTCAGGCCATACACTGGCACAAACAAAAGGTCAGCATGTCTAGTGTCCCAGACACCAGTGTTGCCATAGAACCCAACTTAAGGTTGTGGGAAATTAGAGAATTGACTTAGAAGACAATCTCCTTCTTTTCTTTATTTCTGTACATGAGTGTCTACAAACAAACCTTTTGTAATTTGATCTAGACAGATACTGGGAAACAGATAAAATAAAAGATGTAAAAATTTATAAGAAAACAAAGAGACAATACTTGACAATATAACCATTTTGGGAGCATGCTTTACAGACTGTCTTTAGGGAGAGCATGACTCTTTCTAATCATCTGCAGTGCTGACATGTTTTGTGCACGTGCACACACACACACACACACACACACAAAGAAAAAGAGATGGAGGCAGAGACAGACACATAGAGAGACAAAGATAAAGGTAGAGACAGAGAGACAGAGAAAGAATACACACAGACAGACAGACAGACAGACAGACAGACAGACAGACAGACAGAGGAAGAGAGCTACTACCAACAACTATCACCACTACTACCACAATCATCATCAATCCCATACTCTACACATTTCTTAAGACAATCTATTGGGGGATAAAAAGAGTGCAAGCCATAAGAAATGAATTTTTTTGTAATTATTCTTGATACCATGCCATTTATCCTCTCTGTAAATGATGTGACAAGTAGACCAAAAGTCTGCCAAGAAGCTTTCATTATCTGCTCTGAGCCCAAGTGACTCGTGTTGCATGTGAAGTAGCATGAACAACTAGGAGCATGCACCGTGTGTGTATGTGCATGTGGGGTGTGCATGTACAGATGCATGTGTGTATACGCAAGTGAAAGTGCAAGTATGTGTGTATGCACATGTGTGCATGTGTTTACATGTGTGTGTACGATTGTGTATATGTGTGTATGTTCATGTGTGTAGCATATGTGAATGCCTCTATATGTGTGTATGTTTATATGTGGGTATGTTTATGTGCATGTATGTGCATGTGTGAGGATCTGTGTGACTATGCATGTGTGTGCATGTTATATGTGCATGAATACATGTGCACATGAGTATACCTTCATGCCACTACATTTCCAAGAGGAGATAATGGTGACAGAACACTTAATCTTTTGCCCAGACCCCAAATCATCATTTGTAGTGTACCTTTGGGAGCTTAAGTATGTAATTTTGGCAAGAAACAAAATTTGACCACCTTTTTATAGGCATGAAAATATACTGTATATTAAAAACTGGTGAGATGGCAGCATCTGATCCCTTTATCTCTAAAACTCCACAAACACCTTGCTATTTATGGGAAATGTCACCCTTGAGTGCAGTGCTTTCTAATTTGGAAGCAAAGGACTTTTCATGAGCATCATGGCGACTGAGCTCCTTTGTTCTCCTACTATTCAGTTTTAGACTAACAGAACCTTCCTTCTCACAACATTAAGGCCACCACACATACAGCTTTGAATCTTTAACCCTAACTTGACTTCTTCTGCTTTTGGGCCTGTCATTTCAGTGATCATCATGCAAGGGATTTTATGAAGGTCTTTTTGGTCCCAGCATGGGATGTATTTATGGCCATGTCATTAAAATCTAGTGTATCACTTTGGCTCAAACATAAGAAAGACTTCACAGAGACAGGCCATTTTCATCACTTTCCATGTGCTCTGTCAGAAGAAGAGCTCACACACGGTTAGAATTGCAGTCCTCAGGATGGTTTTGTTTACATCTGTGTAGATTATATCATGTCGGGAATGAAGGTATGAAACTGGTCATCTAGAACTGGGAGGTAAATGAGTGGGGAATATTGGAAAATTAAGATTTCCATTTTATTTTAATTGCACATATGTGTGTGTCTCTCTCTGTGATTTTTATGTCACATTCCCACAGGTGACTGAAGAGGCCAGAAAGGGTGTCAGATTTCTTGGAGCTACAGGAAGGTTTGGGTCCAGTGGGTGTCAGGATTTGAACTCGGGTTCTCTGCAAGGGCAGAGCATGTTCTTCGTCACACCTCTCTGGTCCCATCATTGAAAAGTAAATGACTTTTACCATCGTGGAAAAATTCAGATGATTCTTATGCAAGCTCCTCAGAAACTTTAGAGCATGTGTTCTTCTGGACAATGTGTTGGTTCTGAATTTAAGCCTTCTACGCCCCAGGTTTTTTCTTCTATAGAACAGATATGGTTGCAGCATGCTTAATGAGTGGGGTCCTTAAATCTAGTGAGGAAATCTAATTGAAAACTCTCTGTAACATCATGTCGTATGCAGCAAAAGTGATTATCAGGAAAGGACGTAGTGGATTTCTGCATTGCCTTCAGTCTTTCAATGTCACTTATTTCTTCAAAGATAATCCCAATATTCTCATCTCCCTCTTTTGTGATTTCTATCTTGCCTTGCCTGCTTCAATCTCTGGACATTCATTTCAATTTTCGTTGTCAAATCCCAGTGACAAAGGTTTGACTTCTTTTGTAGTGTGAAAATCACAGACATTTTGCCAGAGGTTTAAAACTCTATTATTATTATTATTATTAAAAAGAGAGTTTTTGGTTGCATGTTATTTGTTGTAATGAGATTTGACCTGTGTAGCAATTAGTTGTGTAATACATTTATATTATGAAAGCATTTGAGAGAAATGAATTGTTATTGTGGATGATAGCTGTATGATTGGATCTGTTAGAGAGGAAATGGATTCAAATCACCACAGCTTATTTTCATAGTCCTGAAAGGAGACTCAAGTGGTCCTTTGGCTCTTTGTGGTCTTTTTATCAAACACATGGTGACTTGAATAAAACAGACATTCTTTAATGCAGACATGGAGGCTACCTCAGACTTTAATGAGTTTCAGCAAGAAATTGGAGGAGGAGAAATGTTTTCTTCATGGCTAAAGGATTGATAATTGCTTGGGAGTTTCTTCGAAAGGGATCCACAAAGGTAAATTGCTTTCTGTGTGCCTCAAGTTTGAAGGAAGCCTTTTTCAGATAAAGTTACATATAAACTGGAGACTCAACCCTGATGTATGAAATAACAGCTGTAACAAAGAAATCCATACAGGGTCAATTTGGAGCAGATCTTGCATAAAGCATTTTATCAATGAAGCCTACTAGGTGTGTGCAGGAGATTTAGCAAAACAAATGACAGGCTTAGTCTTGAGCCCGTGAGCCTGACAAGTCCATGGAGGGTGCGGGTCAATATTTATAATGGGATATAAGCCACATATGCTGGGGAATGTCTGAACTCAGGAAGGTGAAACAGGGGGATTACTACAAGTTCAGGACCAGCCTGGTCTATATGGCAAATACCAGGCTAGACTGTGACTCAAGAAAGCAAACAAGCCTGAATGATGGGAACTGCTTTACACATGGAGATTAGATTGGAAGTCATGGTCATATGTGGTTGGATATATACAATCCCTTTCCCTGTGATGGGCTTCATAATAGAACTTCCTAATACATTAGGTCTCTAGAAGAATGCTCCATTTTATTTTTTATTTTTAAATGTGTGTGTATGTATGTGCGTGTGCATGTGCGTTTGTGTGTGTGTGTGTGTGTGTGTGTGTGTGTGTGTGTCTGTGTATGTGCACGCAGTTGTATGCTGATGCCTGTTGAGGCCCGAAGAGGCCATTAGAGATCCGGGATTTGCTATAGCCAGATGTTCAGATGTTCCCAGATGCTGGGATCTGAACTCTAGTTAGTCCTCTGCAAGAGCAGCAGGAGCTCCTAACAGCTGGTGAACTTTCTCTCCAACCCAGAGATTTCTGTTTTACTATCCCTCAGCAAGCTCCAAAAGCTTGTCTCCTGGAATCCTCTCACCCTGTGTTTTCAATGGTCCCTAGAAGTTTGAATTCATTCATGTGGGCACAGCTAAAGGTGTTCTGTTTGATTTAGTTTCATTTTTGCTTTTAGAAATATCTCCTCAAATGGTGCCAGACCGAGGCCTAGCATAGTGAGACTCATAGCATAACTTCTCGGAATTCACTGCAGATGAAGGAGTTAAATCACATTCACAGAGATGGGGAGATGGCTCGGTGACTAGAAGTATTTGCTGTCCAAGAATGAGGAGAAGAGTGCAAATCCCAACAACAGTATGAAAGATAAGCTCTGTGGCATGACCCCATGTCCCCAGAGCTGTCAGGGACTGAGATAGACACAGGAGAATCACTGGGGCTTACTGAAAGGGTTCAGGGACAGGTCTTGCCTTGAGGAGACTTAGAAGAGCGTGACAGAGATCATCCTGTGCCTTGCATTTGCTTCTGCAGGAAGAACACAGCTATAGATATGCATGTGCACATATACAACACCAACACACACACACACACACACACTACATACACACACATACATATATATCATTTTCTCATTCTCCCATGAACCATAGCTAGTGTGTTGTAGGAGTGGGAGAGTGGATCATAGACAAAGATCATTGTGCTTTCTCCTTTTTGGTCAACTTGACACAAGCTAGGATCACCTGAGAAGAGAGAAATTCAATTGAGAAAATGGCCCCATCAGACTGGCATTTCCTTAATGGACTATTTATGTAGAAGGACCAGGATCAGTATGGACAGTGCCACTTCTGGGCAGCTGATCCTAGATTGTATAAGAGAGTAGACTGAGCAAGCCATGGTGAGCAAGCCAATAAGCAGCACCCCTCCATGGCCTCTGCTTTAGTTCCTGCCCCAGGCTTTTGCCTTATTTGACTTTCTGCCTTGGCTTCCCTCAATAGACTGTGATTAGTCCTATTAGCTAAATAAGCTCTTTGCTCCCCAAGTTTCTTGTAGTCATGGTTTTAATCATGGCAAACTAGGCAAACTAAGATATCACTGACAAGAAGTGTTAGTCAAATAATCATAACCCAGAAGCAATCACTATTATTTCATGATCTCATTAATTTTTTGATAGATTATGGAGTCACTTTTTTTTGTCCCTGGCCTCTTACTTCTTGACTTCTAGATTATTCCATTCCCCATAGAATAGCTCATAACCAAGACAAATCATGACCTATCTGAGAGTGGATTGCTGCTCAAAGCCACCATCCCTTTTAGAAGCAAATACCTGGTTTCCATGGTGCATTTCAAGGAGCCACAGGGACGGGATGATGTTGATCAGGTACAAAAAGATGGCCGGAGAAAGCCTGAAGGTGGAGAAAGAGACTTTAGCTTTAGCTTTTGTTTTTTGTTGTTGTTGTTTTATTTCAAGGAAGATGACTAAAGAAGGGGTGGGGGACATGGCTTGGCAGGTAGAGTGTTTGCTGTACAGCCTGAGAACCTAATATCAGATATCCAAGAACCCATGTAAATGCCAGGGTGGTCTTGGGCAATCCCAGGATGTGGAAGGGCCCCGTGGGCAACCTGACTGACTTGGCTGGCTGAATGCTCAACTTCTAGGTGCAAGTGTGTCACCCTGCCTCAGTACAGAATCTGAAGAGTGCTTGAGGAAGGTATCCAATGTCTGCCCTTTGCCTCCTTGTGCACACACACCCCTAAACAATGAGCTCCCACATTGTGAACTCATATGTACAACACACGCGCGCTCACACACACACACACACACACACACACACACACACACGCATGCACCCCTCCCTAAAAGAAGCCAAGAGAATGCTGGAGCCCAGTCACTGTCACCCTCCGTTATTGTTATATGATTTTTGCCACAGGGATTACAGAGACACACAGTCACTGCAAAGCCACTACCAGCTGCCATTCTCACCAAATCCCTAATCCAATTAATAAAAGCTGACTGTAATATGGCATCCAGGGACACCACCAATTAGATTCGGGCACAACACTGCTTATTGGGTATTTAAGATGTTTTACAGAAAGCAAATTTTGCAGCCAGAGCAAATCCTGGATTTGTTTCAACTTTACAATTTCAAGGAAACTGATATTAATTTTTCCCCCTGATCATCGACTTAGACTTCTGAGCTCTCAGATGATAACCTCTCACAAAACAAACAAACAAACAAAAAAAAACAAATGGTCAGGACAAGGATGGAGATCAGGTCATTGATCTCCTGTGAACATGCTAAACCTGAAAAAAAATTATAAAAATTAAAAAAAAATCTAAAGGTTTGGGAACTTTTGAGAGGTTAGTTCAATTGTCTTAGTTAGGGTTTTACTGTTGTGAACAGATGCCATGACCAAGGGAACTCTAATAAGAACAACATTTAATCGGGCTGAGCTTACAAGTTCAGAGGTTCAGTCTATTATCATCAAAGCAAGAACATGTCAGCATCCAGGCAGGCATGGTGCAGGATGAGCGTTCTACATCTTTATCTGAAGGCTGTTAGCAGAATACTTACTTCTAGGAAGCTAGGATTAGGATCTTATAGCCCAAACCCACAGTGACACACCTACTCTAACAAGTCCACACCTAGTCCAACAGGACCACACCTTCTAATAGTGCTTAGGATATACAAACCATCACATCAATATTTGTTATTTCCTAATTCAAAATTCAGAAGGAGCACTGAAGAGAGGACTGATGGAGACACACTCAAGTTGAAATGACCTGTGCTGAAGATTTCCTAATTCATTTCCCAATACACATAGCATGGTGACCATCAACTCTTCACGCCAAGGGTTAATTTGCATGGATTTGCCAACTGAGTTTACTTTCTCAGAGTTCTATAAGTTGAACCTCTACAGTGATAGAGGGTCAGTGTGGTGGGGTCCAGTGAGTCTCCCATTCCAGCTCCCACGTGAGAAGTTTTGTGCGATGTCTTTGCATAGCCTTGTCTCAGCGTGCATGTTTGGAAGAGCCCTCTCAACTCCCTTCCCATGTTAAAAGTAGTTTTGTTGGGCTACGATTTAATTTACAAACCCTGCCCCACTTATGAATATGAATCTGGAGCGGAACTGTGGTAGCGCACAGTAGCAGCATTATCTTGTGGATGAAAGAGCTCAGTAGACAGTAGATTATACTGGCGCTTATTGAGAAATTCTACGTCTGCTCCTTAGTTTCACAATCCTGAATCACCAGGAAATAGACTCTTAGAGAGGGATTATCTAATTGGGTTGCCTGTGGGTGTGGGTGAGAGAGATTTTCTTGACTGAGATTGAGTTGGGCAGATTCACTGTGAAGGTGGGCAGCACCATCCCCTATGCCTGCACTCTGAACTGTGTTAGCAAGAAGATAGCTAGCAATGAGACATGCAAAACCCCAGGCATTTATTCTCTTTGTGCTCTGGCTGTGCACATGAAACATCAATTTCCTGCCTTGATTTCCACATAATAATGGATTGTGACCTGAGAATAGAAACCAAATGAAGCCTTTCCACTCTAAGTTGACTTTACATCAGGATGCTTTCTACCACAGGAAAGGAAATCAAACTAGTACAGAGGGCAATAAAAGTGTATCTGTTGTAATTTTGAAATAATAAGTTGGGGTGCTGTGATACACACCTGTAATCTCAGGACCCTGGAGGTTGAGATGCAGGAGGATTGCAAACGTGAGGCCTATTTGTGACGCCTGTCAAGATTTTTTCCCTTTTAAAACCAAATAATGGTGATGATAATAATAAATAGTAATGAAACAAATAAGGTTCTTTCCACATTTATTTCTTCAAGTTGTGTTTGGTTTTGGATTAAATTCTTTTCGTGATAGGGTATCTCAAAGTCAACTTAGTAAGTTAATTAATTTTACTAAACATACTTTTAGTACCCATTTGTAGCTGTGAAATTAAACTTTACCCAGACAACAACACTATTATAAGATAGATAAATAGATAGATAGATAGATAGATAGATAGATAGATAGATAGATAGATAGATAGATAGATAGATAGATAAAAGGAAAAATAGGAAAAATGGGTGGCGTATTAAAAGACTATTTACCCTTTGTTATCTTCTTTAATCTTCTGAGGAAAAAAAGAAATCAAAAGGGCGAGGGAAAAAAAGGTCTTTAAAAAATCAATATTTAATATAGACACTCTTCTACTTTTGATTTCTTGCCAAAACCAATTTTGAAGCAAAAGGTTATGGGTCAAGATATTATTAAACTCTAACTTGGAAGATGTCTGATCTGCAGAGAAATGTCAAAAACCCATGTAGGGCACACTCTTAAAAGAAAGAAAGCATCAACTCTTTGACCTTATATATCACAGGAAACATGAGGAAGATTTGCTGAGAGACATGGGGAAGGATGTCAGTTCTGGTCAGAGGGCAAGCTGACATGTCAGTTGTTTGTGTTTGGACACACCAAATGTTGGCGAAACAAAAGTTTGTTAACCTCAAGTTTCGAGCCTAACATCCCTAGTAATACTGTTAAAATAATAATCTGGGGGAAGTGTTAGGCATAGAACATAGTAGAACTCAAAGAAAGTTGAAAATATACCAATGACCTTAATATCTCTGGTACATTAGGTCCATTTCTATAATTAGAAAAAGTATCATTATCCCATTTTAGTGTAGTTGCCTTAATTAGGCGATTAGCTCAGCACACACACACACACACACACACACACACACACACACACACGCACACACACGCACCCACACACACACACACACACACACACACACTCAGCTCAATATTCAAGAATTTCTGTGTTGTGTAATACATTTGCCCCATAGTCAGGACTCCATGATCTGTTTTTGTGTCTTACGCCTAGCACATCCTATCAAAAACCAGCAACTTCAGCCCCAACTTACTGTTTACTTAAAACAAAGCAAAATAAAAGCCATAGAAAATGTGGACTAGGTTAGTGGTATAGTGCTCTTCTGGAGCCTTGGGATCCAGCCCCAGTGCTGCTAAAGCAAAACCAGTTTTGGAGAAGTTTCCTTTCTTTAACCCTTCCTTCTTAGGGCTCTATGAAGCACAGAAGAAGGTGAGAAGACAGATTCAAGTTGAGGAATAGCTCACATTCCCCTCTATCCAAGGCCTCCTCTAACAAACCATGGTCCTTGTTCAGATTCAGCATACCTAACGTGGCTGAGTTTTGAAGAGAGGATGGGAAACACCTTTATATATATATATATATATATATATATATATATATATATATATATATTAAATATTTATATATTTATATAAATAATAATAATAATAATAAATTTATATATATATATTATAAATATAATATATATATATATTACATTCAAAATCATTTCCCCTTTCCCGTTTCCTCCCTCCCCGAAAGTCCCATAAGCCTCCTTCCCTCCCTCTTTTCCCCATTCATCCCCCTCTCGCTTCTCTGTCTCAGCATTCCCCTACATCCAGTCTTTCCAGGACCAGGGATCTCTCCTTCCATCTTCTTGGAAATCTATTGATATGTGTATTGTGTCTAGGGTATTCCGAGATTCCGGGGAAACACCTTTAAATGTAGCAGCGGTCACACTCAGAAGAGCTCAATTGCAACACCGCTTCTTCCTTTCCTTAATGGTTGCGTATTATTTACCTTCTGAGATGTAAGATTGGTTAAGAGTGTTAGTAGAGTAACGTGACCCGTGTGACCAACATTTCAACATTTCAGAGTCTCAGTTACAGAACTTCTGCCTTTCCCATCAGCTCTGTATGCAAATGAGACAGAAACCACTCATTTGCTCATTGCATCAGAAAGTGCTGTTACCACCGCTGAGAACACCAAAACCCACAAGCTTCACACTTGACCTCTGCAAGATGAGAGCTGTGTGGGTCACTTGCCCATTGCAGGCTCATGAGGCAGACCACTCCTGGCCCTGTATGCCTCTGGGCTGAGTTACCTTTCTTCCTCACCATTCCTTTGCAGTATTCTTCCAACACCATGAAGACATATTGCCTCCCCGATTCAGGGCTTCAGGAACATGTCTGCCTGTCTGGGACATCCTCTGTCACGATGGAGTCTGATTACCCCCTTCTCCTGGCTAGTGTCAGCAAGATAAAGACTCCTCTACAAAACTTTCCCGTGTCAAAGGAATTGCAAGCCTTCCCGTTATGCATTTTTCTTCACATGTTTCAAAATTTATAATTACATGTGTATGTTCGTGTGTATTATGTATTGAATATCATTTAGTTTTGGACCTTCCACCAAGTAATCCTCAACTTTAGTGCACACACCATTTTGACTCTCTGCCCCTAATTAAAGGATGCCTTCTGCTCCTTCAGAGTGCGTGCCACACGTGGGCTCCCTCAAACAGTGATTTGATAAAGGACCTGGCTTGATTAGAAATAGCTTCCTGAAGTAAAACTATGTTAATAATTTTTATCAGAAATTTTATTTCATGAAACTAATGTTTTTTGTTTTGTTTTTGGTTTTGCTTTTTTCTTTCTCTTATGAATGCTCAGTGTCTCACTCTGAGAAGATAGCCACAGTATATTAGTTTGGATGATCAGAGCATCCTTTACAATGTTTTTACAATTTGTTTGCTTGGTGTATGTTGCATGAATGCATGATGCAATACATTCATGAAGGTCAGATTGTCACTTTCTGGAGTTGGTGCCCTCCCTCCATCATGTGGGTTCAGAGGATTGAACTCAGGTTCTCTGGCTTGGCAGCAATCACCTTTATGCATTGAGCCAACTTGCTGTCCCAAGTCTACAGTATTATGTATTTTATGTCATCAATTCTATTTAGTTTTGGAGCCAAGGAGAGTTTGAATCAATTCTCATGCATTTTCCTAAGAGCTACCAGATAATTGTGCTGTGCTGTGTGTGTGTGTGTGTGTGTGTGTGTGTGTTTATATGTGTTTGTCTTGATGGCTTTGGGAATAATTAGGCTCCAAGCAACTTACTTAATGAATAATGCCACAAGAGGATCTAACCAGCTCAGAAATCAAATGAGTTGGGTTTCTAAACAGTTATTTATAAAAATACCACACATTATACTGTGGGACAAAATATCACTTAAGTGACATATATCACTTAAGAATGATGAAACATCCCAGTGGGAAATGTTTGCAGAACTGACACTAGCCCACCACCAATGAACTCGCTGCTTGGAGAAACTCAAATGTATTATAATCTCAATTAATGCTATCTCGTCAGAAAATTAAAGGTGCCAGATACAGCTTTTTTTCTATAGCACCAAATTGTCTTGCTCAGTTGTGTTTTCTAAATTAAAGCTTCCTTTGAACATTTCTTTTCCAGTACAAGTTCTCTCCAAAGAAACACCTCATACTTTTTTCCTTTGTACAGTTATATAATTACTAGCCTATTAGCAAGTTTGTTTACTTGGTCTCATTTCTTAACCATGTGCACATCTATGTATGCCTTGCTCAACACCACTCTGAGCTCCCTCCCTCTTTTATTTTTTCTTTTAAAGCAGGGTCTCAGACAGCCTTGAACCCCTGATTCTTCACCCTCTACCTTTCCAGTGTTGGAGTTGTAAGTACACACAGCTGCATCCGGCTGTGCGGTTCAAAAGATATACTCACTATATTCTTTTCATTTTGTGCTAAAACTAAAATGCTATTTATCATACAAAGTAGTCATTTCCACAAATTATAACGCTTTTCATAGAATGATTATGTCGTGACATTTAGCATGTTAGGGCTGGAGTAGATTTTATTTATTTCAATTCAGCATTAGCCTAGAATTAGGATTCCATTTTGCTCTTTCTGAAAATGACAATTATTGTTCTTTTCTTATTGAAAATGTAGTACCTATTCATTTTTATGCATAGAACATTTTATATATATATATATATATTTATATATATATATATAAAATACATACACACACATATAGTGGGAAATTAACCAAATATCACTTGTCACATTCATTTTTTTAAAAATTTTCTGGCTTCTAATCATATATACAAATGTGGATGTGGGTAATATTTAATATTTAAATGAAGCAAAAATTACCATGCAAAAATCACTTCTCCATGAATATTGATTTAATTTCCTTTTCACTTCATGGCATTTTATACTCCATAGAACAGAATAGAGATACAAGGACTACACACTCAAGCTTCAAAATCTGATGCTAAAGCTTAGAGATTTAGAAACTATGCCAAGTTGTCCTTTTGTGAGGCCCTGAGTTATGATTTAAAGATTTCTTGGTCCCTTTGTAAGTGGGCTGGTTTCTCTGGGTGGCCCTCAGCCTATGTGACTTCCATCTTGGCTCCTTAGCAAGGGCCTTCCATGAGTGTCAGGGGACTTCTGGTTGCCCACACCTCAACCTCTGTTACCTGTCCATCTGTAACATCATAAATGATCCCAAGTCTGCAGAGTCATAGCTTCTGAACTCCTAAGAACTTATTGTCTTGACCCCAACCAGTGTCTGTTTATTTTTTAAGTAACATAGCCCTCTCCTCTACCCCTGTTCTCAGATCTCTTGTGTGTGCCTTCAGCAGGCAAGGGAGGCCATTACTGTGTGGGCATAAACACATGGGAGGGCTCCCCTCCCAAAAGTATACTGGGCACATTTGAATGACTATCGATTAGATAATAGATTCTTTTTTTATTTATTCCATAGAAGTCTACAAAGCAGGCACTATCAAGATAGGAGAGAGGAATTTTGAAAAGATTGAGAATGGACTACACATTGCAATATAATCACTCACTGTATTTAAGGTTCTTTGAGGACTGCTTACACAAAGGTTTTGTCCAGAGATTCTGAGGATGAATGTTAAAATTCCAAATTATAAATTTCATTGTTGTTAATATTTCTTCAAATAAAAACCATACTCGCAAATTATGACATAAGCGGGAGGGAAACTTGTTCTCTACATACTGTACTCAATCTCAAAATTCCTTACTCCATCTCAAAAGTTCCCAAAGCATCTTTGAAGCAGAGCCAACTTTATTACAATCAGATAAAAATATTTGAACTTTGGGATCTTGCCTCACAACTACATTAGTGACCGGGGTAAGGTATGGATCAATTTGAGGACCCATGGATAATTCTTAACATACAATATTTCTGAGCAGAGGAAACTGTGCCATCTTTCTACATGAATGGGTTCTGAGACCAACCTTGAGGATCCCTGTCACCAGAGTTTCCTCAGCCTGTGTCAGTAACTCTATCCTCTTCCCTCAGATATCAGCACCTTCGTCTTATGTCCTCAATCTGTGTCCTTCTATCTCTTCTCCCTTGGACAACAGCTTCTTTTGCTGCAGTATTTTGGCCTTCCAGTCCTCCCGCACCTCGGACATAATTTGCTGTAAAGTCTTTGTCCACCCCCCCCCGTGTCACTTTGCATGCACACACATGTAGCTTGACAAACCTATTCCTTCAGGAACATGGCAACATCTTATATGAGGAAGGCTTGTTTACTGAGAATAAATGTTTGTTTACTAAGGCATAAGTGAAATTAAATTGGTCATGATTATAGGAATTTTGTGGTTTGTGACAAATAAAATACATTAAGAATGTTATGTATGTAATTATATAATTTACTTCCTTATACATAAAGATAATAGTATATCTTTACTCTTTTTTGTAGACAGGTTGAGTCTTTCCTTAGACAACCAAACTGAAGCTGTCTAGAATCTCTGTCTCTCTTTTCTTTATAACCCATTTAGTCTTTACAAAGACATCTGCATTTGCATGAATGTGTGAGCTGTGTGCTTAGCATGAACTTTCCTGTCATATAGAGAGTACCCTACCCCTCATAGCAAGAAGAGACAATGAAAAGGAAATCTTGGTTTACTGCCACTGTCTGAGACCTTAGACGAGTCACTTTGCCATGCATTGGTAAAATCATACTAAGACAGAATTTAAGAGGTAAATGAATTCATTTGAGGATTACAGAAGATAATGGATATGTATAAAGTTTGGTATGTCTCCAGTGTTCCACGTCTGCTGACTGTTATCACCTCCATTGTAACCCTGTAATGGTCACCTACATCCTCCTCCTCCATATCACCAGAGACTACTCAAGAATGACCCAACCAAGTTGTCAGGTGGCTAATCTAAGTGAACCACGATATTATATAGGACAATAAGGAAATCCAGAGAAATAGAAAGCAGAGAAATTACACATAATTCAACCAGGGATGGTAGTGCAAGTTAGAGGAGAAATTTCATTCCCTTAAGAATTATTAATCTTTAATACACACAATCATCTAACTTTTTGAGGCTGAACACATAAACCACAATTAAAATATAACACCCTTCTAATATATATATATATGTATATGTGTATATATATGTATATGTATATATACACATATATACATACACACACATATATATAGTGTGTGTATATGTGCATATATACATATATATGTGGGCATATATGCAACAAATTTACATTTAGAGAAAAGGGACCAAGTCACCACCTACTTTACCACTTTGTCACTTTGTATGAATAATTTCTTGTATCCTAAATATCACTTCTATGTGACCTTCAAACAAATACCTCTTATGGTACATGCATTATGATTTTTAGAAGAAAAGAAACACTGGTTTTGCATAACAAATGTACTTGATACATTTGTTACATTGTTGATACATTGGGAGACTGGGGCTTTAGTCTCTCAATACTAACACTTCAGAAGACATTATAAAGGAGTGTAGGGTACCCACACAAGGAGCTCACCCTTGATGTGAATTTTCTAATGATTGATAAAATTAAACAATCCACATTTGTCCCAATTCTGTGTAAGTAAAAATGTCACTGCTGGGAGGAGAAGCACCGGAAATTTTAAAGTTAGAATATTTTTGTGTTGATGTATTTGATCTGAAAGATTTTTTTCTTTTTTCCTCCCTAAGACAAGAGAAAAAAAGAATATCTCTAAAGATGGCTGTCACCTTGATTTCCGTTCTATAAGTTATCGGTTGTGTAGTCTCATGGTTGAAGTTTGGTCATCAATCAGCACTTCAATTTCCTTGATACCCAACTCTTATTCAAGTATGGCAATTACGTCTGTCCCCATTCCATCATGAAACAGTGACTTGACCTTGAAAGGTCATCACAGAAATAATATATGGGGAAAACTGGGATTGAGTCTCCACAAGAATGACACAAAACCATGTCATAGGAAGGGAGGCGTTCAATGTGTGCTTCCAAAATCACTGTAACCTTAACTCAACTTTCTACACCGAGAATGAGGCTCCAGATACAGAACACGAATCTCCTCAAATGCATCTCTACAAGTACCGAGAATACAGAAGATCATGTCTTGAGTCTCGGGGATAAATATTGACTCCCTGCAGATGGGGTTGGAAAATCTGATTAGTCATAAAATTGTTACTGAAAGAACTAAGAATCTGGAGAACTTTCAGGAAATATGAGCAGCAAGTGAGTCCAGGCCCAGCATAGTCTATCTCTTGAGAGAATTTCCATGGTCCAAGTTGGTCACCTGGAAAACTTTGGGTCTCCCGTCAAATGCCCCTCTATTTCACCGCATCTGGGTTTCCGAAGACCAATGGGATTAAAGACAGGTAACACTATCTGGTTGGATTTAAGGCCCACTCCATGAGATGAAACCCATGCCTGATACTGCTTAGGTGGCCAAGAACCCGAGACTTGATAGGCCATAGACCAAGGGGAAAAACCAAATACTGGTGTTTTGCTAAAGGAACAGAGCAAAAAGATGACACAATCATTTGACAATGCTTTGTTGGTATCTCAAAGCACATCGGATGATCCGCTTTGATTTTTTTTTCTACCTGGCTGATTCTAATATGCCTGCCCTTGTGGTGGTTTGAATGAAAAACATCTCCCACAGTCTGAGGCGTTGGAATGCTTGGTCTCCAGCTGATGAAGATGTTTGGGGTGATTTTAAGAAGTGTGGCCCTGCTGTAGGAAGGACATCACTGAGGGAGGCTTTGAGGTTAAAAACCTGGGCGCCATTTCCAGCTCGCTCTCTCTGATCTGTATCCGGTTCAGGATGTGAGCTCTCAACTTCCGGCTTCTGCCACCATGCCTGGGGCCTCCTGCCATGCTGTCCCTACTATTGTGGACTCTGGGATCAGAAGCCAAACTCTTCCATAAGTTGCCTTGGCCCTGGTGTTTCCTTCACAGAGAGAGAAACATAATGAATACAGACCTCTTCACTCCTGTGACCTCTGCTCAGATATCACCATCTCTACAGAACTCCTCCAGCTACCAATCAGAGCCTGAGTGTTTCTCATTCGGTCGTCCACACCACACAGGCATCCATTGTTTATACCCAGTGTCTGTTCCCTGATATGTTAGCTCATTGGTTTATCAGTTACAGCCTTCTTTAGTCATTTTCTGACTCCCTTGAGGGCAGGAACTTACTTCCTCTATTATTTCCCTGTCTTCCACATTACATGCCTACCACAGACAAGGAGTGTTGGCGGTCATTGCGCTTGAATAAAGGCTGAGGCTCAGAGCATCCATCTGAGGTATCTGCTGTGCTCTGCCTACTGGGAGCATCCTCGATTTAGCTGGGATTTGCATCTTCCCTTCAGATGCAGGTCTCAGAACCTGATGTTCCTTCTCCTCTCTCTCTGTTGCCCACCAGGCTCTGACTCCTCTGGGATATTGAAGACGGCAGGAAGACAAGGAAGAGAGCTAAAATCCTTCCTGACTCCCATACTCCTCCGTCCCAACACTGGGAACCGAGGCGAAAAGATTAGCAACTCCGTGCCTCAGTTTCCCTCATGAAAATGGTAAAAAAGAGAAAACTAAAGCAATCACAGTCTTTGCTGGATTATACGGGATCACCGATGTGTCCTGGATCTGGCAGACCCTGAAACTTGGCAAATGCTAAAGAGTCATAATGATTGTCATTCCATACACTTGTGCCCTTAATCAAAATACGACCTTTTATTTAAAAGCTTCCGGCATGCGGTTATTGCTAGGTAGGCATATTTTATGATCATGAGTTAGCCAGTGACTATTGAGTATGAATTCAATTGTAGTTGTGCAGAAATATATAAGATGTTAAGTGTACTATTTTTATATTATTAATAAGAGTGAAATCTCTTCAGAAAAACATTCATGCGATTTTCTTACTTTCCTTTTTGTTGACTTCAATATTCATTTATATTTGTTTTAGGTGAAGAAATAAAAACATGGATTGTAAAATCATGTAATTCCTTCGATAGACCAACAACAACAACAAATTTCAGGCCCAGCATTTGCATAGTATTGATGTTAGTTGCCACACAAATAATTGTCAAGCCTGGTTTGATGGCATATGCCAATAATCACAACACTCAGAGGAAGAAAAAACAGCACAGGTCAAAGGTCACTAGGATGACGTTGAACTGTCTAGAAAACAAAACAAACACAAAAAATTAGTTTTTGCCTTATCACACATCAGGGAAACAGAAAAGAGAGACAAGAAGGGTCGCTATCTACTAACTCAAAAGCTCAAAAATTCCTTTGTATTATTGATGTTTGGATGAAGAAAGATCTGTGTTTAAAATTCTGTACTTTTGACAGTAAATTCAACTTGAATTTTTTTTTAACTCCCAGATTCTGCCTCCTTCCAAGAGAACAGGCTTCAAACTTGTCACAATCTTGGGTAATTTTTATATCCCCGGAGGAATCTTTTATCACTATTGGCTGGGAAAGCAACTGAAATATTGTCTTGGGCTTGATTTTACCTAAATGATAATTCTCAGATCCATTGGATCGTTGCCCAGACAACTGAAAATAAAAATTGAGAAAAGTATTAAGCTAAGTGATGCTGATTTCCATCTTAGAGAAACACAAGTAAAGATCCAGGTACCACTGGGTGTGTGTGTGTGGGGGGGGATGAAGAACAAGCTCCCCCGGCGTTCCTCATGGGTTTCACAAGGGTGTGTCACGGATCCACCCTCCGGATTCTATAGGATTCCAGCTGGCAAGTTATCTGGGATGCTGTAATGCTCCTTGTCCCTGAGCAGCTGGTTCAGCATCTAGTTCCACATTCCCCTTCCAAGGGGTTGGGATGATGTCCTTGGAGACGTGTGCAAGCTTGCTACATTAGGAAATCAAATCCCCACTGTCTTTTACGGCACTGGAACTTGTGCCAAATCGTTCCTTTTAGCTGTTTAGGGTCCAGGTTTAAATATTACCAAGACGAATATTATTCAAATTTGCCTTGAATAGACCAAAGGAAGTCCATGGGTGTAACAGTCATTGTAACGGGGTTTCTACTCCCGGCGTGGGCATCCTGACCTCTGCCTGCAGGGTTGAACTGTTCTCTTTGCTCTACTCTGTCCTAGCCATTGATTGGATTCTATTGGATTCGATGGGTCTTTTAATAAGGGAGAGCTGCAGTTTCTGAGATGGACTCTTCCTCTCTAGCTTTGTTTTCTGCAAAGCAACTGAAACCCTGTCGTGTGTGCTTTGACCTTACACAAATGACAATTAATAGGATAAAGAAAACGTAAGGGTTAAGTAGTAATTCCTCCTCTTCTTCTCCTTTTTCTTCTCCTTCTTCTTCTTCTTCCTCTTCTTCTTCTTCTTCTTCTTCTTCTTCTTCTTCTTCTTCTTCTTCTTCTTCCCCTTTCTTCTTCTCTGGAATTGTTCTTGGTCAGCTACTTTCTTCTTTGTGGATGGAAATAACAAGTGTCTCCAATTGTAAAACATATACTTCTCCTCCAAGTCCATCCTTGTAACAAATAAGCCATGGCTCAGAAGTCTGTACCTGAAGTGTCCTAATGATACACTGTGGCTAGCCCTCTTGTATAGTGGCTAAAATCTACCACACACTTTTCAACAGTATCAGTATAAATAAACCGTAATTTCCCAACTAGTCCTTTGATATGAATCATAGTGTTTTTAGCTTTGTTTTCCCCCGATATGATGGGTGGGCTGTTAATGAGTTTTGCTCATTTCTCAACATACAGATACTTTTTGCTCTATGAGCAGGTTCCAAAATATAAGCCTCATGGTCCAAAAGTTTACGTATTTAATTATCTCAGTTCATGTGAATCTATGCACATTTACAACTAAATAAAATTACCATTTTGCCATATAATATGTGTTGTGTTTTACTGTATGTGGTAAGCAGATATATTATTGCAGTGTTGGATTTTCCTCTCTGGTTCTGTGAGCTGGAAAGTTTGGATAGAAAACTGTTCCAAACACCATCAAATAGCAAATGAGTATGCAGTGTTTTACTCAGAAAACTCCAACCTAGCTAGGATGCAAAAGATCCTAAATCAAAACCCACCTCATTGTCCTGATATTTCAAGGATCATTTCATGTCTATTTTTTAGCAGTCCATGAGTTTACTTTTCTCATATTTGTCTATAGTTTTTATTTACAGTGCAAATGACCATCTTTGTAGACTGACTTATGGCTTATGTATGATAATATAAAAGTATGGCATGGGCATTGGGAGGAATTACGAGTGGGTCATTTGCACCATGTGGCAAATACTCATTTGTTCCTGAATTTTTATAATAAGTCAGATGTATCCACCTTTTTTCTCTGCTTATTTTCAAATATGAATTGGTCTGGATATCAAGCCAGCAAACTTTCTCTGAGCCCATGTTCAATGTACCACACACAGCACAGGTCTGTAGTTTGAAATAGAAGATTGTTTATGTGTTTTTGTACTCTGAATCAAAGATTTATTGACTAGTTTCTCTGTTAAAGTTTCTTGCACAAGAACAAAATGTGTCTAGCTGATATTTTAATATAGAATGTTTTAATATGAACAAAAGGGAAAAAAACAGGATATAGAGAAAACCTCTTATGATTCATTAATCATCAACACATATATGTTCATGTAATTCTTCAACAACCTTTGAAATATATATTTGCAGATCTGAAACTGAAGCTTCCAGACACCAAGTAACTTCCTTGGGGTCCACATGGTAAGTAAGAAGGAATGCACACCACCTACCCCATTTTAAGTCCAGTTGTGCAGCCCTCATCTTAAATCCAGCCCAGCTCCAGTTACCCAGAAATCTGACTCACTGACACACATATTTTGTCCAGATGATTTCTCTCTTCTTGGGTAGAAATGCCACAACAGCCTGAATCAGCAGTCAGTCAAACTGCACACCAGAAGCTAATAGTCTACCAGTCCAGAATGGCTTTGGCCTACCCTTGGGGACTAAAGGGTTACTTCAGGTTTTGCTGAGCTGGCTCTTTCTGAGTCTGAGGTTGACATTTATCCCAGAAGTACTCAGAGTTGGTGTCATGACTAATTTACATGGGACAGTTTTTGGCCTCAGACTTCCTCCTGCGATAGAAGATATGTCTACTCTAGTGTATTTCAACCATTCAACAACAACAACAACAAATCTCAGATTTATCTGTTATAGGAGTGTGGGATGAACTTACACTTTCTCCTCTTTTGTTTCCCCCTAGATGAGCCATCAACTTCTTTTGGGAAGTGAATAGGATTTTTCTTTTTGATATCAAGAAGTCAGATTAGAAATTGCTGCAAACGCCTGGTGCTTAGTAAACTGTCCGTGGAAGAGATTTTAGGCAGTACCATGTCCGTCCTAGCTCTGCTACTATCCCGATCCCTCCGAGAACTTCAGCATCGACAATTCTAGACATTTTTCCAAAGCACAGATTTCAAGTCAAGTTCACATCAACTTCAAAATTAGCACATTCCCCCGCCCCATAGTGACGATGGAATTTATAGCCTTTTTTGCACTCTGTTGCTGAGGGGACTTCTCTGTCCCTGAACAAGACAGCTAATACAACAGCAAAGTGACTGCAATTAATAAACGAACTAATACTACTTCCTCCTCTTCTCGGGGGAGAAAAAGGCATAATTTTGCCCTGGAAGGTAAGGGTAGACATCTGTGGGTGCTCTTTTCAAATGGCCAGGCAACCTTTGTGTTAGCTTTTCCATTAGCATTGGGTCTATTGGGGGAATTGCAGCCACCAGCGGAACCCTGAGTTTCAATGCTGAGGTTAAGATAAAACCCCTACCTGCTGGCGCCTCCCCAAGTGTCTGTAGCACAAACCATGCCCCGCGAAGTAAGCTGCCAAGCTTCCAAGCCACCAAACCCAGACACCTGAAACTGGAGAGCCAGGGACGCTTGGGGTTGGAAGAAATTGGAAGTGGCTAAAACCTCAGGCGCAGTGAAGGCTGTCCAGAACGGAAGAGGCTAAAACCAAAGGTGCTGGGGGTAGAAGGGAGGAGGTAGGAGGGGTGGCACCGTGCGGCAGAGGCTTCAGGAGCGCTCAGCTCTGCGTGGATCGCGGACGCCCCACAAGGCATCCCGGTTCTTGCACGTACATCCATGACAGGCCCCTGGCTCACACTCCAACTTAAGAAAGCAGGCTACCCAGCGATCAGCTCCACTCCTCTAGCTTAGCCGGTTTTAACTGATCAGCCAATTAGGTCCATCCGTCCGGGACCCAGCCTTCCCAGCGCTGCGCGGGGACCCAAGGTACCACGGGCGTGCCTAAAAGATGCACCGATATCCCACGTGCCGGCCAAACTCCACAGACAACCAAAGAGGGCCCAAATGCCAGAGAGAAAACACACAAATATCGGACACAAGGTTTTGGTGCCGCCTGCTAGGACCTTGACGAACAATGCCCGGGACCCCGTGCGCCCTCCCTTCCCAGAGCACTCTCACCATTTGTAGCCTCGGCCACGCTTGAACTTGAGGGTGAGCACTGTCTCCAGCACCAGCAAGAGATTGAGCAGGGCCAACAGCCAGTAACGGTGCTCTTCCTTCACCCAGGTCACTCTCCAGACGGCGACCAGGGAATGCAACAGGAACAGAAGCCGGGTGACCAGGGCCTTGAGCAAGACCAGCCCCTCCATTCTGCCCTTGCGCTCTGCCAGCCCGGCGCCTGCGCCCTACCGACCCCCCGTGGGCAGGACCCCGTGTCCACCTCAGCTCAGGAGCGGGACAACCCTGGGATTGCGATTGCTGGCGGAGTTCTTGCTCACACTCCCGCGCAAGACTCCAGTAGGACAGGAGAGCGCCGCTTGCCCCGCCCCTCCAACTTCCAGAGAACTCTTCAAAGACAGAATCCAAAGCCAGCTTCTCCTGGCTGCTGGGCTCTGCAGGCAACTGGGGCTGCACCACCCAGGCTCCCTCGGGTGTTATTCTTCAGCACAGCCCATCCTCCTGCGGAGGCTGGAGGCCAGCTTCCATTCCTGCCCTCTTCCCCAGCCCCAGGACCCCAGGGAGTCCATAAGAATGCCCCCCACCCCACTCCAAGGAGGTGGAGGTGAGCTGATGGCCAAGGTGCGACTGCACGACAGAAAAGGGGAAAAGCTCAGCGCTCACTCTTCTCCCTTTGCTTTTTCTCCCCAAGTGTTCTTTAGATCGCTCCCGCATTCAGAGGAGCACAACTGGCCCTCGCGATGCCTCGAAGCTGGGACTCAGGAGAACCAAAAGAATATGCTATCCAAGCAGTTTTAGAACTGAAGTTTTTTGTTTTGTTTTGTGTTTTTGGGGTTTTTTTTCCCCCTCCAAGTTTGAAGAATTGAAACTTTCCCGGAACCAAGGGTCACCCGACAGTCTGGCCTTTCTCAGCATCTCATTCAGAGCATGGGTAACTCTAGTGTACTTATTCTTAGGTGGTGGCTCCTATTGCCCTCCCCTCCCCCCACTCCGGGAGGTGGAGACAGGAGAATTGCTGTGAATTCGAGGCCTGCTTGGGCTACTGTGCGAAACCATAACCACAAAAAAAATTAAAGGAAGGTTGCAGCTTTAACTTAGTCTTAAGAGTTCTTATCTAGCATGGGGGCGGGGCAAAAGAGTTTTGGGGGAGGGGGAGGGAGGGGAAGAGAAGGGGAGGTGATCCTTATGCTTAGGTGAGGTACAGCTGTGGGATCTAGAACTCTGTAGATGAAAATTTGTGAGTTAGTTGAATGCAGGGCTTCAAAGCCCCAAGTGATTTTTTTGTTTCTTTGTTTTCTGTCCTCTAGGCTTTTATTATTATTTGTTTTGCAGATTTTTTTTAAAAAAAAATGGATTCAATATCTTAGTGAAATATATGTAGAAAAGCTACGTTTGTAAATTGAAAGGCTATACAGCTAGGAGAGATGATTGTAAAAATCGTGAGGTGAACTGTTATTGAAATCTTGCCAAATCCTTCAAAGCTCTCTGCTGCTAATTCACTCTTTGTTTGGTTACAAAGCGAGTTTAGAGAGCTATAGTCCTAGCACTATAAGCGGGAGTACTCTCTTGTCCATACAAGTCATCAAAAGAAATGTTGTCAGAGACCCATTGAAAGCATCCACAGGGTGATAGGTAGGGAACATAGAGATTATTACCAGGAATATGGAAGGCACTGCTCTGTAGTGTTTAAGACAAAGAAAGTCAGCAAGGGAGGAGAGAGCCACGGGGGTTCGTTCCTAAGACCTGTCAAAGCCTTCAGCAAAAACCAAGCTAATCCCCCTAGAGCCAAATAAATTGGATTTACTATGGTTTCCTGGAGAAAGACACTCCATGGAAACTACACTGGATCAGTAAGAGTGTTAGAAATGTTTTTAAATGTCAGGAATGACTTATAGAACGTATCTGGGCTTGATTTAGGTGGTCTTAGTAGTCTTGGGGCTCAAAGACTGTGGGGCTTCAGATTGGATGCTCTAGAGCAGGGATTGGCTATCTCACCGAGCCTAACTTGCATAGGGCATTGCTTGGCCATTTGTAGCTTGAATAATAATGTTTTGACTGTGCTCACATGTGAGTGTAAAGGGACACTCCTTGTATCCTGATCTACTATGAGGACTCAGAATTTGTCTTCCCTGGTGTGAGGTTTTCTTTGTTCAATAGGGGTATACCAAGGAGCCACCAACAGAGACACATTGGTCTTTTGCTGACATGAACTTCTCTGTCCTCCTCCGTGCATCCCGGCAAGGACCCTCCAGAAAGACCGTAAAGCGAGAGACAGTCAGTATCTTCTAAATACTTCTCTTGGTTCTGATTTGTCTGAATCTGAAAGACAAAAATTGTCAATAAAGACATTTTAAAAAGTCTCTTTCCCTTTCTCCTGCATCTATCAAACTAGGGAAGGGGCTTTGAAAAATATCTGGGGATCTTCAATCATGTTTTTTGAATGTACAAAAACACTAAGCAATTTAGAATGTCCACACAGCTTGACAATCTCAGTGTCAATACACAGTGCTTTGGGTATCAGCTGGGGTTATCCACAAAAGGCAACCACCACTTCCCATGACTCCCCTTAGCCATCCACATAACCCTCTTCCCTTCTGGCAAAGTGAATACCGTTCTTTCTCAAACTTCTTCTTGAAATACCGTGATTTGGGTTTCAAGGTAGAGCCTTTTCCCAGCTCAAGGAAGAGGAGTAGCTTCTGGGAGGGAACGTACGCTCTAAAGTAGTGAACCGAGAACGAGGATGGGCACATCAGGCTGGACGTGGGCTTGAGCAGCATCCGGCTTCTCAGAGTCACACGTCTTGGACCATTGCCCAGCGACTCTGACCTTGTTGGCTTCTCGCCAAATGTTTCAAGTTGGAAAGGGATTCTATTCACTTCCTTTAAAGCTAGATACCAGGAGTCGTGGCTTGTGCCTGGAACATTCCCCAGAGGCCCATGTGTTGAAGGCCCAGTCCTTAGCTGATAGTGTTGCTGAGTAGATATGAGTGACTCTGACATAAACGATGGGTTGATTTGTGTATCGACTCTTGACTGGGTCGACCCCTGGAAGATAGTAGCGAAGGCAGAAACTTGAGCCTGATTTGAAGATGTGTCACAGGATATGAGATTAAAGGGGTATCTCGTCTCCACTCCCTGTTTCCTGTTACCTACGAATGAGTGACATGAACTTTTCTTTATGATATTCTTGCCATGGACTTGAAGTCAGTCAAGCACTAATGAAAATTCTGAAACCATGAGCCATAATACATTGTTCCTCCCTTGCATGGTTCAAGTTGAGTATCTTGTTACAGTAAGGAGATAGTCACTCAGCAGGTCATGTCATCAGCCACGGCATAGACTACCAGTTGACCGCCATTCAGTCACTTTCCACAATCCTTACACAAGGAGTACTTTAGGGCAGCTCTCTGGGGCCTCCAACATGGGATTCTGGGTAGAACTGTTTGAGCAGCCATGGAGTGGAAGACAGCAGGTATGTTGACTGACATGTGTTCATATCTCTGTTACATGCTAACATAGAATACTTGTCATGGTGCAGGTATCCCTGACTCATGCTGCTTTCACCCTGGTATGTGATTGTGAAGACATCTGTATGTTTATGGTAGGGATATAGTCCAAGGTTACATCTCCATCCAGAGGTTACCAAAGGGAGAGGTTGGTCTCGGAAGTCACATTTCTCTGGAGTGGTAATCTCCATTCCTCCCTTAACTTCATGTGCATACTATGTAGACAACATTTTGATACATAAATGTGTGTCTGCATGTGCAAGACAATGGGAAAAGTCAATTCCTATCTAATGGTACACACCTATTCCCTAGAGGAATTAGTCCCAATCGGCACCCTTTATCTATCCTTTTTCTGGTGGCTACAATTACAGCTTTAAAATATATTTTATGTTCTTTCACTTCAGCTGAATCTAAATCCTGATTTTCTTTGGTTATTTAGTTACATTTACTGCCTTCTAGAATGTGGTCGCAGTTAGATTTAGCTGCCAATCTGACATACCTAAGAAGAGGAAATCGAGGAATTCCCCACTCGATCAGTCTGTAATGTGCTGTCATGATTGCTGATTGATAGAACCCAGTCCAGTCCACTGAGGGCGGTGCCATCCCCAGGCAGGTGGACCTTGGCTGTCTAAGAAAGACAACTGAGTCATCCAGGAGAAGCAAACCAGTAAGCAGGGTTCCTCCATGGTCTCTGCTTCAGTTCCTACTTCCAGGTTCTGCCTCGAGTTCCTGTCTTGGTTTCTCTCCGTGGACTATGTATAACCTGGAAGCCAAATAAAGCCTCTCCTCCACAGGAGACACTGGTTTTGCTTACTGTTTAATCATGGCAACAAAAACGATACTGGACAAGTGCCTTCTTTTTGTTTGTCTCTTTTATCTATACTCTGATGGTGTTTCTGAACACGTCTACCTTCGTCTTTTGATTATTATTAAGCTTCAGCAGTGAAACTTGTCAACTTATTTCAACTCGTGAAAAACTATTTAATCGTGAATCGATATCTTATTTTTTTCACACCGGCTTATTCTTGCTTGGTGTAGACTAACACCTTTTAATCTATTTTAACAATATAATTTGCAGCTTTTAAATAATTCTGTCCTCCTGAATTATTTCTTTCAGTTGCTTACATTACTCAATCCCATGTTTCAATGTCTGGGTTTTGTAGTTGATATATTCTCAAACAACTGAAGAATGCTCTCTGAAGACATTGAAAATCTGTGTCTGGGTTGACCACAGGATGAAATAAGCTGTCGTAGCTTGCTTTTACCATCACCTTAATTGGATTTAGAATCATATAGGAAACACACCTCTGAGTGTATAAGTTAGGGCAATTTCAGAGCAGCTTAACAAAAGAGGGAAGACCCACTTCAATGGTAGACAACACCATCCCATAGGCTGTAATCCAAGATTGAAGAGACGGGAAGAAAATAGAGTGGCTGAGCACTGGGCTTCCTCTATCTCTGTTTCCTAGCAACCATCTCATGTTCTTCTGCTAGATTCCCCCCAACTTGATGGACTATAGCACCCAAACTATCAAGGGGGATTTTTTTCTTCCTTAAGTTATTTATGACAGAGGTTTTATCACAGCAATGACAGTGATATGTAGATGGAGATACAGATACAGATGATATAGAGATATAGAGATACAGATAGATGGATATGGATATGGATTATAGATTAAATATATTGATGTAGATAGCAATAGCTAGAGATATAACTTAGATATAGATGATACATATAGAGAGATAGATGTAGATTTAGCTATAGATAGAGGTTAGATATAAATTAGATATAGATATAGACGTAGATGAAGATATATAGAATGTTAATTCCAGAGTAGTTTAACGAGAGAGAGAAGACATACCTTGAATTTAAGCAATACCATCCAACAGACCATGGTCCATATATATGTATGTATATGTGTATGTGTATATGTGTCTCAGATATGTTAACTGATACACGTAGAACCATTCATATCTGCATTTACATGCTAACATAGAATATGTTCCACGATACAGGTATCCATCCCTGCTTCATGCTATCTTCATCCTGTTATGTGATTGGGAAGATGTCTCTGTGTTTTCAGTGTAGATACAGTTCAAGGTTACATCTCCATCTAGAGGTTACCAAAGGGAGAGGTTGGTCTCAGAAGTCACATTCTTCTGGGATGGTAATAACCATTATGCAGATAGATAGATAGATAGATAGATAGATAGATAGATAGATAGATAGATAGATAGATAGATAGACAGACAGACAGATAGTAGATAGATAGATAGATAGATAGATAGATAGATAGATAGATAGATAGATAGATAGATAGATAGATAGATAGATAGATCGGTAGATCGGTAGATAGAGAGATAGAGAGATAGGTAGATAGAGATATATGCTCCATTTGCTGTTTGCCCATTGCATGAGCTATGGTCCTAGATAGAGGCACATGGACTTGTCAGATCCATTTCCTTTCAGAGTACCATGAGGAGGAGCAGGCAATGATGCTAGAACAGGGTGCCTCACAGATGTGACTCAAGTCATGTTTCTCCTATATACACCTCACACGAGCTGTGGACACGAGTCTTCTAAGGACTGCTCATGTTAGTTTGAGGGAATCATTAATGGCAGGAGGGACTCTTAAGGAAGGAGACAGAGATGATTGGCAGTTTCTATTGCTCTTGATACAGCCACTGAGCAAGCTGACACAACTGCTGTCTGCTCCTTCTGGGTGTGTGGTACCAGCTTCTCCAGTGTCCTTACGGAAGCAGCTGAGCCCCTCACTGTCTCAGGATGTCTTATTTCCACTGGCTTTTCCACTTAATGGCTTTACTGATGTTGTGTCTGTCTGGGAGTCCTTAGAATCCCTTTCCCCAGTTCTTCTGGGTTTATGAACCTTTTCTTTCATTTTAAAGGTAGAGTCCTGGGTTTCTGGTTCACAACCTAGAACATAAAGCAAGCAGATTTAGTTTCTATCTTAAAATGCAAGACTTAAATGAAAGACATGAGTGCAGCTATCCCAGGAAGTTTATGATGACAGAGAAGAGAACAGTAAGAAGCTTATCATTAATTGTAGTGACTGTTCTGTTTTAAAAAAAAAAAGAAAATTCAAGCGTAACTATCAGTAAATGGACACTTATTTTGAAAACTAGTGAAGGAGTAAAAAGCTAAAGTTCAAGTAAGTATCTACATCTGTCTGACTTCTGCTCGCCTTCTCCAAATGTCAGCTCTCCTTTACCTTCTTAAGTGACGCGCCTGTGCTCAAGTCACTTCATTGGATTTGTGATGCTACTTTCTTATCTACAGTTAGTATTCAACTAGATACTGTTTGAAAAGGTTCTTATAAAAGTCCCCAGAATATAGGTACTTAGCAAATATTTGCTAAATGGACAAATGGAGTTATCACAGGGTTGAATGAACGGCACACAAAGCCCACGTGCCGTTCCTCAGAAGCCATCACCAGTCAATTTTCCTTTAAGGCTAGCTTCTGGTAGGGGAAAAACAAACAAACAAAAGAAAACTAAAAGCATTAAGTGTCATTCCTGTGGGTCTATGAACTTAATATCTTATTCTGTCATGTGAAGCAAAACAGTCATACAGTCACATCTTCTGTGATAAGTAATACTAAAATTGCTAGAGTTTTTGCTACTCTTGTGAGACACACCTCCCACGACAGCAGAGTGGTTTAATTAGCCTCCAGATCCATATGGCTAGATTTGAACTCTGGGTAGCTTATAGGTGAACAGTGTTCCCTCCTGTGTTATATTTAAATCCTGATTCCTAGCATCTCAGAATGTAACTATGTCTAGAATAAGTCATATTTCGTCCTCATCCTGCATTGCCTTAGCTTATAACAACACATACAACAATAGATTCAGTGTGATGCTTTTATACATGTGACCAACATGCTCAAGGACACTCTGTTACTCTCCCATGTGCTCATTGCTCTGTTGTTACCCTGACCACTTTACTCTTCCTACATGCATACTATCTTTTTCATTTTTTTGCATTTGACACGTGAGAGGAAACTTATGATTGTCCTGAGGCTGGCTTATAGAAACTCCAGTTCCATGATTTTTCCTGAAAATGTCCTTGTCTAGTTCCTCCTCATGGTGAATACAGCTTTGCAGTCCATACTATCTCTACCCGATGCCTCTGGTATCCATTCATCTGTTGGCGAGCACCTGTGATGATTCTGAAACTTGGCTGCCATCAACAGTGCCATGATAAGCATGGGCGAGTTTCACGTGTCTACATCACATGGTGTGTTTGACAAGTTCAGATACAAACTCAGAATTGACAAAGCTGGACGTCATGATCCATATAGGATGCTGAGAAACCACCAAATTGGTTTCCATAGTGGCTGCACTAGTTAACAATCCTACCAACAGTGCAAGAAGGTCGCCTCCTCCACCCTTACCAATGCTCCTTATTTATTTGATTGCTTTCACTCTGTGATAACTATTATGACTGAAGTGAGATGGAATTACCATATAATTGTACTTTGTCATTCCCTGATGACTAAGGATATTGAACTTTTTTTTTCAGGTATTCACTGGCTGTTTACATTTCTTTTGGAGTATCTGTTTGGTTCATTTGCCCTTTAATTGGTTGGGTTACATGTTCCTTGTGTTCTTAATATTTTGAGTTCTTTATGCATTTTGGATACTCAGTCTATGTTAAATGAGAACCTGACAGAGTATCTCCCATTCCATAGCCCATTTATTCTCTGTATATTGCTTTTTCTGGTGTGCAAAGACTTTTTAATTTGACTCAATCAATTGTCAGTATTTTTCCTCATTCAAAAAGTTATTGCCCAGATCTATATGTGAAATGTCTCCACGTTTTTCTATAATAACGTCAAAGTCTTACCTTGTGTTCAGGTCTTTGTACAAAATGGGAAAAATGGGTCCAGTTTCAACCCTCTACATATGGTTTCTTCAGCATCAATTTTAAAATTAAGGTCTTGAGAAAGATGATTATGTCAGAACATGACCCTGTCTTAGTTATTTGTGTTACTCTAACAAAATACTTAGACTGGTTAGTTTATACAAATGTCTATTTGCATCTTATAATTTTGGGTACTGGGAAAGTCCCAGGCTCTGCCAGGGCCATTGGTCCAATAAACAGCCTACTTTCTGAAGGACAGGACAAGATATCGTGGAATTACAGAGAGCAGGAGGGCAAAACAGACAAATTTCCATATCAAGTCATTGTACAGGGCACCTAACCGATTCATGAGAGATGAGTGAAGGCTCACTTCTCAAACAGCATCATAAGTAATTCCTGAATTTGGTAAAGAACACACCCATAAGAACAATTGTCTAAGTATTAATCTAATCTCATCTCGCCCTTAGGATGAAAGGAAATTGGGGACCATGGATTCCAGAAGAATTAGCTTCAAGAGAACAGACACGGAAGTTAAAATAAGAAGGTAGCTCTCTCTGCAAACCTAGAAGAAAGGCCTCAGAGCAAGCCAAATCTGTCAGGTCTTGGTTCTCACTCTGGGATATTTAGCCTCCAGAATGTGGGGAAGTGAATTAGTGTTGTGTAAGTCACATAGTCTGCAACAACTATTTTCAGTTCCAGTTCTAGGAGATATAATCCTCTCTTCTGGCCTTCATAGGCATTTAATGCATGTGATACACAGACATACATCCAGGAAAAAAACCATATACATAAAGTAAAAATAGATCTTTTAAAAAAGAATGTACTGTAGGCATTATGCTATTGTGCACTATGTAAAGATTACCCTTGTATTATTCAAATGCTGACTTATGTGTCTCCTATCTGGTTACAATTTTTACTTGGAGAGTCTCCTGTCTCAATGTTGTGTAAACATTGCTCCCCAATCATTCCCTGATTGGTCAATAAAGCTAGCTGATCAGCCAGTGACTGAGCAAGGGAGAGAATAGGCCTGGACTTCCTTCCAGGCATGGGAGGGGAGACAGGAAGTGGGGATTCTCCACCGGAAGAGAGTTCAAGAAGCTTCACCAGAAAACACTGGAGCCCACAGATCCACATCAGTCCTAAAATGCAAGTATCATGAAGATTTTCCCCAGGGGGTGGGAGGAGAGGTAGGCTTCTAGAATTAAAAGTAGTGTAACACTGCTCAGTTGTTGTGCTCTTAAAACTTGTTAAATAAATATAATAGTCCATTCTCAATTATTTGGGAGCTAACTGGATTAAGAGAAAAACAACAACACTTATAAATATGTCACTAACAATGCACTATAGTATTTGACCAACAGTTTTTTTGAGCATGAAGTGAGATCATTCAGCACAAATCTGGCTCCCATTAAGGGTTAAATATATTCACTATTTTTAAAAGCTAAAAGTATTAATTTGTATAACAATAAATAATAAACATATAATACTTATAATCACAATAATTGCTTTAATTAGAACCAGCTATAGAGATAATCACCAAGCTCTGCTTCCTTTGTTATTCAACAGAGAGTACCTCTGTTACACACCCAGACTTGTAGTCTTTTGAAATCACAAATCACTTTTTTTTGATTTGCCAATTATCTATTAAATTACCGTTAGCGTCATATCAAAAACTGGCCATGGAAGATGGCTCAGTCATTAAGAGCACTGGATGTTCTTCTGGAGGACACGGCTTGATTCCCAGCAACCACATGGCAGTTCACCACAACCTGCAGTTCCAGTTTCAGGGCTTCCAACGCCTTCCTCTGGACTCTTTGGCTACATTGTACACAGACACATATACAGAGGCAACACCCATACACCATATATATAAAAATAAATATATGTAGACACACACACACACACACACACACACACACACACACACATATATATATATCTTAAAAAGTTTTAAAAATTGTCCATGAATCTTGAGGCACATAAAAGTTTGAGACAAAAATAACAGCTTGAGAGAAGAACTTTTATTTTGAACATGCAATTACATTGAGATTAGCTGTATAGTTCACCATTGATGACTTGGTTGGCTGAGAGGCTATTCTGATGTGGAATTTTTCCAAAGCTGGTTACAACTACACTGTAGAGAACACGACAGGGCTCATCATACCCTGCATGCAGCTAACCCTGGTAGCACAAGGATGGTTAACACTGGAAAGGATTGCAAGATATTGGTTTATATGTATAATATATATGCATAATATATGTATATATGTATATATTATATATGTCACATATATATGTGTATGTACATATACATAGACACATGCATATACACATACATATATATGTGTAATTGCAAGGAGGAAGTCAAAATATATGGGACGACCAATATTTCAAAGCACCTTCTCCTGCCTCAAGGTCCTTACTGAAAAGTGGAGCTAAACCAGACAACTTTGTCCCTTCCATGATCATTAAAAGAATCAACTCAGGGACTGGTAAGAAACTTGTGTGTTCACTGAGGTCAAGGTTAATATCACTGGTAGTTAGACATATGGATTGTACCCATCCATGCTGAATGAAGGGCATTTACCCCAAATTTATCATCTCAGCATCACCAAGACAAACACACCAAAATCAGATTGAGGGCTCTCTTGCTGGGTGTCTCTCTCAAAATCCATAACACTCTGGAAAAATGGCTTGAGAGACCCCCCCCAAAAAATTAAAACCAGTTAAACAGAAGAAACACAGCTAGTGAATGGTGTACTGCATCGAGAATGTGGTTCTGGAACGCAGAAATGGCACTACTTGTAAGAACTAGTGAAATTGATGTGCTGTGGGGAAATATTGATTAGCAGAATAAATAACAAATCAACATTGGCTCCATATGGGTGGGAAATGTAACATAATAATGTAAAGTGTTGACCTGAAAGAAAGTTGTGAATAAAGGAGCTTAAAGAAATGCTATTATATTCACAAAATTTCTGTAAGTCTAAAACTATTGTCAAAGTTAAAATACAGTCTTAAAAATGTTAATTCTTTGAGACACAAATCAAAATGAATGGAAAGGAATCTCAGAGAGCTCTGTGGGGAGGAGGAGGCTGACGGGGGAGGCAGAGAGATGGGAAATGGGCAGTATGAGGTCAGTATGCATTATGCACATATGAAATCTTGTCAGAACAAAATCCAAATAATTAAGTGTGTTAAGTGGTATATAAAAACTTGTCCATTGTTATCACTAAAATATTGTTCCCAGGACCAGGTACTAAAAGTCAACGGATGCTTACAACTATCCCAGGAAATACTGTGGTGTTTATATTCCTCATCACGCAATATGAATTCCTGCTGTGTACTTTCCAGTCTTCCGTAGGTCGCTCGTAATATCTAATACAACTGCATGATGTGCGGTGTTTTCAGACTACATGCACTGTCAGGAGAATAATGACGAGGAGAATGTCTGCCCACGTTCCGTGCAGATGAAATTCTCTCATGTAGGTTCAACTACACAGCACCAGCACAAACTGCAGGGCAATGTCCCTGAAAATGCTTGAGGGACGCAGAGGTCCCTGACATGGCAGGGACCCCTCCCTGTGGTGCACTTTGTGTAGACTCAGCAGGATCCTTGACAACACAGATATTTCAAGTTTTGCATTGTGGAAATTTCCACAGTCTTAAGTTTGGGGTTCATAATATGTTGACTCCGCAGATAGGGAACCCCTGGATAGGAAGAGCCAACTCTATACAGTTTTACTAGATCATTTGATTTTATTTAAAGTCAACTTAAAGGTAAATTCTTGTCTTTAGGTGTTGTCAAATAAAAGAAGTATTGTGTAGTACAATACTTTTAGATTCTCAGATTTGATTTTGATATTTTTCCATGGGCAGATTCTCTGTGTTGTTGTTCTTATTATGATTACTGTTGTTGTTGTTATATCATTAACTAAACTGGTACCTTTACGTGGCAATGGCCACAGATTTTACATAGTCTAACCTTCCAACTGAGACACAAAATGATATTTGATGAAAGTAAAAACCTGTCTTTTGACAGCATTAAGAATGTGAATTAAAACATCTGTTTTTAATAACACAAAAATTTCTAGAAAGATAGGTATTGTGTTTATCTATATTCTAATAAAAGGGACACATATGTTTTTTTAATTGAAATAAAAAACAAAAAGGAATGAGAGCTGTGGATTTGTTCATCATGCTTTTGTTCCTGTTTGTTTATTTGTTTGTTTGGTTGGTTGAAGTGCTGGGGGAAGAACTCAGGGCCTTGCGGATGCCAAGAAAGCTCTCTATCACCTAACCATATACCCACCTAACTGGCCTGCTTAGATTTTGATTTTGGTCCAGGCTTCCAAGGGAATACAGTCAGGCATGGTTAGGAAAGAAAGTGTGATTATTTTTAAAGCAGAGAAGTAAAACTATGTCCTTACGGGACAGGTTTTCACTAAGCACTAGGTGAGTAGAATCTGCCCTCTCACCCCAAGGACCTCATAGAAGGAAACAGAAAACCCGACAGATTCATGCCATGGTGTTACCGAGAGAAGGGTACATGTGTGTGCTGGGAAGGCTCCAAGAACAATCGCCAACCTAACTGTGAGACTGACCTCAAAAACCTCAAGAACAGCAACCAGTTGAGAAGCCTTACAAAATGAAAGAGGAATTAAGCACATGGAGAGAAAGGAGAAGGGGGTGTGTTTCCACATTGGGAGAAGCGACACCATGTCCTCTGGGATTCCAGGGAGGAAGGAAGGGTGTGGGTTGAGATAAAGCAAAGACTGGAGGGAGTCAGGAAGTTGGCATGAGTCAGTTGTGATGACCTCAGTCATCAGATTCAAGTAGGACATGAGGTTGTTGTGGGAAAGTGGGGGTAGGGACTGAGAGTGGGAACCAAAGGAGCTTGGGTAAGATTTGAGTTTGACTCTAAGGACCAGAAAGCAGAGTCTATGCAAAGGGTGACAAGAGGCCAATGGAGGATTCTAATCTGGCATCAGCACCAGCATATAAGGATGTACCATTTCTTCTAGTAGCCTGCAGTGGTCCAAGGGTAGAGAAGGGGAAACAATAGCTCAGCAGTACCTAGGATTTCACCTTCTTAGAGGCAGCAGGGAACAGGGCCTTGTGGTGTGTAGGAGAGGGAGGGAGACCCAAAATGACTGATGGCAACAGGTCCAATGTCAGTATTCAGTATGTCAGACAGCAAAAGGGGAGGGGGCGAGAAATTCAACAAATTGGGAGAAAATTGAGACAGCAAGGAAGTCAGGTTATCATTATGCTAAAAGTAAAGTGAAACCTCTTCAAACCAAATTTGATAGAAGAGAATCATAAAGTCTGAGCATGAATGGCTGGGGCAGGGGTAGAGGAGTGAGGTTGAAGATGATCCCAGGTGAAGAGAAGCAAGGGACATTAAAATCCAATGCCCAGCTGGAGGGCTGGCAATTTAAAGCCCTTATTGCTCTTCCAGTGGACCTGAGTTGGATTCCCAGCATCCATACTGGGTAGTTCAGAGCTTTAGTGGACCTGACTCTCACTTCTGGCCTCTGCAGGAATCTGCACACATGTGATATACACGCACAAAGAGACTACATGTATACGCTAAAATAAAATTTAATTTAATTTAATTATTTTAAAACATTTGATGCCACTGACTCCAGGTAGGAATAGGACCTCAAAAAGGATAAGATTTGGAACAGATACCTAGGAGGGAGATAGCTTGATCACATAATAGATCTTTTTTTGAGAAGCTTCTTTTTTGTCTTCTATAGTGTCTGCACTGGTTTAAGGTCCAAGCAGTAGTATATGAGGATCCCCTTTATCCATATCCTCCCCAGCACTTGTTTTTATCTGCTTTCTTGAGGACACCATTTCAACTTGGGTGGGATGAAATTTCAGAGTAATATTCATTTGCATCTCTTCTTTGGTTGCTGTAGTTAATCATCCTTCTCCTGATTATTTGCCCTTGTGCTTTATCTTTGGAGAGCCATATGCTCATTGAATTATCCCGTTCATGAATTTCATTGCTTGATTGGTGGTTACATTGCTTTCTTAGTTCTTCATATATTTTCCATTCATCTTCTCTGTCAGACAGACAGATGTTCTCCCATTCTGTAGGCTATTTCTTCACTATGGTAGCTACCATGTCACAAAGATACTTGCGCAGTGGCATTTTTTGTGGCACTTTGGTTAGGTGCACATTGACGGAGGAACACATATAGCTATGGTTTATGTACCCAGCAGAGTGCTTTTCAGATGCGAGGATGGAGTGATGTCATTTGCAGGAAAGGGGATGCGACTGGAAGAAATCATATTATGTCTGTCAGAAAACAATTACCGGTTTTCTCTCAGTCTTGGGTCATAGATCTGGCATGTACACATTAAATGCTAATGCAAAGATGATGTGAAAGTGCAAATGAAACCATCTTGAAACAAAGAGAACGAATGTGAAAAAGGATGAGAGAGGGGAGGATGTAGGAGAGCTCAGGAGGTGATGTACATCAAGCGTATTAAGTATGTACATAGAAAAGACCTTATACAACCCAGAATAGTCAACTTTCAAGAGGGTAGACACTTCGTGTCCTGGCATTTGGAGTTAGGACTAAGGTATGAGAAAAAATAGCTAGGGAGACTGGTGAGATAACTCAATGCATGACTGAGTGAGCACACATCTAGACAAAGCCAACTGATATAAGAAAGCATTTAATTTGGCAATTGCTTTCCATTTCAGGGGGTGAGTCTATGACCATCATGGCAAGCATCGTGACATGAGGCAAGCAGGTATGGCCCTGGAGTAGTGGCTGGGAGCTTATATCTGATCCCCGTACAAGAGACAAAAAGAGAGAGACTGCCTGGTGTGGGCCTCTCCCAGTAGCAAACATTTCCCACCAAAGACCATAACTCCTAATTTTTTCTATACAGATCCCAAACTGAGAACCAAGGATTCAACTATATGAGCCTCTGACAGCCATTATTATTGAAATCACCACAGTGGGTAAAGGTGTTTTCTTCCAAAGCACCACCCCGAGTTTGACATCCCTGGAACCTATTGGCATGGTGGAAAGGGAGGATGGACCCTTGCAAGTTGTCCTTCCATGCCCGCACATGCGCATGCACACTAGCATGATCACACGAGTTAGATAAATAAATAATAACCAAGGCAAGAATATGGTCTGGGTATAACTTCTTTATTATTATTATTATTATTATTATTGTTATTATTATTATTATTATTTTCTATATTCTTTATTTACATCCCCCTTTCCTGGTTCCCCCCTCCCTGAAAGTCCCATAAGCCCTCTTCCCTCCCTCTGTTCCCCATTTGCTTAAGAATTTCATGAATTCATTGTTTTTAATTGCTGAGTAGTATTCCATTGTGCAAATATACATGGAAAATATCTCTGATAAAATTGAAGAAATATATAGAAAAGCACATTAAGATTAACTATTTCATGGAAAAATTATACAGATAAAATGGTAGACATAAAAATATTCCTAAGTTGATTGAAAGTGGAATTATAAACATTTTCTTATAAAATTGAAAATCTACAAGGAAAATATTTCCAATAAAACTCAAGAAATATATAGAAAAACATGTTAAAACTGACTATTTCATGAAAAATTATACAGATAATATGGTAGGCATAAAAATATTCCTAAATTGATTGAAAGTAGAAGTAAAACCATTTTCTGATAAAATTGAAGATTTACATGGAAAATATTTCTGATAAAATTGAAAAAATATGGAAAAAAACATTAAAATTGAAGATTATCATGGAAAAGTATACAGATAAAATGGTAGGTATTAAATTTTTCTCAATCAACTTAGGAACATTTTTATACCTTCCATTTTATCCGTATAATTTTTCATGAAATAGTCAGTTTTAACATGTTTTTCTATATATTTCTTGAATTTTTTCAGAAATATTTTCCTTGTAGATCTTCAGTTTTATCAGAAAATGTTTATAATTCCACTTTCAAAAAACTTAGGAATATTTTTATGCCTACCATTTTATCTGTATAATTTTTCCATGAAATAGTCAATCTTAATGTGTTTTTTATATATTTATTCAATTTTATCAGAGATATTTTCCATGTAAATCTTCAATTTTACCTGGAAATGTTTATAATTTCACTTTCAATCAACTGGGGATAACTTCTGATGAGGGATGGCTGGTTGCAAACAGGAAAAACATCTGCCCAAATGCACGTCATAAGCAGGGAAAGGAGCAACACTGGGTGAGGGTCCGGGCCTGCTCTGCTTGTTAAGGTGGCAGGCTAGTCTCAGTGTAGACGATGATATTGTTTTTAAACTCCCCCTTCCATGGATTTACTTCTATTATTTCTAATATTTTTAATGATATATATCTACGTGGCTGCACACATGTGCTTAGGTACCTGTAGAAATCTGGGGCTGGAGAGATGGCTCAGTGGTTAAGAGCACCGACTGCTCTTCCAATGGTCATGACTTCAAATCCCAACAACCACATGGTGGCTTACAACCATCCATAACAAGATCTGTCGGTCTCTTCTGGTGTGTCTGAAGACAGCTACAGTGTACTCACATATAATAAATAAATCTTTAGAAGGAGAAGAGAAGAAGAAGAAGAAGAAGAAGAAGAAGAAGAAGAAGAAGAAGAAGAAGAAGAAGAAGAAGAAGAAGAGGAGGAGGAGGAGGAGGAGGAGGAGGAGGAGGAGGAGGAGGAGGAGGAGGAAGTCAGTGGTCTCAGATTGCCCTGGAACTGAAGGTGCAAGTACCAGTGAGTTGCTGGGAACTGATCTCCAATCCTCTACTGGAGCAGTAGTAGGTGGTTCACCAATGAGCCTTCAGTGGCCAGAAGCTTATGCATTGAGGCAGTGCTCTCCAGTGAGCCCCGCCGAGTTTCTGAGTCATGTGGCTCAAGGCTTGGATGGAGTTCATTGAGCAAGAGCCATATCTGAGATCCATGGCATCTTTAGATATCATTATGTCTAACATGCTGGTTATATTTATAAAACAGAATTGTAACAACATCTGGAACCTTTACATAAGCAATTAAGGTTGACTTGCATGCCAGATCGATTTATATTCCTTGATAAGATGGCAGAGCAAAGATTTATTTTACTTTGCACTCTCATAAGTAAGATTATTATTCATACTTCATTTTTTTTTGCAAATTGGTAGTAACCCAACTGCAGTCAAATCAAGAGCTCACATGCCAAGTTTTGGTCTGAACAAGTTTTGTATCCAATACACACTTGGCCACAAAAAATGAGGAGATAGAATAATAGAAAAGAAAATGTTTTGCTTAGTTTGAGGTTAAAAACAGATATGAATAGGGTCCTTGTGGAGTATGGCTAGTTAGTATCTGCTAACCCCTGATGCATTTTACTGTCTATTTGTGATTTTCTCCTCATGTTTAATATCAACAGCTGTTCAGTAACATAGTGAACCACATGGAACAAAATTTATAGATATCAAATACAAAGCCAGAAAATTACTCTATTCTTGGCACTATTCCTTCCTGGGAAAGCACTACATATTTTCTTTCTGTTGATGCTGTGTTTAATAAAGTTATACGATTGGTTAGATTTAGGTTGAGCTGAGTGTGTTTTGTTTTCTTTCTTTATGACTCAGTGACAAAAAGAAACACAAAACCTTCTGCTGACTTTAATCACACAACTCTTTTTTTTTCTGTGTAATTTGAACAAAAAAAAAGAAATTGAGAAAATATTCTCAGAAGGATTCATGCTCGGAGTGGTGGGTGGAAGGTGAGAAAGGATGGAGAGAGAAGTAGATTAATTCAGCATATTTTCTACTCTTGACATTTTTATCTGATGCTGCTCTTCCTTGCAAACCATTCTTTTCTGAAGTATTCATCACACTGTCTAGAGTTCTATACAGCAAAAAAAGAAATGCCCATCATTCTGACCATTAGGGCTTAACATACTGAAAGACATGCTGTAAACATCTTAGAAAATCTGATTGAGATGAAGCTATGCTCCCATTGTTAACAGCAAATGATTCACACTCCATATGTCTAACTCCACCAACATCTCAGTGTTACATGGGACAAAACAATCACCATCTAGACATGACCTTTATAGAACAGGCTAGCCCACAGGATCAATCATTTAGCAAAGAATTTGGAGATACTAATGATGCATGTGCATCTTCTCGTCCTCTGGTGCCTTATGGAAACACTGGTCATGGAAGAATTCTAGAACCTTTACAAGAAGAGTGAATCTTTGTTGAGTTTCCCAAGTCATCCAGGACAGTGAATTGGAAGGAAGAGCAACCTTAGCTTCCTGGAAGTTAACCAAAGGAGTCTACCTCCAAAAGATGTTTCCTAAGTTTTGGAAACGTATAAACATTTTTACAAGTTTATTTATTTTTAATGTATGAGTGTTTGTCTTCATGTATGTATGTGCATGCAGCAATTGCTGAGGCCAGATGAAGTCATCAGGTTTCCTGGAACTGGAATTATAGATGACTACGAGCCACCATGTGGGTGCTGGAAACCCAACCCCACTTTCTGCAAGAACAGCAAGGGCTGTTAGCTGCTGAGGTATGCCTTCAATCCCAGTTTTAGAAATATTTAATTCAAGATAAACTCATCCTAACAAAGTCATGTGTGTACCACGCAGCATTCCTGCCAAACTCTGTTACATGACAGACTCATAGCCTTAAGGAATTTTGACATGTGCTATCATGAGATCTAAAGAGATTCTATGAGATGAATGGGATAAATTTCATTCCCATTTTACAGAGGAAGGAATCTAGTTGTCACAGCTGACAAATGATTCCCTCTGGGCCATGTGGCCCTGTGCATCAGAAAATTCAGAAAACTTTTTTCCTAGTCATTTAAATATTGTGTAATTACTCAAGCTTCTGATTCACACGAGGAGTCATAAAACTAGAAATTATGGCTGAGATTTTTCTGATTTCTAAATTTTGCAACAACAGGATGAAGAAGATGACTAAGTAGGCAAGAGTCACAATACACATGAACAAGTAAGGAGGAGTAGACAGCTGGCTTTGGAGATTCACATCTGCATGAGTCAGAGTTCTCAAGAGAAACCGAATAAACCACAATCCTCTTTCAGCATCTAGATCCAGTTTGAAACTCTGAGCACAGAGAGGGATCCATAGAAACAAGGACTAACTGTGGATCTCAATTCTCTGACCTCCAGAAGAGAAAGAGGTTCTCCTTCAGAAAGATTGGCAGACAGGAAAAATCTCTTTTTCTCTTGGAGGAAAACCCAGGGTCTTCTTCTATTCACATCTTTGATTTGCTGCATGAAACCTTCACACACTAATGCCTAATGCTAATTTAATCCAAACTCAGACTTGCAGAGATATGCAGAACAATGTTTGAATTCTTGGGTATCCTGTGGCCCAACCAAATGACCTACAGACATAACTTTCTGAACTTACCCATCCATCCCCATCATATACCTACAATCATATATAATCAACAAGTAAGAAAGAGAAAAGCGCCATGCTCCTACACCAGACTACTAGTATTCTCTGTATAATTAAAACTTCACTCTTTCCTCAGAAGATGATGTGAAGTCTTTGGCTGATGTTTGCTTCTCTCCTGATACCTCATCAGAATGTAATGTCCTGAATTGTGTCCAACACTCTATATTCATATATGAAAACTTCAGACCCAGACTATATCTGAAGAAGATAGGGGCATTTTCAGGTTATCAAGAACAAATGGACTTATAAAGGTAAAGCCTTAGCCCAGTAAGACTGGATTTCTTAAAGAAAAAGACAGTAGGAAGCAGAGGGGAGAATTCCCACATGGAGACATATCCAGAGGTTGCCCTTTAAATCCGAGGGCAGGAGACTTGATCTTGGGATGTCAGGCCTCTCAAAGGGAGAGAAAATGAATGTCTACTGGTTAAGTTACCAAGTTTTTTTTGGTCTCCCGGTCCAAAGATTGAAATGCTTGTTATTATCTTGGAGGAGAAATGTCAGTTTTAAAGCATCAGTCCAATGGTGGGTATGTGCTCATTATTTCTTTTTTCTGTTCAATTTACAAGCTGGATCTAGATCTTAAGCAAAGTTCTTCTTTTAAAAATCAACCAGACAACATATTTTCCTGATGTTTAGAGAGTTGGATCATAAATTCCTCAATGTCTTTGGGGAAGGTTCCATTTTATGTTTTCAAAACATTATGGTGGAGTTGCCAGTAGTAGGGAGGGTGGCTGAGAAATAATAAACAAACAATTTTGAGGACTGTGATGATTAATATAATTGTCAAGTTTGTGCAATCTAGAAACATCTGGGATGTGGATCACTTGGCATGAAAGCGATGAATTATCTTGATTAGGTTAACTGAGTGGGGGAAGAAATGTCCACTATGGGTGGTACCATTCCCGGGGCTTGGATTCTGGTCATTGCTCTCTGCTTCTTAACTTCCCCTCCATGGACCATAACCTTGAAATAGGATCCAAAATAAGCATTTTGCACCTTTCATTGCTTTTATCATAGATATTTTATGAAAGTAACAAGGGAAGAAACTAAGAAACTGAGTACTACTTACTGAGCCCTAGAGAGACAGTAGGGAGAAGGTGCATGTAGTTATATTTTAGTGAGGGCCTGGGCTCCATGGTGGGTTTAGAGTATTGCTCCCAATGAATCCTCAGGGTTGTTAAAACATGAGATTGAGTCTCAAAAGCTTGCATGACTCTATCATATAACACAACTGTGCAGTTGCACATATTGCCTACACTGGAAGACAGTTTTTCCTTACTGAAGATGCTTTCCTTTTCACTTAGTGCTCTGACTATTAGGAAGGGTAGCAGACACTATGACACACTTGCATTCGATAGAAGGGTTCTGAAGTTGAATAGAAGATAAGACAAGCTCATGGTGACTGTTAGTCTCCGCATGCATATGTGTATGTATGTGTATGTATGCATGAATGTGTGCATATTATGTATGTGTATGCATGCATGTGTGTATGTGTATGTACATGTATGTTTGCATGTATGCATATGCATTCATGTGTGTGTGTGCATGCATTGCATGTGTGCATGCATTCATGCATATGTGTGCATGTATGTATGCTTATATGTGTGTGCATGTGTGCATGCATGCCTGTGTGTGTGCATACATTCATGTGCTTGTGGATACATTCATGCCTGTGTGTGCATGTGTGCATGCATGCCTATGTGTGTGCATGTATGCACACATGTGTGTATTTATTCATATATGTATGTGTGCATGCATGCCTATGTGTGTGTGCATACATTCATGTGCTTGGGTATACATTCATGAATGTGTGTGCTTGCATGCCTATGTTTGTGCATGCATGCACACATGTGTGTATTCATTCATACATATATGTGTGTATGTGCATGCATGCTTATGTGTGTGCATACATGCATGGGCATGTGTGTATACATTCATGCATGTGTGTGTAATGCATGTCTATGTGTGTGCATGCATGCTTATGTGTGTGCATACATGCATGTGTGTATACATTCATGCATGTGTGTGTAATGCATGTCTATGTGTGTGCATGCATGCATGTGCATGTGTGTATGCATGCATGCATGTATGTGCATGTAAGTGCATGTATACAAGTATGCCTGTGTGTATTATGTATACACACATGAACATGCACATACATACATGCAGGTTTTACATAATTATGCACAACCTACTTTCAGAGCCTTAATATTTAGTAGGTCCATGTTTGGAAACACTTTTTTCATTCTTTGTGTAACACTTATTTTTTCTTACAAAGTTGAATAAAGGTTCTGTAATGTTTTTAGTGTTAATGTAACACCTTCTTGTCATAATTCCTAAAGAAATGACAAACAGAGGTGGGTTTGGAGCAATATTAAGTTGTTTCAACTTTTTATTAACCTCAGCAGTCATAGATTCTGATGATGACCTGTGAAACTGTAAATAAAAGCAATATGTGTGTGTGTGTGTGTGTGTGTGTGTGTGACAAGTTCTAAAAGGTATGTGTTTGATTTGCTCAATAGATGGTTCAAACATCCCTGGGAGAAACCAGGGGTGTATCCTCATCCTTTACGGAATCAAAGGTTGATAATGTAGAAATACTGGAGAAGAGTTCTGAATGCAGCATCTTTTCTTTTCTTGAACAGCAGTTGTAGCCTCAAGAGTTACTGTCCACAGAAAACTATGGTGGCTTTAGAGCAGTAGCTAAAGCCACTTGGACTCTTCCAATTACCTAATGAAACAGGTAGGCTTTATACTTTAAACATGAACTGTATAAGAGCTTTGTTGTTTACTATTTCCTTTGAAGCCTCTCTCCAGCTCATAATTTTGTGTTGAGTATGAAACAGACTACAGTTCTCAGTGCTTCCTACTTTCAAGGCACCAATACAGGGCTGGAAATTGGACTTTTTTTCCAAACAAGCCCTAAATACACACACACACACACACACACACACACACACACACACACACACCAGAAGATACCATATTCTCTATTTTTTATCAAAGCTTTACAAATAAACCACACAACAGTGTAGCTCCTTCTACTGGCTTCTGTCAATGATTTGTTCACATGTGTGCATGCGTGCGTGCGTGTGTGTGTGTGTGTGTGTGTGTGTGTGTGTGTGTGTGTACAGATGCACACAATTCTGGAGGCCCTAGAAGACCCATAGGAAAAGCGAGTATCAGATCCCCTGGACCTGTGGCCATAAGCTTACAATCTGACCAACATAGGTGCTGAGAACAAACCTCAGGTCCTTTTCAAAGGCAGTGAGTGCTCTTAACAAGTGAACATCCCTGTATCCCCCAATATCTTACTAATCTGTGTCAACCTGGAGCCCTTCTAACATCAGCAACAAATTCCCAAAGCTACCTTCAGGGTGAAATGGCTGGATGATAAACAGATACAGAAGAGAGTGGATTGGTAGACGAATGGCATTTCTAACAATAGATTTAAGAAGCTTTAACAGTCATCTCTTTCGTTACTGGGTCTTAGACTTCAAGCAAGCACTTTGCTACATCCCCTACCCTTAAGATAACTTCTATGAGTCAGACTAATCCAAATTTGACACAGGGCACTGAAGACAAAGTTTACCCATTTTTTTCTAAAATGACTAAGAGCTGAACAGTTAGTCACAGATGAAAACACATGAAATGGAATCTGTTAAAATTTTATTCTGATGTAGGAAAGTCTTGGCATGACTGGTCTTATAAAACTTAGCCGGGCTTATCATAAGTTCAAGGTTGAGACTTGGGTGCATCATTCAGAAGGCAGAGGGTAGCTTATTCTCCAACATTTCATTCCTTTGACGGGCCTCACACCACACCACAAACTAACCATTATAAAGCCATTGAAACTTTTCTGACTTCAAAGAGACGTGTGTTTCATTCTTTAAAAGAAAAGTAAAAATCCCACTCAGCACATTCAAAACCAAAGATCTGGCCGGGCATCCCGGGTTCCTCCGGGATCCATAAACATCAAAAAAAAATTAAATCCCACATATAGCAAGAATTAACTCACTGAGAGATGAGGTTAAACTAGAGACAGTGATGTTCTATGACAGTACAACTTGAAGATATGAGTTTCCTGGTGCAGAGCCCTGGAATCTGTGGCCTAGGCTCTTTTGGAGACATTATTGGAGGATCGGCAATCACTGTGCTGGCAGAGATGACCATCTGAGATCCTGCTTCATAGGTACATCTAAAAGTGAGCAGGAACCTACAGGCCCAACAGGAATCACCATCTAAAAATTGGCAGAAAAGAAACTTCCTAGAATGGTCATCTAAAATCTGGAGTCTAGGAACTTCTGGTTATGATCACCCAGAAATCTCCATCCAGGAACTCTCCAGAGCTTATTGGCTGGTAATCGCCAGCCCCTTGTCTTCTGTGGCTGGTTTCCACTGCAAGACAAATGAGTATCAAATAGATTCAGCCGTGTGCTGTACTAAGACAAGCTCCCATAAACGGAAAAACAAATCCTTTTAGGTGGCTTTATCCAGCTTTCTCAGAGAATACTTGAGTTATTATGAGCTTAAACCAGATTAGCTCAAGGATTGTATGTGGTTTCAGAGTGTACTCTGGCTAGAGCTACAAATATAACTTATATCCTTGTGACCAGTTCAACAAACCACATTTTTCCTACTTTGGTTTGCAAACGTTTTATAGTTTGCTTCATTTTAAATCAAGAAACAGAAAAGGTAGGCTTATCTAATTCTTTTTAATTTCACTTTTTTTTTTAACGAGACCTCTTTTGAGCCCTCAACTCTTATTATATGCTGTCTTTGTAGATAATTGCTTGTTCCCTCGTATCATAACCTACAGCCTTATCTGAATTCTGGAAACAGACTGTAAGAAGAAAGAACAGAGGAGGAGAAGTAAGTCTTTATTCAGGAAAGCTCACAGAGGTTGGCAATGGACAACATCCTAGGACTAGCAAGAGTTAAAACCAATTGGGTTACGTGAAGATCAACTGTCTCAGGTGGTTATGATAACGAGTCAAAAACCTTTGTTCTTTCATTAACTTGGAACACAGAATAAAATCAACTTTGACTATATATACATATAAATGTAAATTAGTCTATAAATATATGTGACTGAATTTCTGTGTGTGTCTCTCTCTGAATGTACACACACAAAAAAACAAATTATTGTTAGCGTAACACAATATACTTTCATCCTTCATCAAGGCATCATGAGGATTACTTTAAAGCAGTTGGAGTGAAGGAAAGATGCTACTCTTCTGTTTATCCAAGAAGGAATTGCATAAATACAGCCATTATCTTCTTACAGCCGTGCCTTACGCTATTATGGATTGCTATAACATACTCAAGTACACCCTTTCATGTGCATTGAGCTCCTCTTAGTAGCTTGAATGTGTGTCTTTCTATTTTGTTTGACAAGAGAATCACTGGCATAAATATCTGAAAGTAAGGTTACCAGTCCTACTACAAATTATGTGGTTCTGCTAAATATTTGCCAAATATAAAAAATCTGTAATTATCTTAAATATTTCTTTATTTATTTTGTAATACTTTTGTAAATTTATTTATCTTATGGATTGTGCCCCCCCTTTTTTTTCTACTGCAGTGTATATAAATGGTTATTCTTGAAAGCCAGGGAAGGTGCTTCTCAGATATGATCTCAGCACTTGAAGAGCAGAGGCAGGATGAAGGGAGAGAGGAGAGAGAGGAAGAGAGAAAAGGCAGGCTGGGAAGGAGGGAGGAAGACAGGGGAAGGAAGGAGAAAGAGAGAGAGAGAGAGAAAGAGAGAGAGAGAACACATGATGGCATGTCTATTGTGACCTTCATCAGTGTATGTGACCTCATATTAGCTGTGGCAGTATGCAGAGAACTTACACAGCATCAAGCCAGACAGATTCCCAGCTCATATAAGGAGGTGCTCAGCTGAAGAACTATGGACAGCTATGGCTTCTGAGCCTGGGAGAGCCAGTTTTCTTTGAGGGTGTAGCTTCTCAGAAGCTATCTATGTTCCAGTTAACGTTCCCACACTCACACACATGCTGACAGGGCTCAGTAGACTCAATGAGTTTTAGAACACACACACACACACACACACACACACACACACACACACACACACTAGGAAGAGGAGCATGGAGAATATTAGAGTAGAATGAATAGAAAACAGAATTAATCAAAAACATACATTGTAAAGTTCTAAAAAATAATGTATATGCATATATACATGTATACATATGTATGTATATAAGTATATATGCATATATGTGGGCATGTATATATGTATATACACACATGTATTTGTATATACAGTCTAATTCTGTCACTCACTATGAGTCCATAAGAAGAGATACATTAAAAATAAATTAGGGGGCTGGAGAGATGGCTCAGCAGTTAAGAGCACCAACTGCTCTTCCAGAGGTCCTGAGTTCAAATCCCAGCAACCACATGGTGGCTCACAACCATCTGTAATAGGATCTGATGCCCTCTTCTGGTGTGTCTGAAGTCAGCATACAGTGTACTCATATGCACATTAAATAAATAAATAAATCTTTAAGAAAATAATTTAGGACTACTAGGAACATGAACATGACAAGGACTACACCATGATTCATGAGCCATGACAGATAATGCATGCATGATGCAGATGTAAGCAAAATGGCATTTTCGGTACATTTGGAGTTTACTGAAGCTGTTTTCCTGTATTGCCTCAGCATCCATTCCATTAGGATTTTTTTTTTAACCTTCAAAATGTATCTATGTCCTAATAATTTACAGCATCACACTGAGACCAATCCTATCCATGCCAAGGCTAGACTATAGATGGGCTCCCAGCTGGGGTCCCTGCTTCTTACTCTTTCCAGTCTTCAGCTTCTTGTCAGTTATCCACACAATAACCAGAGGCATGGCTCCGGCAAGTAACTCAGCTCTTTTTTGACTACACTGCCTGAATGTGCTGCCGGCCCCTTGGCTATGGGCTATGACCACGTCTCTTGCTTCACCTCTCACCGGTTCCCTGCACTCTCACCCTTGCTTGGGTGTCATGGTCCGAAACCTCAGAAATTCATGTACCACCCCGCCTTGGACCTTAGCACCATCCGTGCTCCCTTGCTTAGAGCTCCTGGGTCCTGGCTCCCTGTGGCTTCACCCAGAACTCTCCTCAAGCACATCCTTAGCAAGGATGCTGGACCACACTCAACAGCTCTTTCCCTCTCTGACCGTCCACACTCTTGGCTTCTTCCAGACACAATATCTGCTACCTGGAATAATTTGCATTTGCACATTTTTTTGTCTCAGACTGGAAAGCTCCATTAAAGATGGAGATTTGGTTTGTTCAGTGGCAGATCCATGGGGCTTAGAACCATGAGCAGTTATTAGAGTTATCCCAGGAGATGGCTATGATATGAAATGATGACAGTTATGTGTATTGGGAAATTTCCTTGTCATTCCTGGGTTAAAAAGAATTCAGGACATTGGTGGGGAGAAAGGGCAGACAAAGACAGGAGCCAGAGAAGGGGATGACACAAGGACTTTCTCCAAGTGGACCAAAGTGGGGATTAAAGGTGGTATGGGTACAAGCTGCAGCGACCAAACTAAAGAAAACCCTGGGGATTTCTAACATGAGGGACTGGGCTAAAGTTGGTTTGAGGGAGGATGCATGTAACCAATCTGGAGAGAACCTTCAGGGTTTCATAATTATATAAAGAGGAAAGGGTGAATGCTTCTTGTTTTGTTATGTTTGTGTGCGCAGTTAACTCTGGGACGGCACCCCAAGCACAAGACACGGAACAATGGGGAATGCGTGTCTATTTGAATCATCCTTAACTGTATAGTGAGTCACACCACTAGGAATCTCACTCTCCATATAGCGTTTGAACAGAAGTCTGTGTCCCATCATTCTCTGCTCTGTCTCACTAAAGGAGAGGCCTGGCATCCCATTGACCTTTGACCCCATGACCCGTGGGTAAACTGCGCCTCTTCAAAATTTCAGTCAAGTCTTTTGAAGTGCCAACAGCTCCAAGCTGCGGCTCTGATTCCAACTCCCGTGGGAAGAGTACGCAAACAATCACAAACGAGCAAAAGGAGAGAATAAGCAAAAGAAAATAGCATCAAAGGGTGTTCCACAGAGATTAGGTAGCTATCGCTTTTTCCTCTCTAGAAAAGCATGCATCTCCTCTGCCCACCAAGTCTCCAGTGGGAGGGGTAAGGGAAGAGCCCTGATGAAATCTAGACCTCAAGCCCTCTCTCCCACATTAAGAGTCTTGACTTACAGGGCTCAAACTGGAGCTGATTACAATCTTCATGTTAACAGGAATAGTACCTGGATGCCTCACACCCACAATGACCACAGCATCCCACACTGACCACAGCATCCCACACTGACCACATATCCCACACTGACCACAACACCCCACAATGACCACAACATCCCACACTGACCACAACATCCCACAATGACCACAGCATCCCACACTGACCACAATACCCCACAATGACCAGGCATCCCACACTGACCAGGCATCCCACACTGACCACAGCATCCCACACTGATCAGGCATCCCACACTGACCACAACACCCCACAATGACCAGACATCCCACACTGACCACAGCATCCCACACTCTCCACAACACCCCACACTGACCAGGCATCTCACACTGACCACAGCATCCCACACTGACCATAGCATCCCACACTGACCACAGCATCCCACACTGACCACAGCATCCCACACTGTCCACAACACCCCACACTGACCAGGCATCTCACACTGTCTACAGCATCCCACACTGACCACAGCATCCCATACAGATCACAGCATCCCACACTGACCACAGCATCCCACACTGTCCACAGCATCCCACACTGTCCACAGCATCCCACACTGACCACAGCATCCCACACTTACCACAGCATCCCACACTGACCACAGCATCCCACACTGTCCACAACACCCCACCCTGATCAGGCATCTCACACTGACCACAGCATCCCACACTGACTACAGCATCCCACAATGTCCACAGCATCCCACACTGTCCACAGCATCCCACACTGACCACAGCCTCCCACACTGACCACAGCATCCCACACTGTCCACAGCATCCCACACTGACCACAGCATCCCACACTGACTACAGCATCCCACACTGACCACAGCATCCCACACTGACCACAGCATCCCACACTGACCACAGCATCCCACACTGTCCACAGCATCCCACGCTGACCAGGTAGACCACAGCATCCCACACTGACCACAGCATCCCACACTGACCACAGCATCCCACACTGACCACAACACCCCACAATGACCAGGCATCCCACACTGACCACAGCATCCCACACTGACCACAGCATCCCACACTGACCACAGCATCCCACACTGACCACAACTTCCCACACTGACCACAGCATCCCACACTGACCAGGCATCCCACACTGATCAGAGCATCCCACATTGACCACAACATCCTACACTGACCACAGCATCCCACATTGACCACAGCATCCCACAATGTCCACAGCATCCCACACTGTCCACAGCATCCCACACTGACTACAGCATCCCACACTGTCCACAGCATCCCACACTGACCACAGCATCTCACACTGACCACAGAATCCCACACTGACCACAGCATCCCACACTAACCAGGCATCCCACACTGACCAGGCATCCACTTTCTTATGATGAAGACATAAAATGCCTCCACAGATATTCATGCTTTGGAGGCCTGCTCTCCAGCTGGGATTGAGCTTTAAGAAAGTCTCTGCACCATAAGGTTGCTGCTAATACACTGGAGGGCTCATACCCTAATAGAAACTAGGAGGAAGAAGGTTTCTAGGCTCATGCTGTTGAAGGATAAATATGTTTCCAACTCCAGCCTGTCTTCCATTTTCTCTGTCTTTGCTTCCCAATCACCATGAGTTAAGTGACTTGGTTATGTCACGCATGTTCTTTACCACAAATGCAGAGTGAGTAGGGCCAGGCAACCATAGTGTGAGACTTCTGAGACCATTGATAAAAATAAACCCCTCCTCCAAGTTGCTTTCTTGAACATATATATATGGGATATCTGGTCAGTGTGGGATGCTGTGGTCAGTGTGGGATTCTGTGGGATGCCTGGTCAGTGAGGGATGCCATGTATATATATACACACATACACACACACACACACACACACACACACACACACACACATACACACACACACATATATGTATAAATATGTATGTATATACATATATATAATAGTTGTTTAAAATATTCCTTTCCCAGGAAAAATGGCCAAGTCACACATTTTTTAGGGGTCTCACGTTCTTGCTCCCACAACTTCCCCTGTAACAGGAAGGAATAAACCACTCCCTTTCCAGCTCCTATTTTCTGACACTTTGAGTTTCTCGATCAGATATTATTAGTTTATGCCTATAATGCTTATAATGAACCATTCAAAGGATAGTTAACATTTGTAGATGGGTAAAAATTAATTCACTTAAGCCATTTGTTCTTAATTACAAAAGCCATAATACACTTCATCATTGAACAAACCCCTAATAGACATTTAGCAATGGGGAAAAAAATGAGCCAAATTGCACTGATCAATTTGTTACTATTTGGGGCCTACACTGATGTAAAAGGCCATAAAGAGTTAATTGGGTTTATAAATACTTCCAGTGACATTTCATTAGTTTTCTGTGTAAAGTCCCAGGTTGCAATAACTCCAGTGATAATTTTGAAACATAAAAAATCAAATCCAACAAGCAGTTTGCCTTAAAAGAAAGAAAGAAAGAAAGAAAGAAAGAAAGAAAGAAAGAAAGAAAGAAAGAAAGAAAGAAAGAAAGAAAGAAAGAAAGAAACTGAGGGGCTGGCAAGATGGCTCAGTCGGCCATTAAAGCACTTTCTGCTCCAGGGAGAGGTAGGGGAGACTTGAGTTTGGGTCCCACACCACTAATGTAAAACAGTTCACAATAACATTTAACTTCAGTTGCTGAGTGCCCAGTGTAGAGGAAATCTGTGAGATGTGTGGAAGCTTCACCTGTCAATAAAAGGCTGTTGGCCTATAAGCTTTTAGGCAGGAAATAGGAAGGTGGAAATTCTAGGACAGAGAGGGGGGAGAAGGAAAGGGAGAAAGAGCAGGGGAGAGAGAGAGGGAGAGGGAGGGGAGAGAGAGAGGGAGAGAGAGAAAGAGAGAGGAAGAAGGAGGAGGAAGGGAGGGAGGGAGGGAGGGAGGGAGGGAGGGAGGATTCTGGGATAGGGTTGAAGGTACAGACTCGCCCCTGGGAACTCTGAGGAGAGCTAAAGAGCCATGGCGGCTCTCATAGAATAGTTCAAATGGATAACTGAGTTATGAGCTAGTCAGGAACAGCTCCAAGCTTTTGGCCTAAGCATGTATTTATGTATAATTCAGCCTCAGAATCATTATTTCATGAACTTTGGCACCTGCGGTTACAGCCCAGTGCCCTCTTCTGAACACTGTAGGCATCTAAACTTACATGTGTAAACACTCAAGCCCCTTCACACACACACACACACACACACACACACACACACACACACACACACACACACACTTAAAAACAAGACAAATCTCAAAATATTGACGCTGAGAAAAAGGAAAGGGTAACAGAAATGGAAAGAAATTAGAGAAAAGGGAATCGGAGTACGAAAAAAATGATTTTCTTTGTAAAAAGCCATTGTCATTATAGACGAAATAAATCCCTACAGGAGATTTACAGAGAAGTCTGCCCCGGCTTAGAGCTTGACAGTGAATACCATAACTGAAGTCCTACAATTTCTGTGCCATTTGTAGCTGAGTTAATAGCATATGTTCCTGGAGGATTTCAGCCCATGATTAAGAAAATTAGGTTTTGTTTGAATTTAATTTAGTCATATAAAGCTGCTACTATAATTTACAGCATTGATATTTAATATTTAATAACCCAGATCTTAGAAGAACACTAGATATAGCTGTATTATTATGCCTTGAAATATTATCCTCATAAGTCATTTATATTTGCTGGCTGATTGAGAGCTTCATATCTGGATGGGTCCACGTGTATCCGCTGATAAAGCCAACATCCTTCTACAGCGTGCTGAGCCGCCCTCCTGTTTCCCCTCCATCTTGGTAAGGTACTGAATTGTGATTTATTTGGCTGGTCAACCATCATAATAAAGAATCATGGCTGCCTTTGCCTCTGTAACCAGCTGAAACAGCTACGCAACTCTGCCTTGCCTCCATAGTTTAATGTGTCTGTGGCCTCGGATAATTTAAAAAATCATAGGATTTTTTTCTGTAACTATGGTCCCTTCAGTATACTTTCCTGTTTTCTTTCTGTGTTTTTTTTCCTGTATCCATCTATCTCTTTGACTTATTTTCCTTCCATTTTATTTTGAGGCTCTGTAGCAATGAAATCCAATTTTTATATCCTAAATGCATCTAGTATATTTTTCTCTGACTTACAAAAAAATCTGAAGCTTTGTGTTGATTTTTTTCCCTTGCTTTAAAATAAGCTTTATTTTTTTCAGGGCTGGTGATTGAGCCCAGAGTCTTATGTAACATAGTCCGTGTTCTGTCAGTGAGCCATATCCCCAGCACATAGATGACAGTATTGTGCTGAGAGAGGTACTTGATGCACTATTAAGCTATCTCCAAAATCCCAGTCCTTCTGAATCCATTTCTGGAAAGCTAGGCTCACAAGTATGCACCATTACCCCTGGCACAGACTGAGTTTTATTTCCAAACTTTTCTCCATTATAAGAATATCTGCCAATGCTCTCTTTAGTGCCTACAGAAACCTGTAGCAGTCTGATGGCCAGAAATTCACTGTGTCTATTCTCAATATCCACGCTGTCTATTCTCAATATCCATGCCAGAGAGATCATTGACTCTCATGGAATCCCACTGTTGAGGTTGATCTCTATAGCTCAAAGGTCTCTTCTGAGCAGTGGTATCTATGAGACCCTAGAACTCCGTGTCAATAATAAGATGTGCTACATGGGGAAAAGTGTCTCAGGACATGGGGAAAAGTGTCTCAGGGTCTGTTGAGCACATCAATAAAACTATTGCACCCACTCTGGTTAGCAAGAGGCTGAATGCTATGGAATAAGACAGACAAAGTGATGGCCTACATGAATGCCACTAAATCTAAATTTGATGCAAATGTCATCCTGGCTGTCTGCAAAGTTGGTGCGGTGGAGAAGGGGCTGCCCCTTTACCGTCCTATTACTGACTTGGCTGGCAATCCTGAAGCCACCCTGCGGATCCCAGCTTTCAACCTGGTCAACGGCGATTCTCATACTGGCAACAAGCCGGCCATGTAAGAGTTCATGATCCTTCCATCCTGTTTCCAGGAAGCTATGCACATTCAAACAGAGGCTTCCCACAACCTGAAGGATGTCTTCAGGGAGAAGTACAGGAAGGATGTGGGTGATGTGGACAGAGTTGCACCTAACGTTCTGGAAATCAAGACACTCTCCTTGAACTGCTGAAGACCTTAATTGTGAAGGCCAGCTACACTGGCCAGGTCTTCATCAGGTCATGGATTTGGCTGCTTCCGGGTTCTATGCACGTCTGGTGAGTAGGACCTAGAGTTCAAGTTTCCTGGTGACTCCGGCAGGTACAACATGCCCAATCAGCTGGCTAACTTGTACAAGTCTTTCATCCGGAAGTGACCAGTGGTGCCCACCGAAGTCCCCTTTGCCCAGAACGACTGGGAAGCGTGGCAGAAATTTACAGTAGGCATCCACGTGGTTGGGGATGATCTCACAGGAACCAACCCTAAGTGGATTGCCAAGACTGTGGACAGGAAGTCTTGCAACTGCCTCCTACTCAAAATGATCCAGATCTGCTCTGTGATCAAGTCTCTGCAGACGTGTAAACTGACTGGGGGTGTCATGGTGTCCCGTCAACTCTGAGGAGACTGAGGATGCTTTTGTAGCTAACCTAGTGGTGGGGCTTTGCACTGGGCAGATCAAGACTGATGCCCCTTGCTGATCTGAGCACTGATTAAGTCCAATCAGATATCTAGGATCAAAGAGGAGCAGGGCGGCAAGGCCAAGTTTGCTGGCATGTCCTTCAGGACAAAGTGAAGCGTGAGATAATGATCTCTGGAGCCACCATCTGCTAATTCTCCCTTTCCTGATGTCATGGAGGTTACTCAAGTCTGTCTCAGTTCTTGACCTTCCCTTCGCTTGACTTCCTTAGAGGTCCAAAGCCACGCCCAACCACCCCGGAGCCTTTCCGGAAACCCTAGCATTGCAATCATATGATTGGTCTGAATCACTGTTTCTGTCACGTGCCTTCCCATCTTGCGTCTACAGCCCTTGCAACTCCAGTGTAATCGCTAGGGGGTGCCACAAGCAAGGACCCCACTCCTCCGAGTTGTTACACATGCAAAATAAAAGCCGCAGCAACCTCTCTCCAGTCAATCAATCAATCAATCAATCAATCAATCAATAGCGCTTCTGAGCTAAACGTTTTATCCCTCTTACAATCATCTTTTACTGTCGTTGTTCCTAGGGGTCCTTCTGACTTTATGTATTTGCTCTCGCTTTCCTTCACATCCTGGTTTGGAATTCCTCCACAGGCCAATCACAAGAGTCTTTCAGAACATTCATAAACTATATTCTTCAGCTTCAAAGAATTTGGAATCTGACCAGAGGGCTCATTCAGGTACACCTATTCTACTAACTTCCTTCTGCAATACATAAATATTTATGTGCATATGTTTGTGGTTATATATTTAAAGTACTTAAAGTTGGCAGACATGAAAGTTGAAATTTTAAGTGAATAAACAGGATCATGAGAAAGAGTTTCCTTTGTGTTTTGTGCTGGCACTCCAAGAATTTCAATGACATTTAGTAATAAAAATAGAACCAATAACCATAGTACTTAGTATTTGAAAAGCAGGATTTATTAGTAGTAAACAACTACATTTACTACTCAGTAGAGTCTAAGTAGCAAAACTGACTTCCCTCCTTGAAGGCTGTGTGACCAATAATGTATTAACTTATGTGACTGAAGACTTAAATTGATAACATTGGACACATGTTTTTGTTTTTGTTTTTGTTTTTTGCTGTTATTTTATTTGTTTATATTTCAAATGTTGTCCCCCTTCCCAGTTTCCCCTCTACAAGCCACCATCCCATCCCCTCCCCTTTGCCTCTATGAGGGTGCTCCCCCCACATACACACCCACTCCTGCCTCACTGCTCTAGCATCCCGCTATGCTGAGGCATCAAACTTCCTCAAGACCAAGGGCCTCCCCTCCCACTGATGTCAGATAAAGCCATCCTCTGCTACATATGCGGCTGGAGCCATGGGTCCTCAACCCATGTGTACCCCTTGGTTGGTGGTTTAGTTCCTGGGAGCTCTAGGGGGCCAGTTAGTTGACATTGTTGTTCTTCCTATGGAGCTGCAATCCCCTTCAGCTCCTTTAGTCCTTCCCCTAACTCTTCTCTTGAGGTCTCAGTGCTCAGTGTGATGGTTAGATGCAAGTATCCACATCTGTATAGGTCAGGCTCTGGCAGAGCCTCTAGGAGCACAGCTATACCAACCTCCTGTCAGGAAGTGCTTCTTGGTATCAGCCATAGTGTCTGGGTTGGGGTCTGCAAATGGAATGGATCCCTAGGTGTGTCAGTCTCTGGATGGTCATTCCTTCAGTCTCTGCTCCACTCAATCCCTGTATTTTTTTTTAGACAGGAACAATTCTGGGTAAAAATTTTTGAGAAGGGTGGGTGGATCCCCTCACCTGGGGACCATGCCTATCCAACTGAATATGGTCTGGTCTCTAAAGGCTCTATCTCTTCTGCGTTGGGTATTTTGGCTAATGTCATCTCCATTGGGTCTTGGAAACCTCTTGCTTAAGTGGGACACTCTTAGTCAACTTATTTGTGTGTGTTTGTATGTATGTATGTGTGTGTGTGTGTGTGTAGCACATATTTATATACTAAAAATATATTTTAAGATATATATTTCTTAGAATCATGTGTCATATGTACTAGGCACCCAATACCAGAGAAATCGTGTTATTATTGTATTATTCTGTAAAACAAAGGACCATTTAGAAGTAATTAACAGGTCAGAAACAAAATTTACCTTGGCAAACACGGTATCTTACATAATCTTTGCCTTCCAACATGCTTTTTGTACTTTTGAAGTTGAAAATTCGTTGGCATTTTTTTGGAGTCACCCCAAGTAGCAGACATTGAGGTCATTAATATGGTATCTGCAAGCACTCCTCCATGCAAAAACCACCCATTTGGAGAGTTGAAAGAAAGCTTTGTATCAAGCACATTCAAGATGCAAAGTGAGTCTCTGTGCTATCTGAATATGATGTCGTGCTTCAAATCCTGCAAAGCTGAAAGCTCTGGGGATGTTAAATATTCCAGCTTTGGAGCTAGTGAAATAATGTTTTTTGTACTAAGGTAAAAAGATAGAGCCACAAAGCATATCCGGACTAGATCAAGACAGCCCACATCTCATATAAGTCTTGTAAGTTTTTGAAGAGAAAGTCATTGAGGGCTTGCTACATGAAAAATAGTGACCCCTCCAACCCCTGCCCTAGAGGGAAGTGAGCAACCCTAATCAACAGTGTCTAAAACATGGAGAAGGTATTTGGCGGGGGGGAGGTTTACATTAGTGGCTTCTAATGAATAATGGAATAAAGCAGAATACACCATGAAAAAGAAAAGGAAATTCAAACTGACCAAAGAGAAAAACTAGATTACTTAAAGTGTTATGCTTTCATTTGTTCAAAAACTGGACACCACAAAAAACTGAGAATCCTAAAATTATATGCAGCGAGAAGCCTCAAATAAAATAGCCTATGCTCAAGGGAATGAGGGCAGTGTCCCTGTACTTAGGGATATAGTGATACCAACAAGATTTAGCTTATATTTTGCTTGATGTTTGGTTTAGTGAGGTGGAACTTGTCTGCTTTCCCAGCTACTCAGCACCTAAGGCAGCAGCTCTGGAATCTTGGGTAAAACAGAAAACTCCTATTAAGATGGAGAAGAAAAGGAAGAGACAGAGAATGAAGAAGAGGAAGGGAAGAAAGGGGTTAAGAGGAGGAGGAGGAAGAAGAAGAGAAAGGAGAGGAGGGGTTGCAGTTTGGAAGTTATCAAGGGAGTTATGAATAGGGGAGCTGAGGCTGGTTATTCCTGGAACAATATTGTGGATAATAAGAAGTAGTGTAACGCAACCATAATCAAATCCAGGTGTATTACATTATTTTCAATAACATAATATGTTTTAAATAACCAAACAGTTAGAAAGACTTAGGAATTGCCAGCATAGAGAGGTCAGAAAACTTGAATGAATGTCATATTTCTGCCATTCATTAGCTTCATGATCTTGAATAATCATTAACCTTACTTTCCCCTGGGAAGATACAGTTAAGAGCATCTACATCCTGTACCTATGTAGTTTTAAGACTAGATAAATGAAATATATTCTAAAATATAAAGCACCACTAAAATGCAAATTGTTAAAAATAATTCAGCTTTTGTTTAATTTTCCATTCACAGGATATTACTACTTTAACTTATTATTTATGAACAATTCTAGTTGTTATAGGAAATTTTTGTCCAATGTATAAAACAATATCTAGCTATGACATTGGTTCTCTCTGTAGCCCCAGTGAATCATCAAATTAAATTTAATTTGCTGTCCAGTGGGGTATTTCAAATACTTAATGATTGCTAGCATAATAACTTTAAGTTTTCCATTCTGTATGTCATAGCAACAAACTCAAGGATTGAATAATTTAGTATTTAATGGATCATGTCTGGTTCTATAATCTACTCAAAATAAGATGTAGTTCCCAGGCCCTAGAAATCCTGGATGTTTTGCTCTACACTCTTAATTTGTCAATAATGTTCTGAAAATCTTGTGCCTCTGCCTGCACAGACTGGCATGTCTAGCCCACATATATCACATCTTACAAAAGAAGCCTGTCTCATTTAAGGGCTGTAAAGTAGTGCTCTCAAGAAAGGCCGCTCCCCACAAGGACCCCATAAGTGATTATTGATTAATTTAAGCCAATCATAGGCAATTTAACCACCCATCAGGTATCTGATAAAGTCTTGGCCATTGACACATAAAAGGAAGTCTACTAGTTAAGTTTTGTTTGTTTGTTTGTTGGTAATTCCATATTCTTATAAGAGACCAAAGACTAAGGTTCATCTCCTATCTAACCTGTGGGATGTTTATATCAAATATGGTGATATTGGGTATCCTAGAGATGACATAAGAATATGAAATAGAAAAGTCTGGACTATTGCTGAGCCAGCAGTCCAGGTCCCCTTCACCTCGGGCTGCTGAGTTAACAAACACTAATTTCCCCCTTCTTCAGAAATGTCCATATAAGGCAACAAACCCTATCCATTCCATGCCCAGCGAATCTGTTGACCCAGAAATTCTTGCCTTGGTCACCATAAGATACCCTCCTATTTGACACTCTTGACAATTTTCCAACTTATATATCTTCTCTCCTTCACGATGCTATGCTAATGTAAATGAAGATGCATTTAGGTTCCTCCCCCACAAGCCACATCCAATGACAAAGGGAATTTTTTTGGAGTTGGGGAGTAAACCTCCTCAAATCTGCTGAGGGATTTCTGCTACCAAGTCCCAGTTTTCTGAAGAGAAACACAACAATAATTTATGAAGTTACTTTTCTTTGTGCTTTTTTCCCATCAAATCTGCCTTCCTTGGCTTTTGCTTCATCTTCTTAGTGAACTATATGTGTCCAAAGCTTGATCATACAGTAGCTCGCATGAGGAACTCAAGTCATTTTGGTACATATGACTGATATTTGATACTACAGAACAGCATTGTCTAAGAATTTCCTGGAAGGGTACAAATGTTCAAATCTGCCTTTTCCATGATGGTAGCCATTAGCAACTTATACAGGGCATATAAGTATTGACTGTGGAAATCAATCTTTTCGTAACTTTTATTTTAGTTCATTCAAATTTAAGTAGTTATGGGGCTGATAAGATGGTTCAGCAAGTAAAAGTATTTGCCATAGTACCTGGTGACCTGAGTTCAGTGTACAGAACACATGCTTGATGGGACCTCATGAAACTGGAAAGCTTCTGTAAGGCAAAAGACATAGTCAATAAGACAAAGCAGCAACCTACAGACTGAGAAAAAACTTACTAACCCAACATCTGATATAGGGCTAATGTCCAAAATATATAAAGAACTCAAGAAACTAATCACCAAAAAACCAAACAACCCAATCAAAAAACTGGGGTATAAAACTAAATCGAGATTTCACAACTGAGGAATCTCAAATGGCTAAGACGCACCTAAATGTTCAAAGTCCTTAAGGATCAGAGAAATACAAATCAAAACGACCCTGAGATTCCACCTTATACCAATCAGAATGGCTAAGACCAAAATCTCATGTGACAACACATGTTGGAGAGGATGTGGGATTACAAACTGGTACAACCACTCTGGAAATCAATCTGGAGGTTCATCAGAAAATTGGAAATAGATCTACCTGAAGACCCAGCTACACCACTCTTGGGAATATACCCAAAAGATGCCCCACCATGCCACAGGGGCATGTGTTCCACTATGTTCATAGAAGCCTTGTTTGCAATGTCCAGAAGCTAAAAACAACCCAGATGTTCCATTACAGAAGAATAGATACAGAAAATGAGGTTCATTTATACAATGGAATACTACTCAGCTATTAAGAATGAGGACACCCTGAGTTTTGCAGGCAAATGGATGGAACTAGAAAATGTCATCCTGAGTGAGGTACTCAGACCCAAAAGGACATGCATGGTATGTACTCACTAATAAGTGCATGTTAGCCAAAATAAAAGTACAGAATACCCAAGATACAGTCCAAAGAATTCAAAAAGGTCAACAAGCTGAAGTGTACAAATGAGGATACCTCAATCCCACTTGGGAGGAAGAAGAAAGCAATCACAAGTGGGGAGGTAGGGTCCTGGGAAGGAAAATAGATGGGGAGGTGAATGGGAGGGAGAGGGGAACCTGATCTAGTATTGGGTGAGGGAAAAGGACTGAAGCCCTGAGGGCCAATAGAAAAAAATGGAAACCGGCAACCTCGGGAGGTAGGAGGTTGGGGGGGGGACCCTCCAGATTGCACCAGAGACCTGAGAGGTGAGAGACTCTCAGGACTCAAAGGGAGGGACCTTAGATGAAGTGCCTGACAATAGGGAGAGGAAACTTATAAAGCCCACCTCCAACAGGAAGACAGGGCATCAAATGAAGGAGAGGGGGACCATTCCATAGTCACAACTCTGACTCAAAAGTGTTTCTGTCTGAAAGAATTACAGGAATGGAAATGGAGAGGAGCCTGAGGAAAAGAAGGTCCAGGGACAGGCCCAAAGTGGGATTCAGCTCAAGGGGAGGTCCTAAGGCCTGACTCTATCACTAAGGAAATGGAACACTCACAAAAAGGGACCTAACATGACCACACTCCAGAAGACCCAACAAACAGCTGAAAGAGTCAGATGCAGATATTTGCACCCAACCAATGGACAGAAGTTGCTGACCCCTGTTGTTGAATTAGGGAAGGCTGAAAGAAACTGAGGAGAAGGGCAATCCTGTAGGAGGACTAGCAGTCTCAATTAATCTGGACCGCTGAGATCTCTCAAACACTGGACCACAAAACAGGCAGCATACACCGGCTGATATGAGGCCCCCCAACACACATACAGCTGAGGACTGCCAGGTCTGTGTTCATTCAGAGATGATGCACTTAACCCTCAAGAGACTGGAGGCCCCAGGGAGTTTAGAGGTCAGGTGGAGTAGGAGGTGGGGACATCCACATGAAGACAGGGGGTTGGGGAGGAGGCATGGGATGTGGAACAGTTGGAGGGTGAATGGGGGGGATAAAATATCAAGTGTAAATAAATATATAAATAATTTTTTAAAAAAGGAAAAGGGTTTTAGCAAGTCATTTGTCATAGTGTTTTTTTTTAAATTGACATAATCTTAGATATATCTAGGAAGAAGAAATTTAAGTTATGGAATTGCTTTTATCACTTGGCCTGTGGGCATGTCCATGAAGCATTTTCTTGACTTCTGATTAGTTTAGGAGAAACCAGCCCACTATGGGCAGTGTTGTCCTGAAGCAAATAGCCCTCAGCTATATAAGAAAGCCAGCTGAGAAGGCCAGGGGCAGCAAGCCAATAATCAGTATCCCTCCATGGTCTCTACTTCAATTCTTATCTCCAGGGCTAGGCGTAGTGGTACACACTTTAACCTCAGCTTTTGGGAAGCAGAAATAGGTGGATCTCATCTCTATGAGTTCTGGGCCAGCCTTGTCTACCTACACAGTTCCAGACCAACAATGAAACTCTGTCTCAAAAACAAAAGAAGCAAAAACAAATAATTTCTTCTTCCAAGTCCCTGCTTTGAGTTCTTGCCTTGTCTTTACTCTTTGTTGACTATGATCTGGAATAGATAGCTAAAATAAGCCTTTTCTTGCTGAGCTGACTTTGGTCATAGGGTTTATCACAGAAAGGAAACTAGACTATTGTCCTGTGACCTCTACTCCATAGTGTACTACCATGGGGTCATACACACCACCACCACCACAACACACATGCACAGACACACACCACACCACACACACACACACAGAGAGAGAGAGAGAGAGAGAGAGAGAGAGAGAGAGAGAGAGAGAGAAACACACATACCAATGTGTAAGTAAATAAGTAAACATGTAACTGCAAACAAAATCAATGGTATCAGTTTGCCAGTGCATAGTACAATTGTAGATACATTCCAAAGAGTACCAAATTGTGAGACAATCTAACCACAACCTCCTCTTAGTATCAGAATTACAAGCATGCACTGTGCACAGTAAAGGACTATGCTAGGTCTGGCTTTAGGATAAGGACGGGTTAAAGAAACACAACCTTCCTTACAAAACTCAGTCTAGTCAGGAAAGCACAAAGATAAGCAAATACATAAAGGCAGGAAATACACTCCAAGGGCAGCACACTCAAACCAGTATCGGACATAAAAAGAAGCACAATTTCTGCTGTGGAACACCAAGGAGACTTTATTGTGGTCAAAATCTGATCTAGACTTTGAACATTAATATACTGTCTTCAGGGTAGATGAGGCAACACTTTGTAAGAGAACCAAGGGATTCAGGAGAAACTGTAGCAATACAAAATATGGGGGCACTTGGAAGTGGTAAAGTTGAGCCCCAAAACAAAATTCTACCTGAAGCTACATGTATGCAGATATCTAACCAATTCATCAGCATTTGGATTTTATTCTTCTATAGGCAGTGGCCCTCAGAGTGAGCTTATGTGGCTGTGCTGATGTGTTATTGGTGGTATGTGTGAAGGAAGAGAGACACAGACAGTAGTTGTGAGTCTCTGGGATATAGTTCCAGAGTTATGTATAGTTATGAGAATTCCTCAATGGAGAAAATATCGAGGTCTGGGAATCGAGGGCAGTGATGGTGGAGCTGATTACAAATGATCATGACAGTATCTTTTCCAGTAGCATTAAGAATGGAAGCAACACAGTCTCTAATGTGCCTCACAGGCAGACATGGCAGGTCCTGACCACACACTGGAAGCAGATTATGTCAGAGAATGTTTGAAGATATTTTGAAGACGGGCAGATTGGGGTGAGGGTCAGGAGGAAAATAGTGAGTATTTTGAGAGAAAGAGACACCCAGAAGAGAGCTGGAGACTTAGTAGATACAGGTGTTGATCAGCAGTATCAAAAGATACAAAGAGAAAACTGAAAGACGGCTCGGAAGTTGAGTGACACCTGCTCTTTCAGAGGACCCCAGTTTGGTTCCCAGCACCCACAGTGGCTCACAAGTCTACGATTTCCATTCCAGGGTTTCTAGCTCCCTCTTCTGGCCTCCACAGGCACTTGCACTCACCTGCACATCCCCACTCACAGACACAAAGGAGTACACATCATTGAAAATAAGATGTTTTAAGAAAAAGGACAAAGTGTGTTTGTTCTTCTGCGATCGTGACTGGGATGGACCCAGGCACTCCTGTATGCTAGGCACGCTCAACCACAGAACTGCGCTGACCAGTCTTATGTATGCAAAGACAGGGAGTCATGTCTCAAATTATCCTTTAGTATCAGGCAAGATGACAGTCTTCAACAAAACTAAATGAATAAAAAGGAACAAATTACTTTTTTTTTGGAAGAACCACATTAGGCTCTCAGCTAATATGAAGGAAATGATTGCCATTTGCTTTTGTTAAGCATTCTTGTAGACTTGGCTCATTATTCCAGTCTACTGAGTTCAATCTTTTTACTTTTCTGACTACAGACACTGTAAGGACCTTACTTGTTAGTTTGTGATTCCTTCATTTTTCCATATTTTTAGCTGGAGGAATTTGCCTATGACATACAGTAATCGAGTAAGAGACCTTGTCAGTCATTTTCATGGGAAAGGAAGCACGCTTTACAAGGCCATGCATGTCCCAAATGCTGCAGACCTAGCCCAGTGCTCACTGTCAGAGACTGAATGTGCTGTCCACTGGCATCTTGTGGCTGAGGCTCCCTCTAAGAACTGTCCCCAACCTTGTCCTTACAGATTTCCCTTTTATGAGGCGGATCCATGGGTCCCTGGGATGGTTGGACACTTCTGTTGCCACCTCATTCAGATAATCTACTTCCGGTTTCCTCAGTTCCTCACAGGTGTTGTTGCCTTGTACACTTCTAAATGAACCAAATAAATGCACTGCCTACAAATCTCCATCTCTGGATCTGACTTCCAGAGGAACCCAACATGAAATGGGTTGCAAATCAAAGTTTCTGTAGCCATTTTTTACATTTTTTTTTTTGTAGCTAGCTGAAACACTTTGTAGATATCATTTGAAGCATCAGGATTCTCTTTTGCATTTGAGAAAGATTAATGAGGATGACTTTTAAGAAGTTCTATTAATACAATCATCTTGGCACTGGTGCAATAATGAAAAGACAAATGAATAGATGAAAATAGATGTCTCTGAAGCAAGTCCTACTGTATACAGGAATTTATTACATTATCAAAGCCATTGATATAACAAAATATGATAAAGATTAATGATAGAACAAATCAAAGGAGAAGGGAGATATTATTCAACAAATGGTGCTGGGATAACAGGAGGGAAAGTGAATTTAATCTTTCTACCATGTACTGAAATAAATCCCAGAGAGATTAAAACTGTTACTTCAATTTCACTAACAATTAAAAAAGCCAAATTAGACATCTGTCATGAGCTGTTTTTCCCTTATCTTGGTAGAAAGGTGCCTTCATGTATTGTTGATGGGAATGTAAGCCATTGCAGCCTTTAAAAAGCAATATGACATTTGCTTTGTAAGCATGAAATGCAGATATCTTTAATTATTTGAATATATATATATATCAATATGAAGAGTACTATAAGTTTACATAATAAATTAAAATGTTAAGTGAATTTTGTGAATACATTCATTTGCCCACAAAAGTCTATAAACTATAAATAAATAAGGTCATGTAACCATCATTGAATTCACGATTAAAATATTTTCAGTATGTATTGTTACCCTGTGTCTCAGTCTAGGTTACACTCTTCCAGTGAGTAAGTCTGTGTTTAAGCTCTAATACTGTTAATGAAGGAGACAAATATTAGCCAAATGATTATTAAAAAAATGATTATTTGTAGAAAAGAGATGCCTCAATTGCAATGGTGAGCTGAACATATGAAAACAGTTGTTGGTGGCAATGGTGAACCGAGGAAGAACAAATCGAAACAGTATATTTCCTATGAATGATGGGCAGATGTGTGCACACAGGATAGATATAGAGAGTATCCCAAGGAAGGAAGCATCATTCAGCTGTATTGAGAAATGAGATTAAGGGTCAGAGAAATAGACAATGGTTTGCAGAAAGGAGGTAAAGCAAGGGGTAGCAAATCCTCAGGAACCAGGCCCTTCAGAGCCTTATGAGCTAAGTGTGTGCCTTTTAATCTAATTATGTTGGGTAACTACTCAGTGGTTTTCAAAAATAGTGCATTTTAAATGGCTTTTGAAAGTTCGCCAAAGATGAGGGGTTGTAGAAGAGAGAGTACTAAGATAGGGACTACTTATCTAGTTATCAAAGACATGGTGATGACTCAAGAGGCAGTTGGAGATTATTTCACCCAGTGGCCAATAAAATTAGAAGGTTGAAGTGATTTGGAATGTAAATTAAAAAAATAAAATAAAAAAAAATTAGAAGGTTGAAGAAAGAAAGGCTTGTGCAGCATGCTGGTTGTTTATATCTGTCTTGAGTTCTTGTGTCAAGGGAAGATGAAGTCATTCTTCTAAATGTAAATGTCACTTTTATTTCCTCAGATGAAGAGAAGAGACGAGAGCCATACCCAACCTTTATGAATATATGGCTTGGGCTGAGACCAGAGAATTCTTTCTCTATTCTAGTTATCCCTATTCCTAGGCCTAGAAGCTTCTAGCCTCCATACAATTTAATCTTCTGCAAGCCTGAACCTTGAAGGGTTCAGCTACCAGTCTTCATCAGCTAACCTAGGCCTAAAAGTTTCAGCCTCTGAGACTTACTGCTAAATAAGTTTACCATTTCTAGCTCTTTCTGATCTCTAGCTGGCTAGTTAAACTCAGTTGCTCTGGTTCAAACTCTTCTCCGTGCTGACTGACTCAAATTGGCTTCTCTCAGCTTCTGACTGAATTGTTCTGCTTGGGAAGTCTGCCTCAGACCTCCATGAACTGAACTGAACTGATCTGAACTAATGAATTGAATTCTCTCTCCCTCACTGTTCTTTGAGTAGCCTCTCTTCCCTATCTGGTCTCATGAGAGTTGATCATATCCTATCACAGACTCATTCTGTCAAATCTATCTGATTTATCACTTTGTCTGCCCCTCAATTAGATGCCATTGTTTGGGACCGAAGGTGTTTACTAAGGACAGGTCTGTGTTCCAGTCAGAGGAATCAAAGTTGTATTTTCCAGCCAGAAGAATTAAAGATGCATATTCTGACAAGTGGGTTTAAAGGTATATGTCATGTCTACAGTCCAGAAGGATATCTGAACCCTTGCCCAAGCAGCCATGATACTGGATTAAAATTCCTCTACACATTGGAAATCAAAATAGTAATAAGACTGTGTTGTTACCTGACACCTGACACTATGCTTTGGCCTGCAATGCATTGGAAAAGATGGTCATCAATTTGCTTCCAATGATACTCTTCTATAATTTTCTATCATTAAAGATAGCAATTAAAGCTAAAAGGAATAAAATAAGTCAGAAGTAGTCGTACTCTGATGATGACTGGCGACAGTCTATCTATAAAATGTTCACTGTTAGAGTTGTGTGAAGTTTTTCTTACTAATCAGTATTTCACAAAGGAGAAAATAGAAATGTTTAATAGACACTTCAATCAAAAACGGGAGGAAAATCCTCTTCTTTTTCTTGAGATGTGAATACTGAAATTAGCAGATACCCAATAAAGAGAGTTGTGGGGCATAGCACAGGAAGTGGCCAGAGTTGGAGAGGGACGCGACTGCGACTGTAACATCGGCAGAGTGTTCATTTCCTCTGATTTGAACTTCACCTCAGGGATACACTTCTACAGAAATGAACCAAAATATAGAAATTCTTTCTGCTGAAAGGCTTTCCTCACAGCCATTATTTCAACCCGAGGTGGGAGAATATAAGGTATGAAAGCGAATGGTTTTATCGATTATGGCTTATCTGTGATCACAATATAGTCATTTAAATTAGCACCTAGCAATTATTGAGCCATGTCTACGAATGAAATGGATTAAAGTCAGCTGGACCCAGCACCTTCTTCAGCCCCTAACTCTATCAATTACACACCCACACCAGTGCAAGAACTTGGATTTCTCTGAAGAACTCCCGACATTTCAAGCAAGGCAACATTCCACAGGTTCCCTTTTATACTCAGTCCAGATTTTGCCCACCTCTCTCTCAGTCCTTCAACCACTGTCTTCATGAAACCACATTACAACACAATGTATTGTATTGTAATGGATTGCTGGAATTGGCGACTCCATACCTCCTAAGATACACATCCCATAATAATACTAAGTACAAACATGAAGCAGAGATGGGCTGAAAGTCTATTAAGCAACAAAAAGGCAAAGCTATATTGATTGATGGGTGTCAATAAAGGTAACAACATCCTGCATGAAGATTGCCAAAGGAGCCCATCTCTTTCTGTGCACCCAACCCTGAGCCTTGTGTGTGATGGACACACTGAACACATTTTGAAACACCTATATTTTCTGTGACCTTTGCCTTTCCATGAAAAGAGAACGCATTTGAAGGCTAAGCTTGCATAGAAACTCACGTAATGTTGTCAATGGTTTACCTCTAAATTGTACACACATCTTGTTCCTAAAACACCTTGAGTAGAAAGGAGGAGAATGAAAGACAGTTAACTCTGGGGAACAGGGCTGAGGTGGGTGAAGGAAAAAGTTAGGGTTTTTGTTTGTTTTATTTGATACTTCATTTTTTTAAAAATATCATCATTTTGTTATTTTGACATTTGTAGATAATTGATACATATCTCCCTCAAATCAGAATCATAAAACATAACACTGTGTCTTATATTTCATTGTTTTTTATTACATGGTATGAGAGAATATATAAATTGATGCATGTACATATGTGCATGCAGCTTGCTTTTTTTTTCTACTCAAATTCAGAATAAGAAACAGCTACCAGAGCTCAAAAGATGTCTCAGTGGGCCAAGAACATATTTTGTAAGCAAGAGGACAATGATTCTAAGGTTCCAGAGCTCATATAAAGCTAATTCATGACAGTGTACATCAAATGTGAGCATCAATAGATATTCTTGGTTCAAGTTCATATTCACAGTTTAATGGAAAAGAAACAAGTTAGATTCTTATAGGGCTTTGGTGAGATTCGTCATCATCTATCCACAGAATTTAGGAAAGATGCCCCTGTTAGCTCAAGTTACTCTGAAGCACTAAGTCGCTTACAGTTTACATGAAGCCTAGCATTTATTAGAGTGTTTTTCAAAACCAAGAGGTCTTTGCAAGGCGTCTTCACTTAGAAGTGCTAGACATGCCCTTCCGAAATTCTGCGGATAGATGCTGGAGTACTATGAGCAACTAACTCATTTCTTTTCTGTTAAACTTTGAGTCTGTTAGACTGCCATTTTGTGTCTGGGGATTTTCACATTCAGGAAGGAAGTCTTGTGATGCTGTATATCACATCTGAAAGGGCTTTTCCTCCTAGTTTTCCTACAGCTCTTCCATAGTCTGGTGGCTACAGTTAATACTCTGTTGTTTTCCCATAGTGCTTTAAAGGTCCTCTGACCCTGGGCCACAATCACCAGTCCAAGTGACTAATGCAGAACTTCCTCCACGTTACGCTTTGGGGATGGCCTGCTTATTCTTTGTGAAGAATAAAATTAACTTCCATTGAAACCTTAAATATTAAATATTTTCTTCTAAATTACCGCATACTTGTATTTTTTTCTTTTCTTTTTTTTTCTTTTCTTTTGCATGTGTGGATAACACTTCCCACTCGGATTCTCACAACATGAAGACAATTGCCGGTGATGAACGTGATATTCCTACTGTTCTGAATCTCCATATAGTGAATATCACCTGTGCTGTGAAGCAAATGTCAGCAGAAGGGTAAGAAAGGGAATTGAGAAGCACCCCATGAGCAAGAAATTGTTTGGACTCCAGAAATTGCTTCTAGCATAGAACCTTCCAGAAGGGAAATCATAAGCCAGGGGAAACAGCTTTTCCTTTATCTTACTTATATATCATGTCCTATTTTTGAGTTATTTTATTTCCTACTTAGTCTAGTATGGGGGAAAAGTCATTATATACCAATAGCTCAAGAACTTAACAAAAAGTATCCCACTCAAGCATCACAGACTTTGAAAGTAAATTTTATCAGCCTCTTGTTCTAGATGAAAAAGGCACATTTATAGAATATAAGTAATGTATGGGGCCTTAGTTATGGTTTCATTGCTGTGAACAGACACCATGACCAAGACAATTCTTATAAAGGACAACATTTAGTTGGGGTTGGCTTGCTGGTTCAGAGGCTCAGTCCATTATCATCAAGGCAGGAATATGGCAACATCCAGGCTGACATGGAATGGAGGAGCTGAGAGTTCAACATCTTGTTCTGAATGCAGACAGGAGAAGACTAGCTCTCAAGGGACTAGGAGGAGTGTCTCAAAGCTGATCCCCACAGTGACACATTTCTTCTAACAAGGCCACACCTCCTAATAGTGCCACTCCATGGGCCAAGCCTATCCTAACCACCACATATGGGAATCAAACTTCTTAGAAAACCAAAAGGCAAGATTTCAAAAAAATAAAAATAAAATAAAATAAAATCTGCCTCTTGGCAGAATCCAAACTTCTTGTGTGGTTTAGGAGGCAGGTTCCACTACAATCAGTCAATCAATCTAGATTCCAAATTGGCCATATTCAATACAAGATCTTGAGGCATACATTGCCTCAATCAATCACATTTTGGTTACTTCACAGACTACGTACAGCTTCTGTAGTGGGCATTATTCAATTGTCATCATTAAACTTCTAGCATGTGGTTATAAGAAAAAAACTAGGTAGAAAGGAAGTTATGGGTGGGGTATTGGCAATGAAGCTCAAACAGGAGGACAGGGACCAGCTGGTACAAATGGAGTAGACATGATCACACCTTACAGACTGGCCAGAGTCAATGTTGCTTGAAATTCCATTTGTAGCAACTGCAAATGGGGCTGCCTTTGTGTTTTGGCCCAGCTCATTTTGCATGAGCACACATTGTTCCATTGAGGACATGTCCTAGGAGAGAGATGGGAAGTGTGGACAGGGTCCAGAGGTCTGACAGAGAAAATAATTGAAGTGTAAGAGGTGAAATCCTTAAGGAAACATGTAGGAATTTAAATTGCAATGTTTCCTGAGGAAAGCAAAGACATGAACAAGGAAGCCTTAATAACTACTTGTGTGTGTGTATATGTGTGTGTGTGTGTGTGTGCACGAGCGCGCGCAAGATAGAGAGATAGAGAGACAGAGACAGAGAGATAGAGAGAGAGACAGAGACACAGAGAGAGATCGAATAGTTGTCCCCTTTTTCTGTTAAATGAGATCAAAAGCATTCATGATCCCATGAATGTGATGCCTTGAATACAACGAGGGCATTATTTATACTGTCCACCAAGAAGCACTTAACTTCTCTCTCACTTTCTTTCCTTCCTTCCTCCCTTCTTCTCTCCCTCTCTTCCTTCCTCTCCTCCTCCTCCTCCTTCTCTTCTTCTTCTTCTTCTTCTTCTTCTTCTTCTTCTTCTTCTTCTTCTTCTTCTTCTTCTTCTTCTTCTTCTCTTCTTCTCCTTCTCCTTCTCCTCCTCCTCCTCCTCCTTCTTCTCCTTCTCATTCACCTTATTCTTATTCTTCTCTTCCCATTGAGACAGGTTTTCTGATCACCCAGACAAGTCTTATACCTCCTATGCAGCCAAGGATGACCTTGAACATCTCAGATCCTCTAGCTTCAATGCTATGCCCCCCCCCCAAGGGCTGGGATAGAAACAGCTTCAAAATTTGGAAAAAAAAACTTTACTAAAATCAGAAGACAAAACTTATTTTTCTTAAACTTTCCCTGGCACACTTGTTATTAAAGTTGCCAACCAGACAACTGCACAACACATTTGATGCGCCCTCTACTGGAAAGTTTTATAGTGGTACCAAGGATGTGAGCCTCGGTTCCCATGGTGGACAGTTAACATTCGTGAAACTTCTTTTTCAGGCAAATATTTCTGAATTCTACATGCTATCATGCTATATTTGATTCCATCTCCAGTTTGGAAAACAGGTTCTATTAGATTCTATCAACGATGCTCCAGTGTATACAGTATATTTGAGACTAGCTTTCCCATAACCCAGACAGGCTTCAAATTCACTGTGTAGCCAAGAAGGACTGTCAATTTTTGATCCCTTGGAGTTCTGGCATGATAGACCTGGGCCACCACAGCTGATTCCTGTAGAGCAAGGACAGAATGCAGGACTTTATTCATGTGAGGGCAATGGTCTTCCATGTGAGCTATGCTTTCAACCTAGATTTTAAGGCAGATCAATTATACATACTTACTTTCAGATGAATTTGTCTGAACAAGACTAAAAGCATAGGTTTGGCCCAAATAGTTTAACCAACTAGATGACAGAAATCTATTCTAAGAATAAAGAGCCATGATGTACTTTATAATTAAAATGCAGTAAGGAAGCCAGCAATCCTATATTCATTTTATCATTGCTAGTTGTTTTCTAAAGGTTTTTCCATTTAAAAGACTTCATTATTTTGTGATTCTAAAATGTTCAATACTTCTATTAAGTAGAACACATGTTTCCTTGGACGTTCTGATCTCGGGACTTCTTGACAATCTTAAAAACCATTAAGCAGATCAAGGAGCTTTTGTTGCTGTAGATTATGCTCCTATTTACATAATTAAAAACATTTTAAACCAAGAGATTAAAAATGTGTTTCCTTTGATGCTGTTAAGATAACATTAAGCCAAATGCATGCTAAAATAAATCAGATACTTTTATGAAAAAATAAAAAGATTATTTCCACAAATTTAATCATAGGTCACAGAGATGGCCTTGACCCACAGTCTGGTAAATCCCTGTCATGTCTGAGGCTAAAGAATACAGATGAACTTTACCCTCCCACATTGCATTCTGTGTGCTGTGTACATAGAAGGCATGGTGTGGACGCAATCTGATCATCACAGATACATATTTTGGAAGCATACAAGTTTTTTTTCCCAAAGATTTATTTATTTATTATGTCTACAGCATTCTACCTTCATGTACAGCTGCATGCCAGAAAAGGGCACCATGAGATCTCATTATAGGTGGTTGTGAGCCATCATGTGGTTGCTAGGGATTGAACTCAGAACCTTGGGAAGAGCAGCCAGTGCTCTTAACCACTGAGCCATCTCTCCAGCCCATATATATACAAGTTTCTGATGTATGTTCTTCTTGTCTTTCAAAGACAAGAAAGCTTTCATATAGTCTAGGCTAGACTCTAGCATTCTATGTGGAGGAGAGTGGTGCATCATTTTTGATCTTTGCTCTTCCACTTCCCAAGTGCTGGACGGCAGGTATGCACCACCACACTCAGTTTTTATGGCACTGGGCATCAAACCCAAGATTTCATGCACACTAAGCAAGCATTCTGAATTTAACTAGATCTCCAACCTTTATCAAGAATTTTAGGCTATTGTTGGTATCCTTTGGTCCAACACACAAACATGGAAAATGACAGTGTTTTTAAGTTAAATTGTGTATAGATCTAGACACACATTGGGGGAGCCATTTCTCCATGGTGTTCAGCCATCTTAGTGCTTGCCTTTCACTTTCGATGGATGGTCACCCTTTAACAGTTTGGAGTATCTCGAATCAGCCATTTTGAAAACTTGACTCACTAAATTATTTATACAATTCTAGTAATGGCATGGAGATGTCAAAAAGTACATCAATCAACACACCATCATATTTTGTCAGAGAAGAAACCTTTAAGCTACATGATGTGACACATCTATAATCTCAGCACTTGACAGGGTGGTGAATTCTAGACCAGCCTGGACTACATGGTAAGTAAGACCCTGTCTCAGAAACAAACACAGCAAAACAAGAAAAGCTTGTAAGGATTCAGATGCCAAGTTTGAAAGCTTAAATGTCCTCATCAGGAACAAAAACTATCACTCGCTTCATTCAAATGAGATGCACTCACTCATCTTGAAGAAAGTGTCTAAATACCCAGGTCCAAGTAATTGTCCTGTACGTTATAGCTTCAAGCAAGAAAAATGTTCTGTGGAAAAGAAGGCTACTGAGCAATAGACAGTGTTGACTTGGATAATTTTGTTCGGTGTTGGTTGTTGAGGTAAAAATCACGTTTTGTGATTAGACTTCTGTAAACCTTCAGCTGTCCTGCTGCAGACTCTCAAGGGCTGGGATCATAGCTCCAAACCACCGCTCACCATTCTAGGGGTATTTACAAGTAAAACTACAACCTTTTCCTTTTCTCATTTTCTCTACTTTTTTTTCTTTTTCTTTTTATTAGATACTTGCTTTATTTACATTTCAAATGGTATCCCCTTTCCTCGTTACTCCTCTGAAAACTACCATCCCATCTTCCCCCCCCCCATTACCAACACCTTCCTCCCAACTTTCCTGACCTGGATTTCCCCTACACAGGGGCATCGAACCTTCACAGAACCAATGGCCTTTCCTCTCACTGTTGTCTGACAAGGTCATCCTCTGCTACATATGTAGCTGGAGCCATGTGTACTCTTTGGTTGGTGGTTTAGTCCCTGGGAGCTCTGGGGGTATTGGTTGGTTCATATTGTTGTTCTTCCTATGAGGCTGCAAACCTCTTCAGCTCCTTGGGTCCTTTCTCTAGCTGCTCCACTGGGGACCCTATGCTCAGTCTGTTGGTTGGCTGTGAGCCATGGGTATTTTGATCCACCTTCTAGGAAGGATCAAAGTATTCACACTTTGGTCTTCCTTCTTCTTGAGCTTCATGTGGTCTGTGAGTTGTATCTCAGGTATTTCGAGCTTTTGGGCTAATATCCACTTGTCAGCGAGTGCATACTGTGTGTGTTCTTTTGTGATTGGGTTACCTCACTCAGGATGATATTTTCTAGCTCCAACCATTTACCTAAGAATTTCATGAATTCGTTGTTTTTAATAGCTGAGTAGTACTCAATTGTGTAAATGTACCACATTTTCTGTATCCATTCCTCTGTTGAGGGACATCTGGGTTCTTTCCAGCTTTTGGCTATTATAAATAAGGCTGCTAAGAACATAGTGGAGCACATATCCTTATTACATGTTGGAGCATCTTCTGAGTATATGCCCAGGAGTGGTATAGCTGGACCCTCAAGTAGTATTATGTCCAATTTTCTGAGGAACAGCCAAACTGATTTCCAGTGGTTTTACTAGATTGCAATCCCACCAGCAGTGGAGGAGTGTTCCTCTTTCTCAACATCCTCTCCAGCATCTGCTGTCCCCTGAGTTTTTGATCTTAGCCATTCTGACTGGTGTGAGGTAGAATCTCAGAGTGGTTTTCATTTGCATTTCTCTGATGATTAAGTATGTCAAACATTTCTTTAGGTGTTCCTCAGTCATCCAGCATTCCTCAGTTGAGAATTCTTTGTTTAGCTCTGTACCCCCCTTTTTTTCTTTCATAGCATTCTAGTCTAGTCTATTCCATTCTATCCCATGTCTTTGCTTCTCTAAGTGTGAGGGCACATTCTCCAGGGATGCTTTCTCTACCATATGGTTTCATGGCCCTCCATTGGTTCATACCCAGGTTTGCATGCATACGCTCACACAGGAAAAACAATACAAATTTTATAGAGATTTATTTTTTAAAAAATGTGTATGTACGTATCTGTGTGGGTTTTGGGTACAGGAGTGTGGTTGCTTTAGCAAATTAAGATTACACCATCATCTAGCCTGTGGACTACTTTTCTTACTGCTGGGACACAGCATCTGTCTAAAGCAACTTACGCAGAGGATTTCTTTTGGCTCACTGTTTGAAGGAATACAGACCATCACCATGGGAAACCATGCTGACAGGAGACTGAAGCAGCTAGACAGGTCATATCTCCAGGTAAGCGGAGAGAGATAAACGTGGGTGTTCAGCTCATTGTTCCCTCTTTATTCAGACAAGGACCACAGATAATGAGATGGCATCATGCACATTTGAGAGGGGCCCTGCCTCTCTGTAAATGCCCTTGCAGGACAATACAGAGGTAAGATTTCTAGTTAATTTTAAGTCCAGGTACCATAACAACAAAGCTTAACTATTATAAGCTGTATAGGAAATTTAAAATATCTTTCATCTTCATATTTTGTTGTGCATTCTTGAACGTTAAAGCTAACAATAGCAGAAGCTAAGATGTCCAGCCACTGACCATCTCATTATCATTACTAATTACACCAAAAAGACACTGCCTTCCTTCATCTATAAAAGAGAACTGCTGAGGCTGTAGAGATGGATCAGTAGGTTAAGAGGACTTGTCACCTTTCAAAGGATCAGAACTCAGTTCTCAGCACCCGCGAGTTAGCTCACAACCATCTATAACACTAAAGGATCCCATACCCTCTTCTGACCCCAAAAGGCTCTGCAGACATATGTTGGCCAATGCTTATACACACAAAATAGAAATGAACCTCTCAAACTAATACAGTAACCCTTGCCTAATGCATGTCATAAGCTAAGGAAAAATGGACTTTCCTGACCGCAGAGTTGTGCGAAGCTGACTCACTGCAAACCGTGTTGTGTTCCATGGTAAATGAACTTGAGGGCAGAACGGAGTTCCCAGATATGGATATGGTGAGATTGCTCTAGGTTACTGGGGTGGGCCTAATCTAATCAAGTGAACCATTGAGAAGAGAGATGAGCTAGTGATTCAACACCTAAAAGGACTTGATCTTTCACATCTAGCTTTACAGATAGAGAGAGGAGGTGGTTAGTCAACAGAGACAAGTACCCTGTACTTATTGAGAAAAACATTTACGTAATACCCAAGAAGGAAGCAGAGACCACAGTCCTACAGTCATGCGGAATGGGGCTCTGATAACCATGTAAAAAGGCTCAGAGTTGAACCCAGCCCCAGAGCCTCCTGAAAGCAATTACACCATGTACAGCTTTGATTTCAGCGGCTGAGATGGATCTGAAAGCCTTCTGAGCTGAGCTGAGCCCAGAACTGTAACATGGAAGATAGCTACGGTTTTTAAACTGCCCAGGTTTTATTTATTTATTTATTTATTTATTTATTTATTTATTTATTTTTGGTAATTAGCCTAGGAAAATGAATACATATGTAGTGTAGCATTTATAAATGAAAAAAAATGTCAGGTAAATATGCACCCACATAATTTGATACTGTGATCTAATGGAGACTTTGTGTCATAGAATGTACTGAGCTAATGTTGCATCTATTATAAGAATGATAAGGCTGACAGGGGAAGGAAGCAAGGCTTAGCTCATGAATTTAGTTTGCTTTTCAAATGCTTAATGTTCAGACTGTCTCCCGGTCCGTGGAGATTTGGCCTCCCTGAATACAGAAAGGTTTGATTAAAGCTCAAGTCCTCCTAAAAGCTTTTAATAGCTTTCTTTTTAAAAAAAATATATATCCCAATTCTCTTTTCTGTACCATTTCTCCTAAATGCAAGAAAGCACAAAGATAGTAAAGAAACAAAGAAGATAAAATTGAATCAGAGGCCCTCCTAGCTTCTCCATTATTCAAAGCACTTAGTGAGTTATAAATGATTTAAGGATGATCCAGCCAGGATTTTTTGAGTAAATAGTTTTCATCTTCCTGATTACTAAGCAGGAGAGAGAAGAATCCATGTTCCCATTAGCAAAGACTTTGAATTATCTTTTGCCAAAAAATATGAGAATCTATTTCTTCCTGTCTAGTCTATTTTTTAATATGGAGGCAAATCAAGAGAACAATTTGCAACTTTATCACTGCTTTTATTGGACAGTTATGTGATGCCAGCCAGCAGCCAGGCATGCCACAGAATACAGAAACAAGGCCCCAAGTACACGAACCATGATGTAAGTGCAACCGGTCAGCATCAGATACCACGAGGTTCAAAGCCAATCCTTAGTGTTTACTCATAACGGCACTGAGCATGAGGGAAGTCTAGACGCGTAATGATCCTCATAAACATTCATTGATTGTGCTAGGCTGGAATCTGACTCCTCCAGTGAAGAGAACGTGGCGTAAGCAGATGGGCATAACCCAATGCTCACTCCAGCTCGGGAAAGAGAATGAGATAATAATACACTGTAATAGCTGGCCCTTGTCATCTTTGAAATAACATGCAAGTGTTTATTAGTCAACCACCCCGCCATGCTGTAGGAAACACAAATACTGCTTTTCTCCTGAAGAGCCTAAGAAATTGGGGCTTCGAGCACAATCATTTTGCCAGAGCATCTCCCATAAAATTTCAACTGGAGAGGAGATAATCAGAGTCCTCTGAAGACTGAGAATGTTCCCAGCAAATCTGGGAGTGGGGAAATATAAGAGATTGGAGGGGGACACAGTAAGGAGGGATCTCTGAGGAGATGCATAGAGGGTACAGTGGGTGGATCAGATCGAAATACAGTGTGCATATGTACGAACCCCTCAAAAAAATTTTTAACGCATGCAGAAAAGATGGTTCATCAGTTAAGAGCACTTGTTGCTCTTTCAGAGGACCCAGGTTTGCTTCTCAGCACTGACGTAGATGCTCACTACAGCCTGAAACTAGTTCTAGGGTATCCAGTACCTTCCTCTATAATAACTGGGCATACACGTGGTGCACATATATACACATGTGCAAAACACTCATACACCTAAAATAAAGCACCTAAATGTCCAATCAATGAAGAAAGGAGCTGGCATGTGTGAAGTAAAGCTAACAGCACCCTAAGTGAGCTCTGTAGTGGGAAATAATTAAAATATAGTTATCGGCCCACCAGGCCTCTGCTCCAAGTTCTGATGGGTCTCTCTTTCCTGCCCAGTACCCACTCGTTACAAGTATCCGGCAAAGCATGACTCTTAATCTTGAATAGTTAACCAAATATATTTATGTATATGAAACTCCCAATTACATAACGCCAAGTTACAATGATAAAGTTTTATCCCAATGTTTCTAACCTCTCAGCACACCAGAAACACATCTAATACCATCTGGATCTGTGTGTCTCCTCCTCCGCTCCCTCGAGCAGCTCCTAGGCTCCCTTTCTCTCCACCCCTCTTTCTCTTAGCTCTTCCTCCTCCTCTCTCCCCTCCAATCACTGGCCTCTCGCTGTCTCAATGTGAATGGATAGGAACTCTTGCATCAGAACTCTACCGGTAGGAAGTTTCCTGTAGCCACTGTATGAATTTTCTGTTATTCTGGAACATTCCTTCCTCAGATAGTCAACAAAAGACCCCAGAGAGTTCACAGATACATCATTCTGGTCCATAGGATGCTTAGTTCCATTGGATATGTTTAAGGTGCAGCTCTCTGGTCTACACTGTATCAGATATGACGCAAGGTGCAAGTCATCATGGGTTATTAAACACCAGTCCACCGTGTAGGCATTCTTTCTTACACCCAGAAGGAGCAAGGCTGGGCACAGGATTCGGCCCATCTTGACTCTGGCCTTCAGAAATGGGATGGGCGAGCATGATAACATCTTGGCTTCCTGCATGAGCAAGGCGCTCCTCCATTTTCCTTCTCGGCTATTCTGCTTCCTGCCCAACACGCCATGTCCTGCCTTCATATCTGATGGTCTCATTCAGAACTCAGAGCATCCAGGCTGATTTCCGGCTCTGGGGTTGTTCTTGTCATGACCAGAACAAGGTGAGGTTTCATTTCCAGAGCAACACGGGACACTAATGTCCCCCGGAGGTATCCGATGAAACGTCCTCCGCACCTCACACTTCATCTGCTCTGTGCTTCCTCATGGCAATTATTGATCCTAAAATGACTTTTAATATTTATATAATTTTTAACGGAATATAACTGTCAAGGGTCTGGCTGCTAAAGGGTCTTATTCAGAACCCGACACTTAAGAAACATACAACAATATTTAGTGGATGAATTAAAAATTGTGAGTATATTTTCACATATTTTATGACCTATCTTACCTTAGTAACTGTATAATATTCCACTAAGATCCGAATGTACTAAACACAATTTTTATTAGTTTGGGGAATTAAAGTTCCCACATTTTTATTTTTTGCTTTAAACTAGCATTACATGTAGATCATGCTGGAGAAAAGTATATAGAAAGGAAGAAAAATTGGGGGTTAAAAAAATCAGCCTGTAAGCAGATGGTAGTTTGCTCCCTACAGTGGTGCTGGCTTCTGGCGACAGCACTTTGAAGCCTGGGTGTGTGTCACAGGCTTCCTGGACCTCCCTCTCACAATTTAGTTTCCAAGTGTGGTTATCTGGGCTCTGGTCCTGCTTAGAGCTGATGAGATGCAGAACCAACTTCAGGAAGCATATTCTCTTTAAATGTGAAGCCCTTCCCACCCACCCCTACTGATGAAAAATGAAAGTTCGAGCTTCCTTCACCCTCCGCCTCACCCCATACTGTTCCTCTGAGAAGCTAATCATGGCTACCGTAATTGAATTACACTAATTTTGGACAGCCGGTGTATCCATTGATTTTGAGCAACCAGGTACATCTGCTGAACTTGGAGCCTTTGGGGGAGATTACACAGCACTGAGATTTAAAAACAGCTCTCGGGGGAGCTGGAGAGGTTCAGGGGCAAAGGAAGGGTGTTCCTGACTATTCTCAAATGAGTCAAATTATCTAGCAAGTTTAAAGCGATGGGTTCTCCGAGCCATCTAGGGCAGTGGCCCTCCACCCCTGCCGCCACCTTTCTTCCCTCTCGCACAATGAAGACTTAACCACGAGAATATGTCCAGCCTGTCCTAAATTCTGCCCTCAGTTTCCTGATAGCAGCCCAGCATGCAAGCAAGTGATGGACGGATCGTGACCAGACTGCTTGCAGACTTGGCTAAGAATAGATTCTGATTTTTCCATTGCTAACAGCCCTGCCCATTCCACAGTGCATACTAAAATATAGATTTTTTCCCCCTTATAATTATAACATGCAAGATAGCTAGGTCTCTTTCTCAGAGGCAGGCAGTGTTAATCTGCATACCTGAATGCTATTTCCATACACATCTTTTTAAAGGCATCTATAAATTTTTTTCATAAACACAGTGTTTAAGAAAACAAAATTGATTATATGAGCTTTAATACTGAAAACACACAAAGCAAACTGTACCCAAATTGCACATTTTATCTGTCTTGCTGAGGAGGAAGACAGATAAAAGAAAAATGTACACTTCAGTATCCATTTAATACTGTGACAGGTGTGGGGGGTAACCTGTGGGGATGAAAAATGAAGTCTATAGTCCTATCTGTTTGAAATAAATGAAACAGAATCTGTGTCTAAAATACAAGCAATATCTCAGGAATTGCCGGAGCAAATATCAGCATTAATAACATACTTCTGGAGGCTCACAAAAAATATAATCAATTTTTCAGTTCATAAAATTTCAAAAAATTGAATTTACATTTGCTAAAACCAATTAACAAATTCTAATTTACGCAGCGTTGATGCTTCTAATTGGCAGCCGTGCATTTTTATGAGACTTCTTGTTAATCTCTTATGGTAATCAAACTCAGAAATTTAAAATTCATTGGTGTTCTTGATACATGGAACTAGTTAAAATTCTTAATTAAATTAGGGTGACTGAAAGAGAAGCCATTTTAAAAGTAAAATCATAAAGTGTTATGACTAACGTTGTACAAATTAGCATAAAGTAGTTTTGGGGAGAATCATTTGGAAGAGTTTGTAATTTGGAACACCTGCCATTACTGCATTTGTTAAACTTTTATCAATTAATCATTACTCCCTTGAATAGCAGGAAAAATTGAATATTGTGAATATGAAGAGGGTGACTAATTGCAAATGGCAAATTGCTGACTGGTTCCATTATTACCTGTGCTCTAAGAATTTTGAGAAATAAATGTCTATTATGCATTGTATGAATACATAAATTATCCTAATGCACTCCATATTGGACGGCTTTCTGTCTTATTCATCCTGTAATAAATGTTTTCTTGAGGTAGGAAAGATGACTTAGTGAACACGGATTCTGTAATGGGATATGATTATGGCTCCATTAAAAACATTTAATGATCACATTATTTAATCTTATTCTCTAAATATACGCTAGCTGTATATTTTATATTTTAAAGGGCATGAGTAGAGGGAACAGTTGTTTTTGCTATAGTGGGGAAATCAATCCCCATTTGAAGTACCATTTAGGATTAAGCAATATAGCGCCATAGCTTCGAAATGTTAATTAATTCTCAATTTGGCCTGTGGTTCTCAAACCTAAGCATTTAGATTGCAAAGGGCACTTCAGCCAAGACTCATTTTATTACAAGTTAAAATCTCAAAAAAAAAATTGATTTAGAAATGTGTTTCTAAATCAATGCAGCAAGAGCAGAGTACCTAAAAAATCTTTGCCGAGATGTACTTTTCATTATTCGGAGATTCACAGAGGGATCTCTAATGGTCCCTGAAAATTCAGAGATTATCAAGAAATGTGACTTTAAGTACCTTGAAATTGCTACAGCTATTTATCTTAGCCAGTCCTAGACAAAGCTATATAACTATTAGACAGAAAGTGTTTCAGATGGAGGAACCACTTCAGTGGTGTTTTATAGTTCAGAAAGCTAGAGGACATGGGGCTAAATTAGCAAGAAGTATGGAGATTTCGGGTGAGGAGATGACCTATCCAGTCAAACTTTACAAAATCCAAATTTGATTAAAAGAAGTTGAGAGAGGATACAACTCTTACTTTGGGGGGGTTGATGGGGGGGAAAGAAGCCTTCTAAGATGTATCTTAAATGATAACTGTGGAACCACCCATGGTTCACCGGTGTTTCCTAAACTTGCATTGGGCTCTGTATTATTGACTGTTTTCATAGTTACAATGAAATTATAAGACATAACTGAAAGACGTAAGAGCATCTTTTGGCTTAAGGCGGCGCTGCTCACACAGCATCCTCAGGTGGGTAGCACAGAGAGATGAAGGTCAGTGTTCTTCTAAGCTTATCCATCTCATGGGATGATGTGGTTTACAGTCATGGTTGGAATTCCTCCCTCAGGTAAACTGGCCTGAAAGTCCCCTTGAACACACATCAAAAAAAAAAGTGAGGATTGTTAGTCCAGTCAAGTGGCCAAAGAGGATTAAACATGGCTGACTCTCAGGATGTGTGTCTTCATGGCTACCCAATCCTCAGGAAGGGTCTTATCTAAAATAGAACAACCTTGGCACAGGAAGAGAGGTCCAGTTTCTATGATGATTTGAGTCTAGGTCATTCTGTTTGGGAAGGGGCCTCTTTGAAATGGAGTCTCTTAAGCAGTACCCCAACCCCCCCCTCCCCTAGATTCCACAGCATTCCCACAAGTGTGACAACTGCAAATGTCCACAGATAGTGTCAGATATCACGGCCATCAAAATCACAGGCAACTACTACACAGGGCTGCTTTCAGTTTCAAGGTATTATTGATGCCATAGATCAGCTAAGTTTTCTTCCTAGTCAAGACATCCTTTTCATGTGGCAGCAGCTACAATGCCTATATGGCAGCTACAAAGCCTACACTCAGTTGTTAGATCTGCCCATGGCTACCTCTCTGATTTTCATCTTCTCCAAAACTGTAGCCTATTCATCTGCAAGACGATACATTCTATCATTATGTGATTGTTGGGGAGTGGGGGGGGTGAGGGTGATCGAAAGACATGATAGATACTTTTATAAGTATCACACAGTGCCAGACCCATGACTAGCAAGTATTTATGTATTATTTATGATTTTGCATTGATGTTGGGTAAGTATAATTTCACTGAGTAGGCTTCAGGGCCTAAACACATTCTCAAAGTGTAACAAAGTCTCAAACACAGGTGATAATTTACCTGGAGAGGCTCTAAGCCAGTGGTTCTCAACCTTCCTAATACTGGAACCCTTTAATACAGTCCCTCATGTTGTGGTGACCTCCCTATTTATAAAATTATTTTTGTTGCTACTTCATAACTGTAATTTTGCTACTGTTATGTATCATGATGTAAACATCTGTGTTTTACAATGATCTTAAGTGACCCCTGTGAAAAGGTCATTTGACCCCCCCAAATGGATCACACCCCACAGGTCGAGAGTTGCTGCTCTAAGCCTTATTGGATAGATTATTTTCTGCTTATCTATTGAATAGTTTTTTTTTCCTTAGGATCAGCATGCTAAAGAGGTTTGGGAACATCATGAAGTACAAAGAAATAAAAGTCTAACTGAAAACTTCAAAGAACTTAGGACAAAAATCTTCAGAAATGGTTCTCTACACAATGGAAAATAGATGACCCCAGCTTCTTACATATTTACTAGGTCATGCACTCATCGAGAATGGTAATACTGTCCCATAAGCTGCTACAATTGCTACCACACTGGTACTTTACAAGTAGCAGAGTCCATAAATATTGTTCCTACAGAGGAATGGAAAAATTGTCAGAATGAAAAATGAAATTTCTTCCAAATTGTCCCTGACACATTATGGAGGCTGTTGAAGCCAGTTCTGTAAGTAAGTCCCTCAATAAACAGAGAAGGTAATAATGATGTCTAATGCCTGGCATATATATGGCCCCAAACAGTTTGCAGAACATTTTCATTTACATTACCCTACCTCATGGAAATATATCATCAGACTTCTTGTCCTCTGGGACCTCAGCAATTTAATTGCAGCGGCTATACAATGGATCTTAGCCCCAGACTCTTCTCAGTCTAGGATGTGACCGTGTCACTAAATGAACTTGACCTTACAAGAATCTGCTTTAATAACACCACATTATGATGTGTCAGATTAAGTCATAAACATGAAACTCCTTAGACTCAGTGGCATAGTTACAGAACTAGATAGTGCTCCAAGATTCTACTGAACCTTGGTCTTTCTTCCACGAAGGGATACAGTTCAATAGGGTGAGAAAATTTTACCAGGTTCTTATTAGGTGAGTCACTGGCCAAATGAGAATTCCAGGCTGATGACTTCGACTGTCTCCTGGGAGTAATCCTCACAAAGAAAGAACTGAAGGCTCACCTAGATTCGTCATGGTTTCTGAGTCTCTGTGAAAATATTGCATTTTGAAGAGCTTCTATACATTTTAGCTTCTCATTAATTAGCCCCATATACTAATGAACATATCATTTAGCTAGCCAACATGGAAAGCAGCAGCATGACCCACTAGACATGCATTGGTCATCTATTTGCTTATGAACTCCAAGTGGAACTTTCCTTCTTCAACTGTTATGTTAGCATCTAATGCACACTGGGACACTCATTTCATATAGAGAAATCCCGCTGCTGCTTTTGAGTGAAAACAAATTACATAATTTTGAGCAATATATGCATTTACCATAATCTTTTATTCTGGTTTATTTTCCCTTGATTGCATCAAAATGCAATATATTGAAGCTGCATGGGTGATATACCATGATGTGACCAATATTCTGTTTGCCTATAGAAGTGACTAACAAATATTGAGAATATTGGTGACTTCCTGCTGGGAATTTCAAAAGCCATCAACTCTCCTTATACACTGGATGTTATGATCCAGACTCGTATAACCTGAGTACTTATGAAGTCCTTCCTACAGAGAAGCTTTAGTAATTGCTACAAAAAACAAAAATGAAAGACACACAGGTCAACCAACAGCGATTATAGTCCAGGAAGACTAAGGATCTAAGTCAATGATGTAATTATAAGTGAGCTATGAGTCAACAAAGTCCGACTTCCTAAGAACATGTTCTCAAACTTGAGGTCCATCTCAGGATCAAGTTTTGATAGAAACAGAATGTGGCCGTTTATCAGATAACAAAGGACAAAGATCATGCTTTATCCATTTCTCTTCATATTAGCATGCAATAGGGAGTCCACAAATGCTTTGTTAAGCTAAACCAACAGTCTTTTAAAATTTATCAACTCATCTGCTCAGTATTCATTAAAATCTAACGAGGACTGACTTCCAAGGTACCTTCTGTTGGCCGCAAGGGAGTAAATTGGTTTAACCACTTAGCTTACATAGCCATGGTGGCTAACTGGTTGCTGAATTTGCTTCCAACACTTCTTGATGTCATGTTTGCTAATTATTGCATTGCTAATTATTGAAGCCTCCCTACCATTAAGCCAAGGAAAACACAGCCTTATATTTAAAAGAGTAAATTTCACACCTTAAAACAGTGCTTACTCTCAAATGCAGAGAAACCCTGTACTTAGCATTTCCTGGATACCCCACTACCTGGACACTCTCAATAAGAGTTAAGGAGAAGTCGGACAGGAGGAAATCTTAGAAATTTTTTCTTTCCCATTCTTGCAATTGTATTAGTTCTTTGAAAATATTTTTCACTGTCTTTTTAATATATTCGCCCACCTAACAGCTCCCAGATCCATCCCTCTTTCTATACCCACTCAAGGTTGTGCCTTCTCTTCCCCGTCCTCCTCTTTAACTCACCGAGTTCAATTTGTGCTGCCCATATACGTTTGGATGTGTGGCCTCCCATGGGAGTGTAGTTGACCTACCCGAAGTCATACTCTTAAAGAAAACTGACTCCTGTCTCCCAGCAGTTAGGAGTTGCCAATAGCTCCTAAGCTAGGAGTTTACCTTGCCTCCTTGTAAATGAGATAACCTGTGGAGGTCTTCTTGGTCTGTCAGCACCTCCAAAAGGTCACCATCGTTATATAAGGAGAAGAGGATGGAGAGAAGGGAGCCCTATAGTCAAGAGGTTCACTTCTTTCAATAAAAGAAGATGACCATGACCATGGTAAGGATTCTCCGAACAGCTGCCCACATCCCTATGTGATATGTCAATGACCAACATAAATTGCATTCTCAAAAGATGACCTAATATTTGATGACTCTGCCGCAACTATGGTCCTCAGTTCAGACACATTTATCCCATGTCCTTTCAAGAGTCACCTCTAAAAGCCTAACCCTCCTGGAAACCTTTCCAGGTTAAGTGACAACATTCCTGAAGTTATCTCTCTCAGACATGCATAGAGGCAACTCATCACTGTGTGCAGGAACACCCGCCATGCTCTAAAGCTTCACAAATACTAAACATGAAAATGCACACTTAGAAATAGTCTCTGTAAACCAAATGAGACCAGATTGGAGCATGTCTAAAAAGACTCTCGCCACAAACTGCTAGAAGATTCTGGGTTCCCTGTTCTCTACATGAGCTTCCAACAGAATACTGCCTCACATTCATTGGCCTCATTGGTGGATGCTCCTGGAAAGATAAGGCTGTACATCTTATCTCATGACTAAGGAACTTCATCAGTGGAACTCTGTGATCATTAACATGTTCTGTACCACTGAGGTGTATCTCGGGACACCCATTTTCTCCAATTTTGGGATATTTGATTCATTGTTTGTTGGGGGGAGGAAATACTTCTAGAATTCTCTACATTCCTTCTCCTGACATAAGGGGGTTGAGCAGTGGCAAGGAGTCACCAACAAAATTGGGGACAGCAGTCTGAGAGTTAAGGACCACATCTGAGCTACATCTCATGCAAACAGAGCATCTCCTTAGTCTGCAGATTTATCAGCTGTAGTAGGTGAAGCTTGTCCATTTTCATAGGAGACTCATTCACCTGTGTGAATCATTTCCAGGCTTAGCCATGTCTTTGAAGTGAACTGACACCAGTGATTAGACTCAACTGAAGATATTCTTATGTAAATGAACGTGAACAATATAAATCCATTATTATTATAATTTTTACCTTATCCCAGATGATTCGAATAGGAGACTTGAATCATGAATTTATGCTGAGATTTATCACTGCTCTGATGGTCTTTTGAATTTATTTATCTTTATAACCCTCTACAGAGATAATCTTCCCTGGAGGGTTGAAAGGTAATATTGATGAGAAACTCAGTATTTCCCTACCCAAAGCTATCTGGGAATGGATTGGTCATCACTTCCCACCAGGCCTCTATTTTAGGTATAGAAAAATTAATGTAAAAGGAACATTTATCATCAAGTGTGTTCAAAGTAAACCTGGCGCTGCCAAATGGTGGATATAAATCCAAAGGAAATACGCTTGTGCTTAGATCAAATATTCTCCCTCACCATTTATCATCTAGAGACATGTTTTAGAAGGTTGTCTCGGTGACTAGGAAAAGGTTCTGCGAGCTTATTGCCTTCTTGTAACAGGGGAGTGGTGACTTAGATCTGCTCCTGACTTGTAGGTTTGGATTCCACAGGATAGGAGGGTCATCTGACCAGATCCTTGACTAGGTTAATATGAAAGATATGAAATAAGAAATACAGGCTGCACGAATTTCACATCTTTCTACATTGCAGAATTCTGGTTCTGCCAATCTGGAGTAGACGTGCATGTCCCTTCATGCTGTCGTCTTCTTCTTCTTCTTCTTCTTCTTCTTCTTCTTCTTCTTCTTCTTCTTCTTCTTCTTCTTCTTCTTCTTCTTCCTCCTCCTCCTCCTCCTCCTCCTCCTCCTCCTTATCCTCTTCCTCCTCCTCCTTATCCTCCTCTTCTTCCTTTTCCTCTTCTTCCTTCTCCCCTTCCTCTTTTTCCTCCTTCTTTCTTCTCCTCCTTCCTTTTCTTTTTCTCAATGAAATATATTGAACTCAGGAGCAAGCAAGTAAATCAGAAAAAATTAAGAGTAAAGAAAGTCGTCCACAACAGGACATCAACATGGGTCTACAATTTGTGGATTTCCTTCTTGCCACCCACAAATATCCAAAGTAGGGCAAGGAAGAGGCCTTCAGTTCCAAAATGCCAACAAGCACAGACTAAATATGGTCCAGGAGAGGCTTGCTCATTCCAACTCAAAAGACCAGGGAATTTGAGGCTAACGTTAGAAACCAGTCTTGACAAAGTTGACTCCAATCTAGGCAGATCCTGAGAGAAAAGAGACTCCTTTTTCACCCATCAAAGAGGAATTGATTTTAAACTCTGTCTCCTACCCAGATGAAGCAGACCAGCTGTCTTTTGATTGATTCCACTACATCTGCATGATGCCTATAGGAGTGGAAAGAGACATAGTAGACCATATCCTGGCTGGTAAATGTGAAGAGTACTCCAGATTCCCTGTCAGGGTAAACCTTGAGAAGCTGAGTCTCTATTGCCACACAGCACACATGAGAAATCCAGGTGGTGAGAATGAGTGTGATGCACACTAGCTTGCTTTCTCTCTACCTAACTTCAGGATGCAGCTAAACTCTGAACTTCCACATCCACAGAGCATGAGGAGGTGAAATAAAGCTGTAAGAGATGAGGCACACACATGCACATACATGCACACACATGTAATTGCACATGCACACACATGCACATGCATGTGCACATACACACATGTATACACGTAATTAAAACTGAAATAAATATTTGTAAAATGACAGTTTCCAACGTTGGCCAAAAAAAAAAAAAAGAAAAAAAACCTAAAAAAACAACAATGTTACAAATTCAAGAAGCTAAGTAAACGTTAAACTGAACAGACCCAAAGAAATTCATGCCAAGAAACATAAAAATTAAGCTTCTTGAAAATTAAGAACAACAACAAAAAAAAATCCTTCAAAGCCACCAGAAAAAAAAAAACACATTACTGATAAAGAAAATGCGAACTTCACATCTAAAACTAGAGTCCTGAAAAGAAGTAACACATTTATCAAATGCTGGAAGAAAAAAACTTAAACTGCAAATTCTATATATGGTGAAAATTTTCTTTAACTGTAAGGGGAAATGGGGATGTATTCAGAGGGAAAACAAAAAATTGATTGTTAGAAATGTACCTCTGGAAAATGGTTAAGGGAACCCAAACAGAACAGAAGGAGAAAATAACAGAAGAAAGGATACGAAGTAGACACGCCCAATTCTCAGGAGTTGCTTGCGTCAACTGATTTATATGCTGAAACCATAACATGATCTAATGTGGGAAAACATAAGTGAATGAATAAACTATTTAACACAACTGCATTAAAATGAGGGACCTGGGACTGGAGAGATGGCTCAGCAGCTGAGAGCACTCACTGCTCTTGCAGAGAACCAGAGTTCAGGTCCCAGAACCCACATTAGGCAGGTCATAAGAACCCGCATCTTCAGGTCCAGGGGATCTAGTGCCCTCTTCTGGCCTTCTTGAGTATATACTCTCACACGCACATATCCTCACACAACACAAATGAATAGAAACATTTTTTTTAAACAAATGACCTAAATGTAGGCAAACATTTAAAACGTCTTTAAATTTAAAAAGTAGACAGAATTAAAATTAGTATAAATAAGTGTAGTGTCTTATTTTTACCCATTTGATTCTGCCAAATCCCAAAGAATGCTCACACAACCTAAAGACATGTAGAAAAAGAAAAATGGGGACATAAAATAAACAAACTGGAAAGAAATATTTTCATACATATATATGAAAAACATATTATGTATTATTTTCACACACACACACACACACACATATATAATATATATCTCGGTTATCTATGTATATGCCTGAATTCAACACAAACCTTAATTATAGGGAAGAACCTCAGATCTAGGGTGTGGATTCACACACAGCGAGTGAGTAAATTACTGTTTTGAAGTTGAAGTTAAATCAAGCTCTCCACAGGTTGCTTTCTGACTGCAGCGAGAGGATATTTATTTTAGTATACTTTCTATTGTTCATATAATTGATAGTACACTGTGATCATCTGTGCTGTTCAACAAAAATGAGATAGTTGCCAGTTTTAAAGAGCCACCCTTTGCTCTTTCAATATTATATAATTAGTAGCTATTAGAGTCTCTTATATGAAAGTATTTCATAATATTCTTAATACAAAGGAAAATCTGAATGTATTAACTCAAAAGCCAACTTTCTCAGGCTGAGTCTCCTGAAACAGATGTTTAAGGATCACATATTTTTAATTTTTTTATTGTATGTTAATTATGCATAATAGCAAATTTCATTTAGACATTTTCATAATGCATTCAATGTATTTTAAGCATAGCCATTCCACCCATTATCCTCTCTTGTCCTCTTCTCACCCCTCCTGATCCATTTTTGTTCCCAACTGGCCTTCCTTCTACTTCATGTCTTCTCATTTGTGTGTGTGTGTGCACGCACCTGTACAAGTGCCAAAAGCATGTGCATGTACATGCACTTGTGCATGCATGCATGAATGTGTGTGTGTGCATGCCTGTGCTTGTGTGCATATGTGTGTGGACACATACATGCAAGTGACATGTGCATGTGCATGCATGCTTATATGTGTGTGCATGCATTCTTGTATGTGTGTGCATATGTGCGCACATGTGCATAGGTGTGCATGTGTGCATGTGTGTGTATGACACACACATTTATGTGTGCATGTGCCTGTGTTCCTGTATGTGTACGTGATTGTTGTCTGCATGTGCATGCAAGTGACATGTGCATGTGTGTGCATGTGCATGCACATATGTGTGTGCAAGCATGACACACACATGTACATGTGGATGTGCATGTGCGTATGTGTTTATGACCCAATGAACTTTGTGAGCTTTTATTTTAAGAAGCATAGGCTCCTCATGTGGCTACACTAATGAGAAGCTGTCCCTCTGCCTTCATCAAATTTTTCTGGATATAAATCCTCAGGGAAGCGAGTCATGAGCTCAATCTTGACTTTATCTCTATGGTGTTATTTCTATGGTGTTAATCAATATTATATTTTGAGGATCCTCTGGTGTGTGCTGTTTTATTGCCTACATTTTGAAAAAAATAAAGTTTATAAATAAATAAATAAATAAATAAATAAATAAATAAATAAAATAATTTGGTATAGTGAAAGTCTGGGCACATTTATGCCCTACATTACTTAATTTTGTTTTCCCTTTGCATTCATCTGATCCTCATAAGTTTTTGTAATCAGGCAAAATTCCATGCTTCTGTCACATAACATTACTAGAAAATTCTAATTTCTACACACACACCTACCTAGGCTCATATGAGTAAATGCTATCACTGAGGACTGAAGAAAACCATATGTATTATTTTTATGAAGCAAGTATGACATTGAAACTAAAAAGTTGGCATCTCAAATAATACTGTAGACCATTTAAGTTATGAATATAAATGTTAAAAAATCAGATAAAATATTATTAAGCAAAACCAAACATGTATCATAGTCAAATATTTATTGGACCCATGAAAGAATTGTTCAATATTTTCTCAAAAACTATTAATATAATTCAGACTATAATAGATTTATGGAAACAAAAGATCATACATCTTTTGAGACCTTTTAAAGGCATTGGAAAACTTGACAGCAAATTCTTATTTAAAAAAAAGAAAGCCATGTGAAATAAAATTTAATGAATTAATCATTAAAGAGAAAATGTGTGTGCATATACATTCATTCACACATGTATATGAATGCATGCATGTGTGTATGTATGTTCATGTGTGTACATATGTAAGAGAATGTGTGTGTACATTTGGGAGCATTTGTGTGTATGTGTGTGCATATGTACGGTCATTGGTAGGTGTATGTATAGATGTGCATTTGTGTGCATGCATGACTGTGTACTTAGGATGCTCATATTCAACTCAATAGTATCCTTTTCTGTGAATGAACAGGATAGGAATATGCACTCACAGCCATTAAAATCGGGAATCTAATAACTGTGAAGTGTATCTGTAGGTATCAATTGCAGTAGCATGCTAGACAAAGTATCAATGAAAATATAATTAGAGACAGTAAAAGAAAGACATAAAAATAGAAGACAAGTTATTATTATTCCATGTGTGCATACATTTTCACAGACACGATAAAGTGTGTTTCTGGTCACATAAAACAGACACTGAAGACAGAGAACATAGCACAAGAGCATCTAGACCTAAAGAAATGATGTGAAAGGATTCATTGCCTCCCTTCTTGTCAAGGTAGGAAGCCATCTTCTATCCCGCTTATCTCATTATTATAGAACGAAAGTCCAAAATCAAGACACACAAAACATCCAAACACACCTTTCCTCTTGCAAATCCCTCACATTCCCATTGCATAAACAATTTTCACTTGCATTCATAATTTCTCCAAAAGAGCCTACGAGTTTTGATTAAATTACATCAATTGTACAAATAAATTCGGAGCGGACCAACATCCAAACACTATCCAGTTTTCCAACTCGTAGATATGGTTTCACCCAAATCATTTGTTTTCTTAATGGTCATTCTGCATTCTTTACTGGTTGGCAATGCGTATGTATTTCTAAAACTAATAAAATTATGTCTGAATGTATTGTGGTTCTTAATGTCACTATAATTTCTCATTGCATGGATCTACAAGCAGTGTTTTGTCATAGTGGAATTGTGTGACATATCCTCTGTTACTGATTAATGGTGCCTTGTGGTAAGACTACTTAGTAGTTTCTGTGTGTGGGCTAATGACATCTAAAGTGTAAAATTAGATTGTAGATGACTAAAAAATGTTTTATGCTTTCTTTGACGTGTGTGTGTGTGTGTGTGTGTGCGTGTGTGTTCCTTATCAATGTGTTATCACACCAGCTATGGCTTCAATGGCAATGTGGAAAATATTAGCTGAGAGAAAATGCTCTAACCTTTTCCTCAGCATCTGTATGGAATTTTCTAGTCTATCGTTATCTCTTGCTTTAGTATTAACATTATGTTGAACACTTTTAAAGTAAATGATTGACATATTTTGCAAACTGTTCATACTGTATCCATTGAGGTCATTATGTTAATGTCTACTAAAAAACAACAACTATATACGATAAGATTAGGATGGTAAATCAAACTGCAGTCTAGAGTAACACCCTCTCATTCTCATAGACTCTCTGAGCTTTTATATTGATTGATCCAATTTTCAGTATCTACTTATGAGTTTTACCCCCAGTTTCATGAGATAATACCCTACAGCTTTGCTTTCTTACAATGTCTGTCCTGTATATGGTCAGGTTAATGCTATGCTCAAAATGCTTCTGTAAATCTCACTTCCTTCTCTGTCACCTGAAGTAGTTTATGTAGTGTTGGTGTTTTCTCTTCCTCATCAATAAGTTTTCTACGAAGCCCTCAAGGTCTGCAGTTTCCTTTGGGATGAGCTTTTAATTAGTTATGTATTTCTTAGCAGATACGGAGTTGTTCAAGTGTCCTTCTCTCGATGGGACAACTTCAGAACGGGAAATTTCAGGTTTCCCAATCTGTTCATGGTCTCAAAGTTGTTGGAAGACATTTGCTTATGGTGTTCTTTTATTCTCTTTTGAGTGGCTTGTGGGGGCACAAGCAGCATCCCCCACTGCAGCTTTCATCATGATAATTTGGTGATGTGTCTTTTCCCTTATTTCTTGACCCATCTCCTAGAAGTTTTCAAGTGTTTGAGTCTTTTCAAAAACTCAACATTTTAAAATCTGTTTTCTATTTTCCTAAAACTTCTTCCTTTCTGCCCTGTGGACTAAATTGAACTCACTTGGTTTTTATTAGCTGCCTTGTCCAGCTTCTTGGATGAAATCTTAGTTTACTAATCATTTATTTTTCTGTTTTGCTGCTATGAGAATTAAAAGATAAATTTCTGTACACATAGTACATCAGTTCACACACACACACACACACACACACACGTTGAAATGTTGTTTCCCTTATATGGAGTACCTTACCTGTCTTTTTAAATTTTTCTGTGTGGTTTCTTTGGGATATAATTTAGAAATACATTGAATGTCCTAAGTACTTGAGATTTTCTCTGATTTTCTTCTTTGCTTTGTGCTCACATGATCAGAGAAAATACGTTCATGATTTCAGTCCACTCAAGTTCATTGCTAAGTGTCAGATCCTTCTGTGGTCCTGAATGGTAGACAAGAAAGCATTCTCCACCTTCAAGAAGGCTGTACCCCAATGCTTACAACCAAAGGAACCTTGTGGATATGATTTAATTATTGATTTTGAAATGGGGTTATCTGGGGTTCTTTGTCAATTTTAGTCCATGTAAAAATCTTGCTGATTACTGGATGTCTTGCCCATAAAACATTAGACTGATTTGCACAGTCTCCAGTCAGTGCCTTTGTACCATCCCGCACCCTGAGGCTTGCCCACAGAGTATGCTGCCAAACTTGGGCCTCTCTTACTGTGATAAGCCAAAGAGTGTCCAGCACTAAGTTTCAATGCACCTTTGAGCTGTAATTTATGGCAAAATAAGCTTATTTTAATATGTTTAAAGCCATTTGCACTTTCTTACTAGTAACTTATCTCCATGCAAGTCTGTTATTTTAGACCTCAAGTGCTAACCCTCTGCCTATTATTAAGAACTAAAATCACCTTCCAAATTATCACTCCTCTTTTCCTTTTGCTCCTGATCATTTGGTTGCTGTGACCTTCTGACCAGGAAAATATTAAATGGTTAATGTACCTCTCCAGTAAAATTTATTCTGGAGTGGGAAAAAAAGAGTAGAACCAAAATTTTAAAGTCCTAGTGGAAGCTGAGAATCACTTGGGGTCATTTTAATTTTGGAAGCATTTTATACATATCTTAACACAAAGTGAAAATGCCAATTGAATGAAAATTTCAGGATCTAAAGCACACAATATAAATAAATGCAGAGTCAAAGAAAGGGAAAAATACTGTAATGTTAAATCTGAAGTGGAAATACCAACATAAACACATTATCATAACATAAAAATGTCAGTATCAACTCAGCTCTCGTAGGGTGCTCAGGGTCAGTTGGTACATGTACAGTACAACTCCTACACCAAAGACTCGGGGAATATTGTGGGAAAAGAACAGAAAGATTAAAAATGCTGAATGACCTAGAATTCTACTGTGAGCTTGTGTCTTTTCTCTGATTTTCCTCTTTGCTTAGTGACAAGGAAGCGGTGTGCATGAAATCTCATCAATACAGCTGTCTGGACAAGATTTAAACAGTGACAATAAAGTGAACATCCCAAAGTGCATGGAGGTAATCTCATAGCCACCCACCCCCAGTTGAAGCGATATAGGCAACCAATGATTACCAAAAGAGGTGGAATCAGACTTCCCCAGGGATGAACCACCTGAATAGTTATCCTAAATCAAGTTGTTGGCTCTTTAAACATCTACTCAGAAAGTTATAATTATATATATATATATATATATATATATATATATATATATATATATATATTGGTTTTTTGAGACAGGGTTTCTCTGTGTAATCCTGGCTTTCCTGGAACTCACGCTGTAGACCAGGCTGGCCTCGAACTCAGAAATCCACCTGCCTCTGCCTCCCAAGTGCTGGGATTAAAGGTGTGCGTCACCACTGCCCGGCTTATAATTATATTTTTATGCATGTATATGTACCAACAATAGCCAAATGGGGGCCATGAATCAGAGAAGGAGGGGGCATGGGAGGGGATGGAAGGTGAAGAGGAATAAAGGAAATGATGTAAATATAGCACATACATGTATATATGACATTAATATTTAATGTAATAAAAATTATAATTGTATTTATACTTAACTGTCTTCTACCCTAGCCTACTCAAATGTCTAGAAACCACAATACACAATAAAGCTGAGTGACATTTAGATTTTTTTTGTTAAACCACCCAAGGAAATAAATCAGAAAAAGTTGAAGAAATAGTCTTAAATCTACAGCATGGAACATTTCACACAAAGCAGTAACATCTCACTAATCCTAAAGTAAAGACTTAGTCAAAGTCTACCTCAGTTATTTCAGAAGTATACCAAAGCATTAAACAAAATAATATATTGCATCTTATGTGTATGTGTGATTGCCTGCATGTATGTACACACAGCATGTGTCTGTCTCATGTCCACATAGGCCAGAAGAGGACACTGAATCTTCTGGAACTGAAGTTATTCAAGGCATTGTGGGTCATGTCGTGCATGCTGGGCCACAACCAGGTCCTCTGCAAAAACAGCAAGTGTTCTTAACGGTCAAACCAACTCTCTAGTCCCATAAACAAAGGAAGTGTTAAAAACTTACAGTACCCAAGTATTGATATTTGAATATTCAAAGAGATAATTACCTTAATGACTTGAATATAAAAATTTGACTCTTGGCAGCTATAAAATCCTTACAAAGACTCAGTGGGTAAACTTAGGGGTCTGCAGGGCTTCTCAAAATGCAGCAGAGGGGAGAGAGACTGAAGGTGGCTGATATGTAAGAATGATTCTATAATATATTGCCAATCTGATCATTTGTGTGACTGAAGGGAGGCAAAAAAAAACCCACTAATGCTGGGAAAAGTCATAACTTGGACTGCTGAACCAACCATCCATCCTGGTATGACTCCATTCCTTTCCCCTGACAGCTGGTAATTACAGAGAAGGAGTCTAGCAAAATCTCAAAGGAAACCCAATCTTCCTACAAAATACATTAGTTGATAAATATGGAGGAAAGCATACAAACAGTAATAGCATTACAAACTCGAGAATGTCTTCTCTCTCTTCCTTCCTGTGAAATAAAGCAGTTTGGAAAGAGATTCTTCATAGAAGTTAAAAGAATGAGGCCAGACATCATCACTGGAGTACAAGAATCAACGCCCTGACCCTAAGAAAACACACCATTCATTGCAAAGCTCTGCTACTCATCCAACCAAAAGTCACCAAGCAGCATCAGAAATTCTGGGGTTGCCTATTGGGCTATATATTGATGTGGGGAAAAAGTAACTACCAAATACTATGAAATACGGTCCTTAATGTTGACTGTGTATCTGGATAATAAGTCTTGAGGCCAATGCTCCAGCTTCTAATGATGTAGAATAAAGAAAAATGTGAATCTCAATAGTCAGATGTATTTGGAATGCAGGACAATCAATGAGAAAACAGAAGTTTTTGAAACTCATACAAAATGAGTAGAATACTCATACAACACTCATACAGGACTTAGTTCCCAATATGTAGAGAACAGGCAGAGACAAGGAAGTTATAAAAGAGTATTGCAAAGAAGGTCCTGATGGGGAGAACTGTTCTGTGCTTGATTAGATCAAGGTCAGTTTCCTAACTACTATACTGTACTATTGGAGGAAACTTACTCAAGAGCACATAGGATAGGATCTCTGTACGACATGTCTTAACAGAAACTGAAGATGTAGAATTTTCACAGAATAAAGTGTTTAATTTAAAATGTAAGTGGAATTGAAAGCCATACATAAATAGAAGGCTGTGGAGGGGTTGAAGATTGCTCAGTGATTAAGAGCTTGCACTCTTCTTACAGAGTCCCAGCATCCATATAGGGCGGCTCACAACCGCCTCTAACTCCAGGGCCAACAGAACCTGACAGGTTCCTGCCATCAGCTGCACTCACATGAATGTACCCAGACACACACAGGTAATTAAAAATAAAATAAATCTTTGGTAAATCACTATGGAGCCTTACTGTAGGTTCAATACCATAGAGGAGAAAAGTGATTTTGAGCACGCCATTTCTTGTTGATGAATCTGGACCTCGGGGACTCATTTCTGCTCATTTTATTCTGAACGTTTGAAATTTTCCATATTAAAATGATCCTAATTAGACACTTTTATTATTTTTATTTATGAGAAATGGGGCTGTGGAGTAAAGAGCAATTAGGTACCACGGTTCTAACACAGGTTGACAGACTTGGCAGCAAATGCCGTTACCCACTGACCCATCTTGAAGTCTAGTTATTTGACACTTTCTTTAAAAAAAAAAAAGCACTGTGTTCCTAATGGAGGAGTCAGAGAAAGGACTGAAGGAGCTGAAAGGGTTTGTAAACCCATAGGAAGAACAACAATATGAACCCACCAGAACCCCGCCCCTCAAGAGCTCCTAGGAACTAAACCACCAACCAAAGAGTACACATGAAGGGACCCATGGCTCCAGCCACATATGTAGCAGAGGATGGCTTTGTTGGGCATCAATGTGAGGAGAGGCCCTTGGTCCTATGAAGGCTCTAAACTCCCAGTATGCCAGGGTGGGGAGACAGGAGGGAGTGGGTGAGTGGGTGGGGAAGTACCCTCATAGAAGCAGGGACATAGGGAATGGGATAAGGGGTTTCTGGAGAGGAAACCAGGAAAGGGGATAACATTTGAAATGTGAATAAAGAAAATATCTAATAAAAATGTTAAAAAAAAAAGAATTTGATCCTCAAAAAAAAAAGTGCTTTGACTTGGAATTGATCAAATCAGTAAAGATAGTCAAAAGGACAGTATATCAGCCTTACCTGTGAAATTCTTTTCCCACTTGTGACCAGTTGATTCATTAACAGAATACACAGCTATCAGGGGTTGCTTCATCGTTCTTAGAAATACAGAAGGTACAGTCGTGGTCATAGCTGATGACAACATTCATTCAATTGACAGAAGTCTCTGCTCAGATTATTATGCACACAGTGGCCTCTTTCTATTTTTTTTTTTATCTTAATCAGTGTTGGAGAGAAGCGAGCTGCGTAAGATGGTCAAGTCCCTTACTCGGCGTTATGTGTATCGTGCACTGTTTTAAGCCAGCTGGCGTGGTGAACTCAGAACTAAAGGAGAGAAAATGCCTACAGAATAAGAGTCCCATTTGTCTTTAACTGGAGCTTGTCTGCTGCTCTTAGGAAAATCTCTTTGTTGTCTAAAGATTCAAAAACAATGTCGGGTTTTTTTTTTATTTTTTTATTAGATAATTTCTTTCTTTACATTTCAAATGTTACCCCTTTCCTGGTTTTTCCTCTGGAAAACCCCCTATCCCATCCCCGCTTCCCCTGCTCACCAACCTACCCACTCCTGCTTCCCTGTCCTGGCATTCCCTTACACTGGGGCATTGAGCATTCACAGAACCAATTTTTTACATAACCTCCTGGAAACCAAGCTCCTTTGTAATGTATTTTGAGACAGGGCCTTGTCAGGCAGATCAGGCTGGTCTAGAGCCTAGGTTCTTCCTACCTCTACTGTCTTAAGTGTTGAATTTGCCAACATACCTGAATTAATGCTTTTTCTTAAAGGTTTCTTTTTAAATTCACATCAAAACTTTCTGTACTTTAGAATTTCATTTTGTTTAAGCAATGACTTCAGTGGTCTCTGAGTGATGCAATAAAAGAGCCATGCTTGGGAGAGGCCATTAGTGGATGCCTCCCTCCTGATGACATGGTGTTGGTCATCATTTGGGAATGGGACCAATCACATCTAAATGGCTCAGACGGTTTTGTGGATATAAGCGAATGAGATATCAAGAAGCAAAGCCAGCAGATTCTAGGGATGAGTTTGGTATATGTGCATGAATACAGCATAATCATATATTTTTCCTTTGTAAGATGAGAAGGGTCAGTGGAAGGCATCCTTCAGACTGTCTCCTACAAACACTGTCCTTAGACATAAGTCAATCGCAACATGGTCAAAACCCATAGCCTTTTAGGAGATGACATTTGCCATGTGTGATTCCAGTGCCAGTGGGCATGGGGGACCAATACCCCTCCTTAAAGCTTATCTGCCATTATTCCTACAAAACTGAAGTTCTGCCAGTGTGGTCTTACGATCTCAGCCAACAGTGACATCAAGGTAGAAACCTTGATCTCTCAATCACTCCAGCTAAAATGATGCCCCTATGTGTGTGTGCTGAATGAATGAATAATTGAACAAATGAATCCCTTGATTTGACCAGGGATATTCTTCTGCAACAAGCTCAAGATACTAGTTTTCAGGCGTCAGTGATAAGAAGTGAGAAGAACTCTGGAGCTGACACAACACTGAGCTAAAGTCAGGAGCAATGAGCTCTTGGATTTAGCAAGATGAAAACACTGGTCTGTCCTTAGCACCTCCCAAATTTGCATGTTGATGTCTCTGTTTATGTGAGTCCATAGATGTGTGTGCCCTAGACTTAAAGGTCTAGTCATGTTCTATGTATTCTTCTGAAGCCTTGAACATCTAGAAATGACTTATTCCTTTATTCAGTTGCTTACTAAATATGAATGTTAGACAGACCTCATTATGTACTGTCTAACCTCTCTGGGCCTCTGTGTATATGCTGTCTCAACAAGAACCATAATATCTTTTCTTTTGAGACAGCTCTACATAGCTGAGGCTGGCCTGGAACTCACTGTATAGACCAGGCTGGCCTCAAACTCATAAAAACCTGTATGAATCTGCCTCTCAAGTGCTAGTATTGAAAGTCCAATGCCTCCATGCTGGGTAAGCTAGTACGTCATAAATGGTCTTTCCTCTGGTTGTACATAAGTACATCTGATTGCAGGATGCTATATGAAATGCTCTAAAGCCTTCTTGCTCTACTTACCAATTGAAAGCAACTTTAGCATTTGTGTGTATTGACCCAGAGGTCAAATACGTCTCCTGTCCTCACATTCCTCAAAGCCTTTTACTCTATTTCAAACAATGCTGCAATTAAACTGTATGCTAAGTATTGCTGGAAAGGCTTTGTTATTTCCAGGGACACCCTGCTAGAGCAAAATAAGTTCCGTGTAAAGTTTCTGAAAACAATGTGGGTCTGGAAGCTACTGGTGTCTCTTGGGAGGGGCGGTGTGAGTTTGTCCCTTTCAAAAGTGTGGGGCTGGAATTGCTGAGGTCTCCTGCCTGCCCAACTAAACACTTGACCTTTGCCACCTCGATAGTCGAGCCCTGACTCATCCTCAAAATAATTTGTGCTTATGTCATTGCTGACAAACACATAGGAACTTTTTCTATGCCTTGGCTGATTATTTATGCATTTTGTTATCCATTGTTTTGGTCATTTTTGTTTTGTTTTGCTTTGTTTTGTTTTCTCTTATCAAGGTCCTTTTCTCATCCATTCTTAACTTTCATCAATGCACTGGCATTAACCCTTAGTTACACATAGTTTACATATTTACCAGTTCATTCAATTGAAAGCAATAGGGACTTGGCGATAGTTTGGTTAATTCTCGTGTATACCCAAATACTGCCCTGATAGCACAACAAAGGTCCATTCTCAGCATAGGTTATGGCGCTGGTTTGATTTTCCTCATTAAAATGCTTGACAGGATATACAATCCCCAAAGACGTACATTAAGCTCAGAAAAAACTAAGCTTATTTGGAGATGGGATTTCAGGAAAGTCATTTAGATGCTGAAAGAGATCATAAGGTTGGGGGGGGGGCGGACCTAATCCAACAGGTGCCGAGGCTCTATAAAACCATCGAAGATAGAACTGGGCTTGGAGATTTAATTTCTCTCTCAATCTGTTTTCATGCACCCCTGTCTTAGGATATTACATACTCCAGTCAGTGAGAAAACTCTTCTTGAAAATTTGCTTCGCTGACCTTGAACTCTCAAGGGTTCTTAATCACGAACCCAATAAACCCTCCTCTCCTTTGTTGTCTGTGGCATTCAAATATAGCAATAAAAATGGTCCAAGGTGGTTATATAAACATGTATCAACAATCCACGTTGATCTTACTATTAGTATTTAAATGAAAAGTCAATATGGGGTTAATTTTGATAAATATGAAATAAGGATGCAACTTGATTCTTCTCCCAGATAGTTATTCAGTTTGAACATACCAAAGGCCATCTAATCCTCGGGTCACTCTTATGATTTTTGATTCTGTTATATGGAAAAGTAAAGTTGTATTCAAGACTGTGCCCAAGAGAAAAGATCTCTCAACAGGGAGCTGAGCGTAGCAGGAAGACCTCCCAGCACGGTCCGCATGTGCAATGTTTCTAAAACTCTGAGTGATAGGCAGTGCCAATATAATTACTAATGGCTTAGATTAAAAAATGAAATTAAACCATAAAATAAATTTACAGGCTTGTTTCTTATCTCCCGCTCTAGTTTCCAGTTCTCAGTTTACTTGAAATGACTTTCATGAAGCAGAGAAAATTGATTGGGAAGAAAATTTGCCAGCGTTCAACTCGAGCAGGTAATTGAGTTTCTGACTTAAATCATATCTTATTAACTTCCTTGAAATATTAATCAAGAAAAGTTGAACATCAAAAAAAAAATCTTCTGGGATAAAGGAATTCCCATTGTTGCCATGAGAAACTACACAGATTTGAATTAATGGAAACATTTTAACTTTTTCATTACAGAAAATGTTCACCATAATCACAAGTATAAAGAATAACATGATATACCCTCCATTCAGCTTCCCCAATCCAGGATAAACATCAAGCACAAAACAACGCTATCAAAAATGATGTCCTAAATTCTTCAACATTTTCCCTATCAATGCTCATGAATCTTCAAGCCTTTTTAATTTCACTCTAAAATGCTGATCAGGGAGTTTCCATAGGTTCCCCCAAAATAATACGGGTTATTGTCATTATCTCCCATTATTAGATTGCAAGACCCTATTGCTCAATTCTCCACCCACTTTCTGTGAAGGACATAGAGAATTCAAGCTAGAGATGACTTTTAAAAAAAAAAAATCTCCTTCCTGCTAGCTAGCTGTCAAAGTATCAGAAGTTGTTTTTTATGTTGCTGGGGAAAAAAAATCCATCAATGATGTTACCCAGTGGTGAACACTGAATGTTACAATATAGATCGGCAGGCAAGACATCACCATTGTTGCAATAGTGGCATGACGGTTATAGGGTCAACCAAGCATTCAGTGATTGGATGTAAGGCCTGCTCCACAGGAGGAAATACATTCCTGGTACAGGAGACTCAGTAAAAAAGCCCATGCCTTAGGAGATCCAAGGCCCTGGGGTTGGAGGAATATATTACAGATGTTCTGCTAAGTTGACATGCTGTCAAATTGCCTTCTAAATATTTATGGTCATACCCACAGAGAAATTTTTAAAATGCTTACATAGCTTGTTATTCAAATAAAGTGAGTGCATTGGGTTCACTAATGAATATTTTGTTTTTTCAATTTCCCGAAAATTTATCTTTGTTTACAACCAGTTTGCCATGTTGAATTCTCTCAAAGAACTCTGCTATCACTTTAGGACATAAAGTGAACTGACAAGATTGAGGTTACTGTGTGTGTATGTATTTGTGTCTGTGTGTGTGACTGTATGTGTGTATATGTTTGTGTCTGTGTGTGTCTGTGTATGTCGGTGTATGTCTGTGTATGTATGTATGTATGTATATGTGTCTCTGTGTGTGTCTGTGTGAGTGTTTGTGTGTGTATGTGTGTCTCTGTGTGTACCTGTATGTATGTATATGTCTATGTGTGTATATGTATCTATATGTCTGTGTGCATGTCTCTCTCTCTCTCTCTCTGTGTGTGTGTGTGTGTGTGTGTGTGTGTAGACTTATCCTAGGTGGCTTTGTGTGTTTCCACAATGAGAATACTTCTACCATCTGTGCTAGATAGTAGTCAGTACCACAAAGCATTAACTCAATGCTGACAATCTCTAATTCTATCATTTCATGTATATTCATGAGCTGAGACATATATAAGGAAGAATGTGGCCTTATCAACTACTTGGAATTGTAACCTACAGCTCACACAAGAAACCAGGAGAAATCTAAGATCTTTCACATTCTTTATTCTTCTGATAAAAAGTACTTCCTTGTGTTCAAAAATTCCTACGGATTCTGCTTTATGGATACTTGGTATTTAAGTGTGATAATTCCAGCATGTTCATCCTCTGCCATGGGATATCAAGGCACCCATGGTGCCCTTTAGGACAGAGCTTTTCTATCTGGTAAAAGATAGACAAGCTTCCTCTTGCACAGTTCTTCCGGCAAGATCCAGGATTTGCTTGTTTCTCTAACAGTCTGTTTTTCTTTAGTGAAAATGTCAACTCAAGGGCCCAGCGAAATGTCTCAGTAGGCAAAGGTGCTTGCTGCCTGACAACACAAGCCCAAAGGGCTGAGTCCAACTCCCAGGAGTCACACAGAGGCAGAAGAGGGGGACTCACTTAGCTGAATGGTTCCTTAACTTCCACATATGCCCCAATATGCCGGAGTGTATTTGTATGTAACTGCACACACATTGGTAAAAACTAAATTATACTTTAAAATGGTTTAAAGAAAATGGTGTTTTCATTGTTTTATTGAGAATTTACTAAGAATTTATTGAGAATTACAGTGTGCTTTTCGTAAAATTCCACCCCCAATTTTCTTCTCTACCCTCACCATTTTTCCCCCCAAGTTCATGTTCTCTGTCTCTCTCTTTCTGTCTCTCTGTCTCTGTCTTTCTCTGTGTCTCTGTCTGTGTGTGTCTCTTTCTCCTTCCCTCCCTCTCTCTCTCTCTCTCTGGGTCCACTTAGTGCTGCTTGTATGTGCAAGAGTGTAGGATCATCATGACCAGACTCTCTACAAAGTGGGGGAAAGATGTTTACCAATTACACATCTAACAGAAAGCTACTATCCAGAGAAGCGGTTCTCAACATGACCCTTTTGGGGATTGCATATCAGGTATTTGTATCATGATTCATAACAATAGCAAAGTTACAGTTATGAAGTAGCAATGAAGGTAATTTTCTGGTTGGGGGTCACTACAACATGAGGAACTGTATTAAAGGGTCGCAGCGTTAGGAAGTTTGAAAACCACTGGCCTAGAACATACAAAGAACAATAACACAGAGAACTAAACAAGAAAATTATCCAGTTGGAATTTGGGAGGTGAAACTTAACAGAGACTTCTCCAAAGAAGAGTTGCAAATAGTTGAGAAGTATCTTTTTTTTATGTTCAAATCCCTTAGCTATCAAGAAATATAATTTAAAACTACTTTGATATTTTTTTTATCTTACCTCTATCAGAATGGATGAGGCCCAAACGGTCAATGTCAACCAATTCTGACGCAGATGTGACTAACATCAATGTGGAGGTTCCTCAAAAATCTAGAAATAGGTCTGTCACATGACCTAGCTATACCATTTCTGTGCACATTCCCAACTGACATATGTGTTCATCCATGCTCTTTGCTGCTTTAGACGCAATATTCCAAAATGGAGGAAGGATTGTGAGCCCTGATAGGAACTCCACAGGAAGATCAACAGAATCAGCTAACCTTGACCCTTCAGACTCTTCGAGTCTGAACCACCAATCAAAGAACATACACAGACTGGACCTAGCAGATGTAGCAGACGTGCAGCTTGGCCTTCAAGTGGGTCTTGAACAACTGGAGCAGGGGCTGTCTCCAAAGCTGATGCCTGTAGGTAGGATGTGTTCTTCCAGCTGGGCTGCTTGGCTGACCCCAGTGGGAGAGGAAGGGCCTAGCTTTGCAGAGACTTGAAATTCCAGGGTGGAAGGGATACCCAGGGGGTCCCCACCAGCTCAGAGAAGAGGAGAGGGGTATAAAAGAAGGAATGTGGGAGAGATGACCAGGAGGGTGGCAGGGACAGCAGGATGTAAAGCAAATAAGTAATAAATAAATAAATAAATAAGAATGTCTATCTTATTAAAAGATACTTTGCTAGCTCCCTCCCACTGAGGCCCCATTTCAAAGTAAGGATTGTTAATTTTCCACTTTGCACCTGTTTTCTCTACTACTGAGAAGCTTAAGTTTTGGTGATTCTTTGTATTTATTTGCTTGTTCTTATACCACACAGAGCACTGTCTAGTTACATCATAACTGAAGAGTGTATAGTTTATATATATTGTGGTTGTTAACAACAGCATTCTGGTTATCTAAGAGTTTCAGAAACCCTTGTTGGTCTTTTATGAGGGTATAGCCAACTGGCAACGTGGAATCAAACTGCTGAGTTTGATTAAAGCAACTTGGCTTCATCCTTGATCTACAGGATAGACCCCAGAGGCTGCGGAGTGAGTTTCATGTGCTCCATTTCGAGGTACTGCTTTTTAAATTTTACTCTATCATAATGCAAAAAGCAAACCTCAAAGATCACAAAATACCATCTTCAAAAGAAAAATACGTTTCAAAAGATTTCAAAAGTAGGCTGTGCCCTCCCCAAGATTCCCTGGCTTCTCGGTCTCACATCATCGTTTGACTACTAAATGTCCCGCCCCAAGAACTAGACTGGCATTAGCATCCATTCCGAGCTTTGCCTTTTCCTTGGAAACTTTTCTAGGAGACCAACACATAGAAGTCTCTCCTTGTATCCTACAGCACACATTCTCCATGTCACATGTTCCTTAGTTGTGGCTACTTCAATCCCCTACAGCCTTTACTCCTTCCTTTAATGATAAAATTCAGTTTTATCCATAATAGGTTCCCATGAGTGGTAATTCCTGGATCAAAGGATAAATGCTTTTGCAACTTTGCTAAATATTGGAGATTCTTCCTCCCTAGATTCATGCTATTTAATTCTTAGCATCACGATATAAATGTGTCTATTTACCCATAGCCTTTTAAGCCAAGTATGCTGTCAGACTGGATTTTTGCCCATCTGATGGAGAAAGTGCTTCTAGCAGAACATTCTATTTGCATTTATCCTGTTATAAACGACATTAGGCATCATTTCAGATGGTTAGGAGCCATCCTAATTTCTATTTTTGTGGACTGTTCATATTGCTAGCATATTTTTTCACAGGTCGTTTTTTTCTATCCGTGTGTAGAAGAATCTTAATATTTTGGGGAGTATTACACCCTATGTGTTATAAAATGCAAATGTATTTTCCAAGTTTTAAGTTAATGCTTTAATGAGTTTAACCAGCTAATACGACTTCTTCAATTTGTAGAATTAAATGTATTGTCTTAATTGATCATCTAGATATTTAGATAAATTTAGGGGTTATTTTTTTGCATTTTATGTCAGAGATTCATCTATGTTTTCTTCTAATAGTATTTTTACAATATAACTCTTTTTTTCCTCCATTTTTATTAATGTATGTATTTTTTCTAATCTGTAGAAAAACTACTGTGGTATATGATAAGGGTACTGGAGAAATAACATATATGGGAATGAAGGGAGGAAGGAAGATTTTAATAGCCAATTTAAAATTTTTTAAAGATTTCCTGTGTGTGTGCGTCCATGCGTGTGTGTGTGTGTGTGTGTGTGTGTGTGTGTGTGTGTGTGTGTGTGTGTATGGTGTCCAGGGATGCAAGGAGAAGAAGTTGGACCTCCTGGAGCTGGTATGACAGGTAGTTGGGAGCTGCTAGATTTGGGTGCTGGGAGCTGATCATGGCTCCTCTGCAAGAACAGTATGTGTTCCTAACTGTCAAACCATCTCTCCAGCACCCATGTCCAGTCCCAGAATTTTAAAGATCTCTTCACTTTATCCACTTACACATTATGTTTTCCAAGAGGGAAGATGAAAAATTCCTTTTTTAATAATATGATAGCATAAGTTTGCATCATCTTTAATTTTATTACAAACTTAACAGCTAAACCAGGAATTGATGAGCTTCCGTTGCTACGGAGCTACAGGGCATGAAAGATTAAGACACTCTACACAGTGTCCCATTGTTTTTAAACGTAGTCCCACACTCTGTGCCAAATATTACCACACTCTGGTTTTTGCTTACGCCTGGAATTACATAATAACACAATGACAAACTTAAAACCGAATTCCAACCACCAAAACGTCCTGGAGCAAACCTGATGGGAGCATCACTGACACTGTACTTTTAGATGGGAGGTGGGTAAGGTGCGATCCAGCAAAGTGGTGAAAGGCATGCATAATCAAAGCCAAAAATTGGTTTAGCTGGAAACTGTTATGGATGTCACCATGTAAACATAAAAAGGACTTCAGCAAGCTAAGAAGTGACATCACTGAAACAAGAAAAATATTCACACACCCATACACACACACACACACACACGTATATATGTATATATAATGTCAACAATATCGTCTTTATCAAGGGGATATCATGCTACTTTCATTACAGTGACCTATGTATGTTTTACTATCTGAAAGAGGCCAATCAAGTGCACAAGGCTGTTTTGCCCTCCCTTACACCTCAGTAGATGTACATCCGGATTTAGCCAAATCTGGGTTGTCCTTCAGAGCAGAAGAGTTTACGATTCACTATGGCGTAAGGTTGGAAAGATAGTTCAGTGGTTAGGAGCACTGGCGGTTCCTGTAGTGGACCCAGGCTTGATTCCCAGCATTCACAATCATCTGTAACTCCAGTTCTGGGCCCTACAAACAGTGAAAACATGTGTGCAAACACATGCAGGTGAGACACTCATAGGAATAATTGTTTTAATTCAACAGAATTTATAGAAGCAGAGATTTATTATGTCGTTCTGCATTTGTAATTTCTAAGATTGTTGAAAGGAGGGCAGACTGTGCACCTTACACAAAAATAATGCACTCTCTTCTTCAAGCTGTCCTCTAATCTCTGCAATGTGTGAACAGGTCGTGATGCATCCCAAAGAGTAATTACAGTTCCAGCTATAACTGTGGCTATTATAATTGTTAATTGGCTGATTTCGGATGGGGAAAATAATCTTACATTATCCATGGGACCTCATGTCAACACACAATCCTCAGCAGTAAAAGATGGAGACAGGAGAGTCCCGGCTAGTGTGGCTTTGAAGGCAGAAAGGAACCCAAATTGAGGGAATGTGGAAACTTCCTAAGAACCGAGAAAAGCAAGGACATTCTTTACAGCCTTGGGAAAGATGATTGAACCGTTGGCAGCCCAGCAAGCTCCACATTCAGAACTGTAAACCAATAAAGGTGTGTTGTTTAAGCCAGTACATTTGTGATTTGTTGCTATGGAAACCTAATACACACTGGAAGTCTTTTCATTATTTTTAAACATCCCACAGATACAGTGGGAAATAATTGTGTAAGAATCAAGTTTTGAATTTGCATTGAGTCGAGTTGCTTTCTCTTTTTATTGAAAGAGCTCCTAAAATCCAGGCAAGATGCAAGATTGACCAAGGCAAAATTAAGTGGCAGTTGGATATTTAAAAGCTCTTTCCTATTTACCAGTTTGGGTAAAAAGCCTACCATATGAAGAACACATGGTTATTTCATCTAGGTATGCATGTGAACACGTGCACACATACACACAAATGTTAGGTTTTATAGATTCCCAGTAGTCCTCCTTTATCTTCTTTCGTAGACGTTGATGCTCTGATCCTGTCTTTAACTATGTAGTTGTGCTACCAACTTTGCCTTTATTACACCATATGTTCACTCAAAAGAATCTTATTCAGTCTTAAAGAGGAATGAAGTTACGTCATTTGCAGAAAGACAGGTACAACTGACAGTCATCATGTTAATAGGGTTCAGCTAGCACAATAATAGTTTTCTCTCATTTGTGAATTATAGATTTTAAATAAAATCATGTATGTATATATGATCTGAAAGGAAAAATGAAATTCCCCAGATCAATGAAAAAGATTGATATGGGGAGAAAGATTCAATATATATTTTATAAGTTCTATATCCTTATGGAACCCAGGACCATGTATGTACACAATTAATGTATGTTAATATTTTTAAGTAAAAGGAAAACAACTTATCAATTATAAATATTGTTCATTGGTCCCTCAAATGATGACTGATGTCTATGATGTTCCAGGAATGTTGTCCCAATTCAGGAAAGGCAGACATCTCCTACTTTCTCCTCAGACAAAGGATGAGATCATAAAATCAACTGTATCTCTTGCTATTATTAATAGATATGCATTATGTTTCTTGGGTAACAGGGAGAAACATTTGCAAGCCACTTCAAGGGCAACTGGGTGGCAGAGTTTCAGCCCAATATTGATGTGGTCAAGACACTTGAGGCCATGTGTAGAGAATGGATCAGAAGTTGCCAAGTCTGAATGTATGGAGACTGATCCCTAAGCAGTGGGATGTAGGTAAATGAGAGATGCCTAGAAGGGAGGCATCAGGGCTGAGCACAAGCCAACCTAAGTGCCCAACAATAGAGTAATGAACAAAGAAAAAGTATATATTAATATATAGACATACACAATGGGAGGGCACTGCTTAGGGATAGAGCATTTCACTGCACACATACACACACATACATACATACATATGCACACATACATACATGCACACACATACACACATGCATACACTCATACACACATACATACATGCACACACATACACACATACATACAGTCATACACACATAAACACACACATACATATACACATAAACACACTCATACACACATAATTACACACAGATACAAACATACACACATGCACATGTGCACACACACATACACATATGCATATACACATATACACATACACATGCATGCACAAACACTCATACACATACACACACATGGATACATATATATACATATACTCATACACATATAAACACACACACACTTGCTCTTGTATGTGCACATACATGCACACAGAGTGGGATTTTCTCAGGCACAGAAGAATGTTACATTGTTTGCAAGAAAGAGGACATAACTGGAGATAGTTGCATTGAAAAAAACAAACCAGCATCAGGAAGACAACTATATTTTTTCTTTCATTTGCATGTCCTAGACTTTATATAAATGTATACAATCATGGATGTATATGAGACACTGGACAGTTAAGACCATTAGTAATGGTAAGAATAAAAAAGAAGAGAAACATGGTGAACTGTGCTCTGAATGAGTCAAGAGCACCAGGTTCTAAGCAAATAGGGAGCTGCAATAGTGGACTGAAGAACTTTGTCCAAAAGCATCAGAGAAAGAAAAGGGCAGGAGGAGGCATAAGGGGAATAAAACTTGTGCAGGTTAAAAACACAGACAAAAACATATGGACATTGGAAGGATCCGATGGAAATTTGTAAAGATGTAATGAGACAGAGAGTAAAGCCCAGGAAGTGAACTCGCCCAGCGCTGGGAGAGCTGAAGGGGTGGGGGAGGGCATGTCTCACCGAAACCAATGGAAAAGACTTTATGCCTAGACACCTTGTGATGAAATTTAATAAGGTCAAAAATTGAGAAAAGTCCCAAAGCTTCCAAAACAAGAGCAAGCGTATTAAAAAGAAACAGGAACCAAGCTGTCAAGAGAGAAACCATGGGGCAACAAGGTATCAGTCCCAATTGTCAGAAGGACAGCAGAACTTTAATACTGTTTAGCTACTAAATAAATAATATTGAATCACATTAAGCATACTTTAATTTTAGTGTTTTGTATAAAACTGGATGCTAAATGATGTCCTCAGTCTTAGAAAAGTTTGACAAAAAGATCCCAGAGTTTTGCAGAGCCTCTCCCTCAAATATGTATCTACCCAGTTGCTGTTTTCTTTACTTGTCCCTGGTCTTGTCTGATAGAGTCACTGGATGCTGCTCTATGAGTCCTGAAAGGAAGCCATCATCCAGTTCCTCTATCGATAAACACTGTACACAGTTAAGCATGCAAGGAGATAAATCCACCGTAGATTAGAAAATGCTATCTTCTTCTGTAAAAATAGTAATATGCAGTTTTCTTAAGTAGTTAGCTATGGAGGGATTAGGAGATATGAGAAAGAATAAAAGCTACACACATGGATATATCCGCATGACTAAGGGGCAAAGGCAGTTCGGCGGATCGATAGACCTTCCAGCTAATGGTATAGAAGTCCACAGATGCACATGAAGGACAAATCTGGGGACAATGTGTATCTTTCACGTAAACTAAACACAGTCTTATGGCACAACTCAGTAATCACATTCTGGTATTTACTTAAATGAGTTAAAAATTTGTTTCTATACAAAATCCCACACATCAATGCCTATAACAATTTTATTCATTGCCCCAAACAGAAGCAACCATGATAATACTTCACTAGGTTTATGAGTAAATAAATTGCATGTGTCCATAAAATGATGTATTTTTCAGCGGTTAAAAAAATAAATTAATTCTAAAGCCATGAACAAAAACCAACAATGTATCTTGCTGAAAGAAAGATCTTAAGAAGAATTCAAATTCCCACAATCCCACATATAACATTCTGTAAAATCCAAAATTATGAACTGAGACTTTTTTAAAAAAAAATTGCAGTTTCTAGGTTTTGGTGGAGCGAATAAGAAATGATGTGTGCAGAAAAATCCATGAATCTCTAGGTGGTGATTCTAAAACTGTAGAAATATGGCTATGGTATTTTATTGCTGTAATGTTGACTACATGTGTGGTGCTTTCCCCCACAAGCTCATATATTTAAATGTTTGGTTCCCAGTTGATGGAACTCTTTGGGAAGGATTGGGAGGTGTGGCCTTGTTGGCTGAGGTGTGTCACTGGGGCTGGGCTTTGAGATTGCAAAAGTGCACAACAGGCCAAGTCTCTGTCACTGCTTCCTGCTTGCAACATAGATGTAAGCTCTCAGGTACTGCTCCAGCGTCTGCCTGCTGCTATGCTCCCTGCTATGAGCTCACACATTAACCCTTTAAAATTATAGGCAAGCCCTCGATGAAATGCTTTCGTTTAATTGGGTGCCGTGGTCATGGTTTCTCTTCACAAAACTATGAAAGTAACTAAGACAACATGCCGTTTTCCGTGTATCAAAACTCATAAAATACACAGCACACAGAATGATCATCAATGAATGACCATAATATAGTTAAAAGCAATATCAATACTGGGTTGTCAGTTTGTGTTGTGTTATATCTATGAGACATGTGCTGGTTTGTGTGACTAAAAATACACTGTGAATTTATATGTGAAAACTAGACATGGATACCTGGTGTTTATCATTTTCTATCTAATTTTTTTCAAATTATATTTATTTGGTGTGTGTGTTTGTGTGTGTGTGTGTGTGTGTGTGTGTGTGTGTGTGTGTGTACAGTACAGGCATGTGCATGACATAATACATGTAGAGGTCAGAGAATAACTCTGTGGAGTTTATTCACATTTTGCACCTTTATGTGGGTTCTGAGGTTTGAACTTGGGTTTCCAGACTTGCCCAGCAAGCATCTTTACCCACCTATCCATTTTCACTGGCTATCTATGTTTATTTTTTTAAGACAGGCTCTCTCAATGAATCCAAAATGTGTTGATTTGGTTAGAATGTGTGGCCAAAGATCTTTAAAGATTCTTCTGTCTCTCCCTGCTGGTGCTAGGGTTACAGACACTTGCCCTAGTGCTGGGATTTTTACCTCAGCTCTGAGGATCTGAACTCAGCCCCTTCTGTTTGCATACCAGGCAGTTTATCAACTGAGCCATCCCCGGAGCCCCTGGATGATTGCTTTTAATGACATGTGTTAACACAACTCACTAGTGCAAGATACCAATGACGGAGCAGGCTGGGGAGGTGTGGAGAGCTGAGCATACGGAACACCACTAACTGCTAAGGCTTTTTTTTTTTAATGTAAATCTGAGGCTGTGCTTAAAAATAAATCTGCTGGTTGGTTTTCGGCTAAATTAAATAAGTGGAAGAGCATGCAAATCTAAGTGGTGGCGTTGCTGAATGTAAAAGGAAAGAGGGCGGGACTTCAAAATATAATCTGACTGCATATTACAACTGAACGGGTGACGATGGAGAAAGAACATAGAAAAACCGTGAGCGACTTAACCATGCTGCTGGCGGCCACAGGCATCTCTCTGATAACGGGGAATCCAAAGAAAATGAATGATAATTGTTAGACTCGTCGTGCGGCTTCAGAGAGACCACACCAGGCCAAACAGTTCCACATGAGGTTTATTGAGAGAGGAAAGGGCAAGGTGGCGTTGGAAAGAGAGGGGGGAGGAGAGAAGTGGGGGGGGTTCTTTATATACGGATGGTGACATGGTTACCGGTAAAGGTGGGAAGTAAGCCAAGTGGATTCTGGGAATATGGTGGCTGCTGCCTTGGCAACAGGTGTGCAGGCCGCTGTTGCCTATGTGATGTCACAGGTTTTGGAGGTCCTGACATTAACATTCCTCCCTTCTTATTATAAAGAGAAGAAAAAAAGGGGAAGGGGAAGCTGATGATGAAAGGGAATGAGGGCCTTGTGTGTCTTAAGCCACTTCCTGCTGTCTATGGGTGATGCCAATTTTGGGGTGTAGCTGACTCTCACCATCGGGGTCCACTTGCTAAACGTTTACATCAGGTTCCTCTGTGAAGAGTGGCTCTTCTGTGGGCAGCGGCTGGTAATCCTGTAACAGGAACTGATTAATAGTTTGGTTAGATTATATTTTTTTGTATTTGTGTCGCCTATGTGATGTCACAGGTTTCGGACGTCCTGATACCAACATTAGTTTTATCTGGACCTTTCTAACTGGGACTCCCATAAAGGGAGAAAGAACACAAATGTGCGTTTTTATTTTTATAAAGAAGTTTAGTTAAAAAATAATAATCTCACCATCATGCTGATTTCAAGAATTAAGAACTGATTCCACATTTAAAACTGTATTTCCTAAGAAGATCTAGAAATTACCATCAACCTAGCAGTTAATAATGTGCACCCCTGGCACCCGAATTATGGCCCGGATATAATTGCATTTTGCTCTAAAAAGAATCAGGGATCCTTGGAGAAATGAATGATTCAAATTTAGGGCAAGAAATGTACAAGATGAACATGAAACAGTACATCGGAAGGGAAGGAGTTATCAAAATTTGCTATAATTGTGTCAAAATGATTTAGGAGCCAAATTGGCATGCCTTAAAGATGGGGAAAAAATCTGAGCAGTAACAATGAAACCAATTCCAGTGGCTGGAGTCCCATCCAGGGCATACAAGTGCAGACGTTCTGGTGGATTTTGGTGGATTTTTAGAAGGAGAAAGGAGAACAGAAACAAGAAAGGATAACCTGTTGTTTGAAGATACCAAGGAACCACCTGTTAGTTTGAAAAACAGTCTGAGTATCTTTATATTAATCAAGCTCTGATCCTATCTCTGTCATAAAAACAAGCAGCAGATGATGGCCTTGCCTTTATGGAAGAATTTCAGTTAGAACGAAAACAGGCTTTAGACGAATCAAAATAGCATCATCCTGAAAGCCCCCATTGAGTTACTGCACCTAGGAACCCACTCTTGAAAGGGATGAGGGCAGAAACATACAGTACATCTCGTGGTAAGGGAAAAATCACTTTTGAGTAAAGCCTTACCCAAATAGCACTTTAAAGGGAATACACCGGGAATTGCCTTTAATAACATCCAAGTCAGAGAGTTGATAAAACGCCAACCATGTAGGGATCTGAGAACAGCCAAATTGCTCAATCAGCAAGTCCAGATAAAAGCACATAGCTATGAAACAGAGAGTGGGGGGTTAAAAACAAGATGTTTTAAGTGGGCGGGAAGCTGGCAATCATGGGGTTAATGGTGAGAATTATAGATGGAATGCTTCCTACATTTTTTTCTCTGTGTGCTTTGAAAATGTTTCAAAGTTTGCACGGTCTTGGATTTGTATTCACATTATTAATACATAATGAAGTCTCCGAGTGATTTATTAAAGTAAATCAATAACATTTCCCAATGATTTTTTTTAAATATTTGCCCTCACAGAGGATGATGGGAAGATAAGAAAAGACAAGAATTAGAAGCCAAACTTTTTAGGTTTATAGGCTTAATATTAGAACCATAAAGAATCTTCTACATGGTTATTAAGTAACATTCAATTGAAAAGCAATCATTAAAAACCCTACAAGTGAAACACACAGAGCTAATTCTGCTTTCATTTGATGCATAATAAGTGAGAATATGTATTCCAGATGGCTTTAAGACATAGTAATTTGATTTAATACTCTCAGGGGTATAGAATCTAAAACATCAATGTTTCTTATGATCAGATATGTGGTGGTTATTAAGGTATTATCGTTCTGATGCTGGTTGATGATAGAGTAAGAAAGAAAAAATTGTCTTGTCACCAAGGACTGCCATTTTCAGGATAGGAGAAAAAAGATGAAACAAATGTAGACAAAATAAAAGTTAATAATTGTAATTCCGAACTTGACCTAAAAATAATGACACAATTACACACTGTGGCTTTAAACATACAGCATATACATATATATCGTACGTATGCAAATACACATGCACATATACAACATACATGCACTTGTATTCTAACCAGGAAAATGATCATATCCAGGCACACATGCGCTTCCTGTTGCTCTCCTTTAGAAATGCTGGGTTTTAAATAGTAGACTTGATCTTTGCCTCTGAATGAAGATCAGTAATCCAAAATCAGCTTTCCTGGGCTAGGCCCATACTGGTGTCAGGACTAGCTATTTCTAGGTAGAAAGAGAAGCTCTCCCTGGTCCTTCTGTCTCTGGGACCAGCATAAAAAAGACTGTATACCAGCCTTTCATCTCCTTGACACATTCGCGATTCACTTCTTGCAAAAGTCCTCTTGACGATAGCCTGGCTGTGTAGTCCACATCAATTTGACTATCTCGGCTCTTTCCTCAGCCTTATCTGCCGAGTCTCCCTTGTACCACGCTGGCACACAGATATGTCTAAGGGGAAAATCATTCAACAATTTGAGCCTGCCCTTTAGAGCTGGTGGCAGTCAGTGTTCCATCACCGGGACAAAAATCCTTGAAATAATGAATATTTTACAAGGAGAGGTTGATCTTGGATCATGGTTTCAGAAGTTTTCAACCCACCTTTGTCTGATTCCACTTCTTAGGAGTGAAGTGAGTATCAGTTGATTCGGAACATATGGTTGAGTTTGCTCACGTCATGGTAGCTAGAGAGGAGAAAGATGTGAGAACTGAGGGGCTGACAGGTACTTACAGATGTAAAAGTGTCTTGGCGATCAGGAGCCAAAAGAAATATCACGATGTCACAGAACAGTGGCTGCCTCTGCGCAGGCGCAGGGAGACATCGGCAGGCTGAGTGGAGGGGTGGGCTTTTCCAGGGTCTTGCGAACGTGTGCAGTGAGTTAGCGGTAAAGCACATCTTGATCAGAAGTATTGCTTGGCCTGTAACCTTGAGTTATGGGACTTGGGATTCTCAAGGTCCAATGTGGAGACAAGCCAGGGGCAGGGTGATTTTCAACTGGCCAGTTACCAACCAAGCATCACGGTCTATGGGCATATTCAGCTGCCTTAATGACTGAAACGCTTGATGAACTTAGCATCCATATGGTGCAATCAGCTCTCAAGAATTTCCACTATCTGGGACCCAAGTTTTGAATATATATCATTCATACATCTGGAGGGACCTGTACATCTAAACTGCAACTAACCCCAATATATCCCCAGTGTTAATATACTCAGTGCATCCCAAATTCACACCCACCTAACTAACTCCAGACTATGAGTCTCGTCGGCTCAAAACCAAAATATATCCCCGTGTCTCCTGAGTCTAGTCATGACCCACCCTGCAAAAAACACCTGTCTATTGGTGAACCTGGGAAACTTAAGACTCACACAAGCACTCTTCTCACGAAATATAATTGGGTACAGACATTATTGGAAAATAGTTACAGATATTGTCATTCAAAATGTAGGATATTAAAGGCCATAAAAGGGTGCCACTTGTCCCAAGCAGTTTTTGAAATTCAACTAGACACCCATCAGGAGGTTGCAGGCACTAAGAATAATCACCTAGGGCTCACAAGTGAGCCTCAGAGTCCCATCTCCTCCTACGCTCACACACAGTGCTTCCTGTCTGCATTATGTTTGTGCATTTTGGATTGGGAGTTCGACTTTTCTTTGATTTGTTTTTTCTTTTCTCTCCTTTTTCTGTCCAAATTGGTAAGGCCTCTGGAGGTGTCATATTCTTCTAAGCTGTGTGACATTTTCCTGTGTTTTCTGGAAACTCACTGATTAGGTAATGATAATTCCAGTGGATCTCTCCAACACTCAAACTATGGGCTTGAAAAAGGTGTCATACAGAAAGAACCAGCTTCGGATATAAGTTGGTGATGATTTGGACAGGAAGGACATAAAATTGGCATAAATAAGTGCAGTGGTCAGAATGAAAATGGTCCCCGAAGGTCCATAGGAGTTGACAATAGTAGGAGGTGTGTCCTTGTGGGAGGAAGTGTGCATTCGCAGTAGGCTTTGAGCCTTCTGAAGCTCAAGCCAGGCCCAGTATTGCTCTCTTTTCCTGTTGCCTGTAGATCAAACCCAGATATACAGTTCTTGGCTACCACAACAACACCGTGTCTGCCTGTGTGCTGCCATGCTCCCTACCCTGACAATAATGGACTAAATCTCTGAACTGTATGCCAGCCCCAGTTTAAATGTCTTCCTATGGTCATGGTCTCTTCACAGCAATAGAAACCCTAAGACACTAAGAGATTATTATGTAGGAAAGTATAGAAATCATGTTACATTAATGCTAAAAACTTTAGGATTTGGGAAACATTTTGGTATTTCAGATTTTCAGATTAGGAAAACTTAACCTGTGATAGTAATGTGTCGCTGACAGTTAAGGCTGGAAGATTTTTATTACATAATTTATTAGATTGCTTTCTATAGTAATTTATTCCAATGTTTTCTACGTTTTAATGTGATAGAAAATGGACAGGATAAAAATACTGTCCCAGCATCACTAGAGAAACTATTCTTAGGTTAAACACACACATAACTGAACAGGCACAAAGCATACTTTAAATTTTAAGCCCATAAGATAGTTGATTCCCATGAAAGAAATAAGATTCCCAACAGGAGGGGTCGGAGTGGGGGCTGCAAAGTGTAAGGATGGAAATGTGTCAAAGGGCATGGTCAGTGTATGGAAACGAAATATCGAAAGCCACTGCTTTGGATAATGAACATATGCAAATGAAGTTTTCAGAAAAGACCGTAAAAATCTAACTTGCAAATTAATCAAGGGAGTAGAAAATAATAATAACAAAAATGAGAACAAATGGAAATTATTCATAATTAAGCTGAAACAAATCTTAATATAACAATAATTATAGTAATCTAATCAAAATCATCAATTTGAAGTCACTGAGATTTGGGGGGAAATGATCATTTAATTCCTATAACAGATGCATTTAAAGAAGAAGGATGAAAATGAATTAAAACCTGAAGAATTGCAAAGCTATACACAAGATACACGAACCTGAGGTCAGGATAACATCTTAACTTTTGTCAGAATAAAACTGAGGGGTTTGCAGCCCCATAGGAGGAACAACAATATAAACCAACCGGTACCCCCAGAGCTCCCAGGGACAAAACCACCAACCAAAGAGTACACATGGAGGGACCCGTGGCTCCAGATGCATGTGCAGCAGAGGGTGGGCTGGTCAAGATATCAATGGGAAGAGAGGCCCTTGGACCTATGAAGGCTTGCTGCCACAATGTAGGGAAATGCCAGGACAGGGAAGTGGGAGTGGTTGGATTGGTGAGCAGAGGAAGGGGCATGGGATAGGGGGTTTTCGGAGAAGAAATGAGGAAAGGGGATAACATTTGAAATGTAAATAAAGAATATATCTAATAAAAAAGGAAAAAACTGAAGGCAAAGATTGGGACAATGTAGGATAGCTTCAGTGATTTGATGGTGTGTTATTTTGAGAAATAACAGTAGTGAATATCTTTCTTCTATGTGGGGCTTGAGTCTTAGGAAGTAAAACCTGAGAGAACTGGAGGTTTGTTGTTTTTTTTTTTAAGACACGTCTCTTTCAGAAATTTAACAGATGAAGATAAGTAATGGCAAAGAACTCTTGATACTCTTGTGAGTTCTCTGATAGAATAAGGCAAGCTAGTGCTTGAATGGTTCCTTATTCAGAAGAATCTATTGTTGGACACTTGAGAGAGAATTCTAGTCTCTGGGAGGGAATCTGAAAGCTGACATATAATGTCTTTTTAAGAATCAGTATTATCCATACTACTGATTATGATCACAATATGATGACAGACCATACTAAGATGTGTTTCCAAAAATATCAAATTTTTGAAAGTGATACATTGAGTCTAACTCATCAGATGATTATGAGTATTACAGAGTTGCAACGTGAATTTGAGGAATAAATCTGACACAGGGGAAATCCACATGTGTGTTTAGAACTATGTACGTAAAGATAATGGAGCTGTTTCCAACATGACGTTTCTGACATCTACATAAGTCTGAAAGCAAAGGAATATGGTTCAAGGTCTTACTAGTTACCTTTTATAGTGCTCTAATAAAGCATCATTGACCTAAGCGACTTACAGAAGTAATGTTTTATTGAGTCTTACAGTTCTAGGGGTTAGAGTTCATCAGCACCGTGGAGGGAAGATGGTAGCCGGCAGGCACAGAGGCTGAAGCAGGAGCTGAGAACTCTCATCTTCAACAGCAGAGAGGAGGTTAAGAGGGAGGAGCAGGGGTGGCAGGAGACTTTGAAAACTCAGCCTGCGCCTCCATTGACACACATTCTCCAGCAAGACCACACCTCCAAAGCCTCCTCCAAAGTATTTAAATACTGGAGACTGTGAGAAACATCAGTCTCATTCAAACCATCACAAGGACCAAAGAAATAGGCATCCCTTTGAAAAATGAGTAAAGGAATGGATTTTATACACAGAAAAAAAGGAAAACCTCCTAATAATGGCAGACTCGCCCTCTGTAGGAGACAGAGAGAAGGTGAGAAAGAATGAGAACACAATTATGAAATGCTACAAAGTGAGAAAGAAAATATGATTTTTTTTAAACTTCATATGCCTGAAAAGTCATATATAACTGATAAATTTCTGAATACCCAAATGGTGAAATAAAAGAAGACATGGAGTAATAAGTGTTAAAATTGAATTTCTAATAAAAGAGATCCCTTCCTAAAATTCCCAAGACTCACAATGACACCTGGAAATTCTATCAAGTTTGCCGCAAGCCAGAAAGTATTGCATGTTCCTTGTACATGTTTATGTATGAGCTGCCTGCCTCTACCATTGTCTTTGGAATAACCTTTATTAATCACTTTACAGGGTGAATAAAGGTGGAATCAGAATCTAACAGAGATTGGGGTAAATCTCATAGGTGTACATCTGCCTTTTCTTATTTCTGAGGCGTCTCCAAGCATGGGTAGCTTGCCCATAAAAGAACTCAATTATGAATTAACCTGTAATAGGGCTCCAGAACATTTCAAACATCTCCACGTCAAAGGTGCCCAGGAAACTACATTGGAAAGTTCGGGGAAATTGGGAAGTAATTTTTTCCTGAGGCACTGGGCCCATTCCCTATATTCTGAATGAGCTTTTAGGTTCTTCTCAGCGAGTATAGCAAATTCAATAACAGATTGGCAAGATTGGGGGCTTCCTGAGAAGAATGGAGAGGCTGAATTCAGACCATGTATCAGTGACTAAGACAGATCCCCTGATGGGAACAGTCTATACAAGGAGAAGTTTATCTTGGCTGGTGGTCTCTGTGGCACTCCATAGTTCATGGTGGTAGCAGAAGTAGACACTTCTCACATCATGGCAGGTCATGTGTCAGTATTCAGAACTGAAGGCAGGACTACAAATTTCTAATGACTGTCTCCAGGAACCTACTTCCTCTAGGCAGGTCCCACTTCCTAACGGTTCCAAACAATGGTACCAACTGGGCAATGAAGTACCCAAACTATGACCATGTGGGGATATTTCCGCTCTCCCCAAGGAGCTTTTAATTTTCTCTCCAGTCTTCATCAATTCACTTCTCTGTTTCTAAACTACTGAGAGATCTGCTTCTTGTAGCCAATGAAAGACTGGAGATGGGATGGCTAAAATGTAACGGCTGAGTATAAAATTGTTGCCAGATGCTCATATTGTATCTAGGACATCCACAGTCTTTATCCAAACTAATAAATAGCCAGAGCCCTCCTTGGATACTGGAACAATCTCCAGGAATGGCAAAAGAGAGAGCCTTGCACCAGAGAGACCCCAAGAACCAGAGCACCATGCTCTGACCATTTGAAAATGGTTCAGTGGCTTTTCTCTTGGTTGGTGTTGGAATTCTGGATAAGGTTTTTGAAGAAAAACATTTCTAGCATTTTGATTGTTTTGTTTTTTTTTTAAGGAACACGAAGAAAAGTTAGCGAGACAGTGAGGGCTATGCAGACTTCTATGGATACCTAGAGACTCTGCTGGGGTGAGTTCATTCATGGCAGAAGGCCAGTGACCACAGACTACTTTAGATCAAGCAATGTGAGCAGAGGTATCACTCCATTCACCAATGCTCTTAAGACTTTTATTTGTGCAAGTCAGCCTTGACAGTTATTAAATGGCCTTTGCAAATATAAAGCTTCCAAATGGCTGTATGTGCACACACACACACACATAAAAACACATACATACATATCCATACCCACACCTAAAAACACATACATACACATATATATACCCACATAGACATATACATGTACATACCCATGCATAAAAACGCATACATACACATATATATACCCACATATACACACACATATATACATACACATATACATGTATACATACATATACTCATACATACATGCATAATACACAGTCACATACACACATATACATACACACACATACATACACATATGCACAATACACACATACATATACACACACATGCACACATGCATGCATTCACACATACCATCATTATCCCCCCTACCAGTGTTAATCATGAATATTATTTCCCAGAAGTATGAGAGAGCTGTAATCGTGGCAGATTGCATTTTTCGTCCTTCTCATTTTAAAACATCTTTCTGCTTACTTGTTACTGCTCCCTGTGGTGAGGCAAGAAAACTTTAAAACACAGGTTGGAGTCCCTAAGCAAAGAACACCACCAGGGGATGCTTTTATTTGTAATGAGGAGTCTTCAGATCCACAATCTTCGAGGAATTCAGGTATCTAGCTCACTGATGTGCTAAATTTACTCGCAGAATAAGGTGGTAAACACGGTGGCTTTCAATACAAACAATGGCTGCCTTCCAGTCTCTTTCTCAAATTCAAAGCATTCTTCACAACCAAATTCCTTTGGTTTTCTTTTATACTGTTTCAACTTAATACACATTAATTAAGATTTAAAGCTTGTAGATAATTTAATAAACATTTAATATGGAATGTTTGTCTTTTGGAAAATAAATGTGTGTCATTTTACAAAGGGCACTGTATTTAGACAGAACACTAGCCAGAAATATTGTTTTAATTTCTTCAAATGTTCAAGCCAGAGCAGTCTATTGGTGAAAGCAATGCTGGGTCTAGTTCAAGTGAAAGATAGGCGTGAAGGAAGAAAGAGGGAAAGAGGTAATGAAAAGACAGGAAGGGAGAGGGAGAGGGAAGGAGGAAGGGAATGGGAGGGTGCCATGTTGAATTCCAATTCAAACCAGGACTTCAGTTGAGAATATTTTTAAAGTCCCCTCTGAGACTTAAGGGGAGGACAATCACAGTATTTAGGCCATGGTATCTGCTGAACGTGCATTAGTGACCGGTAAACTTGAAGCTATTGACAATGGTGATCATGCTTAAATTTGATTTCAGGTTGACACCCCTGTCATCCTGAGGACGGTCAGTCTGCCTTGATGTGGAAGCAGGGTTGGGGTTGGGGACTGGCTATGTACCACAAAAAGCAGGGCCAGACAGTATTCAGGATATACTTTTCTCCCACTGGGTGAGCAATAGCAAACTTATCTCTCAAGTTTAAAGAGATGACACAGAGGTTAGGAGGGTGCACTCTTCCTGCCGAGGACCCAGGTTCAGTCCTTAGCACCCAGGTCATTCAGTTCATAACCGCCTCTAGCTCCAAGAAATCCAATCCCTTCTTCTGGCCTTCATGAGCAGGGAACAGAACTCACACACACACCAATGCACATGATTGGAAAATAACAATCAACCTTAAAAAGAACCAGAAACTCTCCATTGTCCATAACCATCTAGCCTTAGATCTGATGAATGGGTCCTCTAGTTGGCCTCCTGTGGTAAAACCACCATTGCTGTGTGAACACACCCATGTACAAGCATGAAGAATGCTCAGTAACTTGATCATTTTTTTTAAATTGACTAGAAATATTTTTTACACCTTGGAGCTAAAGAAACAGTAGACTATCTTCTCTTTTCTTCTACACACAAAATTAAAATGCTATTAAAATCTAAAGTCCCCAATGACCAACCTCCACAACACATATGTACTTTATCCAAGAAATCTGAATTATCATATTAAAAATAAACACCTAGCAAAGAAATGGCCTTGTGGTTGATTTTAAGTCACCTTTCTTAAAAAAAAAAAAACAAAAAACAAATGCACATGTACAATCTATAAGGTATGTCATCGATTTAGTTGTGGTGTCCCAAGGGATTAGGAGAAGGCAGAGGTGCCTTATACAATACTGAAGCTATACTCTAAGAATGATTTGTCTGGAAGAATTGATAGCTGACAGAGATGAAATGTTCACCAGTTAATAAGTTATGACGTCTTTCTGGAACATTCTAGACACCATTCATAATCCACTAGATATATTTTCAAATGAACTTCTTGGGGGCTTCTTCTCAATGCGAAGCAATGTGTCTTAGTTACCCAAGCCCATCAAACACTCTCATGGAGATGTGACGTGTGGAGTGGATATGTAGCCCACAGTTCATCCAGTAAGACTGGGGCTAATATATGGCAAGGGAGAGAGACTGAGGCAGAACACGGTCCATGTTCGAGAGTTCCATCAGAAGGCGTTACCAGTCAGCCCTGAAGGAAACCAGAAGAAAGGAGGTGCGTGTGTTAAAGGGTGGGGACCCACATCTAGCCAGGGCTAGGGTCACTGGGCGGGCAGACACGGGGAGTTCAACTGCCATGGAACCCCACGGAACCTCCAGGCAAGCGTCAGGTTGTGGGGAGGCCTTGCGACCTTGCTCCAGGAGTGGGGAAGGCATAGCTTGGGGTTCTCAGTCTTGGACATCCCAGACGCTGCTGGATGTCTCTCAGAAAAGCTGAGAACCGGGTGGGGGACTCGGGGCCCGGGATCTGGCCCGGGACCGAAGGGAAAAGGGGCAGGGAGGAGGGCGCTGGCTGATCCCCGCTGGGATGAGTCCTTGGTCTGGTCTGTCGGCTGCTGGTGGCTTGGATAGCCTTGGTGGCAGCCATGGCTGGAAACACTGGGAGGCCTTCTAGTGGGAGACTAGATGCTGCAGGTCCAGATGAGAAGAGGCAGTCCATGGTTTTAGCGTTTATTATAGAGAAGTAGAGAGATGGAAAAAGTAGAGAAGTAGAGGCCGGCCATGGTCATGTGGAGAGAAGGGGGAAGGGAATGCAGAGAGAGGGAGAGGGAAAAGAGTAAGAGAACAAAGACAGAGAACAAGAGAGTAAGAAAGAGAGAGAGGAGGCGGCAAGCATCCCCTTTTATAGTGGGCTGGGTCTACCTGGCTGTTGCCAGGTAACCTTGGAGAGCAACATACCTGGCTGTTGCCAGGTGACTGTGAGGGTGGAGTCCAGACAGAATACCAGGGGTTTCGGGCATTGCCCTATGTGACTGATTGCCACAGGATTATGAAGTTGAGGGCCTCATGTCAGAAGCCTAGTGTCTGGGAGCATGGCCAAGCCGTCCATCCCTTGCAGAATATCTACTGGGTCTCCAGAGGTTAAGCCTCGCTCAACCAGAACACAGACTGCCTTTCACAGTCCTACAGAGGTGCAGAATTGTGGGAAGGGTGGAGCTCGGGCTTTCCCAGAGAGTACCACAGTCAGGGAAGACCCAGGGAGAAGTAGTCTGGAAAGATAAGCCAGAGAAAAGGACATGGACTAAGGGCATCAGCATTCCCCATCCCCTGACAGGACAAAACAGGGTATGGCTAGTTATTGCTGGATTCCTTGGCTAGGATTGCTTAAAGTCATCATGGTCCGCGAAAAAGCAGGAGAGATTAAACTTCGCAAAAACAAAGTGTATGAAACCTGAATGTGCCCTCTAGGATAAACAAAACATGGAGGATTTTGACTTCAAAATCAGACGTTTTGTGACCTGGGGGCATCAAGGGGCAGTAGTAGAACTGGGAGCCATTGTACAGCACAAAATGGAGCTCCCACCTCGAACAAGAAGCCGAGTGTTTCCTTTCCCTCGGATTCAGATTACAGCCACTATCAGCTTGATATCCCTACACACGAGAACCTGTTTCTCATCAGAAACTCTATTCTATGTTCCTAGGTGATGGCCTTTCTCAACCATTAAATTAGATGCCAATTAATCTTACTAATAAATTAACAGGTTCAAAGAAGTCTGGGCTGAGTTTGGAATAGCTTATGCAGAAGAGGATAGACTCAAATCAATCACGCTAGGCCAGTGAAGAAGCCATGAATGGCCACTGCTCTGCGAACCCACTCGGCGCTACAAAGACCTGGCCACTGTGATTTTTGTCTCCTAATATTATTTTTCACATGGTCATTTGCCATTGTCTCTTGCTGATGAATGCATCGAATACAGAATTTTAGCCACACAGCCAGTCATGTTCCCCTGCCCACTGGGTGCCAGACAGCTGGCTGCAAGAAAATATCAGTTACAAATGGATATTTCAAAATTCTTGTTTAGATGTGTGTAGAGAAAACATCTGCAGCTTGTGGAGGTGTCAGAATTTTCCCACATGATTTGCTAATCCTCGGGGCGCCAAAGAAAAACAAAGTTTCTTATTATCTATTATTTTAGTATTTTTACAAAGAAAAATGGTAGGTTAGTCTTGAAGACTAATATTAGCATTATACAAGGATCTGAATTTAGAAAGTCCTTTGAAAACATGTCACCTAATCTGTCTTCTTTCTACTGACTGGTAGAAAACTCCAATATGATTTACATGGTCTGGAGAAACAAGTAATAAGATGCAATACCTGAACATATGCAGAGGGGGCGCTGTGTAAATGCTCCCAAGTTTGGTGTGCTTGGATGAGAGAACTTCACACCTACCTTAAATGCACATTCATTTTGCACACACACACACATACACACACACACACACACACACACACACACACACACACACACACACAATACTCCCTTTTTCATTTCAAAGAACAATTCAGAATTTCGGCATGTTTGTATAAAACATAATATAGAACATTATAGTTACAAAGATAGTGAACTAAGTTGAGAATAAGCTATTGGATTCAAAGATAGTCAAAGAAAATGGGGGGAAATTGGGTTGATTTATTATGATTACTGTTTAGAAAATACACAGCATGCTTTGCGGCACAGCATCACACCTTGTGCTATGAGGAGTCTTGCTTCTGTGTCATGGTGTTTGTGAGAAGAGTGTCTGGCATACCAATGTCCCTGCAGCAGCAGTCTGGCGAGCTGGCACCCCTCCTCAGGAAGCCATAAATCTTGCCACTGTTTTTCATGACCTAATAGGACCTCTGTCTGAAGGAGTGGCAGGCACGTTCTGACTCTAATCTCTGACATCAGCTTGTACAGGCTAGCAACATTGTTACCTAGAACGATCCAAAAGTTCCAGCATTTAATAAGTGTCTCAGCTTCACCTTTCTTGGGCAGCTTAATTGACTGCTGGTGCCTGATAGCATAGGGAAGGTGGTCCTTCCTTGGCAAGGGAGATGGGGGGGGTGGACATAAAGGGATGTACAAGGCCAAACAGATCACCAAAGCATGTAGTAATAATTATAATAAAAGAGCTAAATTATGGAATGTCAGGGTTTTGATTCCAAAGGGATCTAAAAGCAGTGGTATTACCGCAGGAAAGAGCTGCAACTGAGATGGACAGACTGAAGTTTGAAAGGAATATCACTGGCTGGGAAATGGAGACTGGAGACTGTCGTGTTAAAGCAAAACATAGCAGCCGGAAAATACAAATACCACATGCTTTCATTTGTGGATCCCAAATTTTATAAAGATACACACAATCTTATATGTATACGTGACATGAGAGTGACATAGGACAGGCAGGGACCTTAGGGGTCAAGCAGAAGGGGAATGAGGTAGAAAGTGGATGGTGGAAAGAACAGGGAAAATAGACTCAAAATACGTGATACATTTGTATGAAAACGTCCTTTTGAAGCTCAATACCATGGGGAACAAACCCTAGAGATAAAAAAGAAAGGCCAATCAATCAATAATTTAATATAACATAAACATGAATGATCTATGCATGCTTGGGGAACTGCAGCCATGAGACCTCAACATTATGCTTGCCTAAGTAAGACCTACATGATGACAAAGCCAGTTGGAACACCCATGTGGATGAGGGAAGTTTCACAGGCCCCCACCCCTAAATGAAAAGCCATAGGCAATCGATCCCACTGAGAGACCATTCTTCAGGCGTGACCCCTCCCCAAGTGGTTATCCAATTCCATGTGATCCACACAGAGTATGTAGGAGCAACACTAAAGGGTCCCAGCAGTTTATATTTATAATTTTATATGTACATGTTAGTGTGTATGGGACAGTTATAGTTAAAATAAAAAGTCATGAATGTGAGAGGAGGAGGGATACCAGAGAAGTTGGAGAAAGAGTGAGGAAGGGGGAAATGATGTAAACAGAACACTCATATATAAAGTTCAGAGTGAATAAATGATTTTTTAATAATAATGGATTTTACAATTGTACCTGGTCTAGGTTTTGGGTTGTAAGAAAACCCACTAGAGATCAGATCATGCATGGATGCTCCTCAGATGATGAGCTCCCAGAACCAGGGAAAATGGACTGGGAGGTAAAAGGGAAATTTCTGGGCAAAATTGTAAGAGTTTATGTGACTTGTTCTGCCAATAGCAACCTAAAGGAGCATGTCTGGAAAATCAATATGGAAAGGGGGGAAATTTTAAAGACGTCTTGAGAAAAGTGAGAGAAAAAAAAACCCAGCCTCATTAAAACATTTGGAAGTAATTACAGAAGCCACCTTGAAATAATCAGCACTAAGTACAGCTTCAGAAAAATATAATCTTAGCTCAGTTAACTCTTCTGATCCCCCACAGATATGAGTTCCTACAGACACACAGCTCAGTAAGCCCTCTGATACCCTCAGAACTCATTTTAGATAGGAATTACTGGTGTAAAAGGAAAGGGACTCCACCAAATTTGAAAGAGATATGAATTAAGGAAACCATACAATTTACCTCTAAAAATCATAGAAATCAAAAAGGATCCCCTAGCAACATCCATAATCTTGCACAAAAGAAACAGTTTGAAATGTAAGATCTGTAATCAGCTTCGGAAGGAACCATATTTCTGGATCAGGCTTTTTGATTTAATTGTTAAATGACTCCAGAAAGCAAGTCACAACGAAGAGACCCAGTCCCAGGTGAGTGGGTCCCTGGCCCTTCCTTTCCACCAGGGCCTACTAGGAATCACTATCACAAGTTAGGACTTCAGCAAGCCCAGGATGCCAGGAACTCTGGTTACCTTCTGTGCAAGGCTGGTTTGCCAGTCTCCACCACCCATCTCACTATTGTGCACTGAGAAGCCCACACCACCAGAATGAGTCTGTCTTTTTCCATGAGTGCTTGGCATGGTATTCGAGTCCTCACTCTTGTGCAGCAAATACTCTTCTAACTGATCCATCCTTCTAGTTCCTTAGAAGTATTTTTGATGAGTCATGGACTTCTAGTTTGTGAGTCAGAGAAATTTTACAGGTCCACATTGGAAAGAACAACTGCTTTCACGAGGGATGGAGAGGTCAGAAGCTCAGAACACCAGTTAGGGACATTTTGTCACCTGTCACCTTGATGCTATAACTGTCTCAATTAGACCATTTTTGCTACTTTTGTGACTCAGTCCTCTGCATATGTGTAGGGACTTACAGAAACATGTGTGCAAATAAGTGCATACATGTATGTCATGTGTACATGTGAACAGGTACTTACAGAAACGTGTGCAAAGAGGTATGTATATATTTGTTATCTACACATATATATAGGTTCTTACAAAAACGTGTACAAACAGATGCATACATATTTGTTATACACATATATGTATAGGTCCTTACAGAAACATGTGTGCAAATAAGTGCATACATGTTTATTATCTATACATATGTACAGTTACTTACAAGAACATGTGCAAACAGGTACACACGTTTGTCATGTATACATATATACAGTTACTTACAGGAACATGTGCAAACAGGTCCACACATGTTTGCCATGTACACATATACATAGGTACTTACAGAAACATATGTACAAACAGGTACATACTTGTGTGTCATGTGTACAAATATATAGGTACTTGCAGAAACATGTATACAAACAGGTACATATATGTATTATGTATACATGCATCTGTCATATATAGGAATGAATGCATATATATTCATATAATAAATTGAGAGCATGCTAGTGACTGAGTATCGGCTCCTTCTTTAATGTTAATATAAATTGTGGTACTTTTTAATTTATTAGTCAATACAATTCTTATGGTAGAAGGACATTCATTTTGTGGGGTATAAGAGTTTATGGAGCATGAGTAATTATAAAATTTGTAATAAAATTTAGTGAGATAACTTTGTAATAAAAAATAATTGCCATTTTAATGTTTTATTTGTGTATGGGAGCTAAGCGAGAAATGCAAATGCAAAAATATAGCTTCAAAGCAATTACAGAGTTAATTATACTATAATGGATTATATGTCATAAATAAAAATAATATAGTATTAATAATACTATAATTTAAAAGCATAAATTATGTCTTTTACAAACTTATTTTATGTGTCTGATCACTTGCCTACATGCATGTACACATGCCACATGCGTGATTAGTGTCTGCAGAGTCCAGAAGAGGGCCTCAGACTCTCTGGAAGCACAGTTGGAGATAGTTTGAGCTGCCCTGTAGGTTCTAGGAACTGAACTTGTGTCCTCTGATAGAGTAGCAAACTCTGGGCAGTGAGGTTACCTCTGCCCCACATGAATTATACTTTTACCTTGGCAGTAGCTCTAAGAGGAAGAGGGTGTCAGTACTTCCACGGGGGAACACACGACCTAGGAATGTAATTTTTATTTTATTTTATTTTATTTTGTAATTTTTAAAGTCAACACATGGAAGAGAGTAAGAGGCTCAAATACTGAGGCATGGATCTTAATATAATCTTTTCCACCAAAGGAATCAGAGTCTTTCAGAGAAATGTCCGAGCATGATGAAATGATTAAATCTGTAGTGTTACAAGACAAAGAATTGCCTAAGTACAAATTCATTAATCAATTGGTTAATCCATTAATTTTAAAAATGACAGTAGGATGCTGGGTGTAGGTCACAGGTACATAGTAACCATCTGAAAGAATTCCAAAGAGCTATGACAGGAACTTTTGGAGAACAAGATAAAATAGCATTGGGTCCAGTGGATAAAACAGACATGGCAGAGACTGGAGAGATGGCTTGGCTTAGGAGAGAGAGCTCTTGTTGTCCTTCCGGAGGACCTGCGTTCAGACTCAAGAGCACCTGTAACTCCAACCCAGGAATCCAATAGCATCTTCTGGCCTCTTCAGATACTCCCACTCCAGTGGCACTCAAGCGCACGCACACACACATGCATGCACGCACACATTAACACTATTTTAAGGATATAAGAGAGTCTATAGTGACAGAAATTAATGACCAAAGGAACGAGTAGCAAGACATGTCACCCTCATGGAAGCAATTCCAGATGAGAACGTAGATGTTCAACTGTCAAGAGGGGAGCATACCCCACCCCCGGTCATTCAGTATGAGGAGATTTCCATTCAAGTAGCACGTTATATAAAGAGAGGAAAGAAGAAAAGCTTCATAGAAAAGAATCCTGACAATTACATACAGTCATATGTCACATAGCTGAAAGGTACCTTTGATATGGCATCTTGAAAATAATACATGATCTCTGTGTACTTCCTCCTCCAGCTCATTACCCTCATCATGAGGAGAAGCATCAGAAATATCAATTGAGAGTCATCCTATAAAACACCCCATAGAACCACCAAGGTCATCAGATAAAGGAAAGCGTGGGAGCCTACCATAATAAATAGAAGCAAACAGAGACCTTACCATGGGATCCACTATGGAGTCCCTGATAGGTTCTCAGAGCAGTAAAGTACAGCAAAGGGAATCAAAATCAGGTACAGGTTGCAGCTAACTGCAGAGAAGTTGAACCGAAAGAGTACACAGCAACGTCAAGACAGAAGCTGCAGAGTTAGGTCAGAGTGAGGGACTGTGGTACTCAAAGGGATTTCAGTCATGGGATTGCATCTCTGTGCTCCCAGTTAAGCTTTCTGGAACTAGATTTCCTAGCACTGCCTCCGTTAAAAGCAATGGTTTGGAAAACTGAAAGAGCACAGCCTTAGGTGGGAAACTGCAGACCAACCAGGGCATCTGCTTGTGCCTGTCTCATGAACTGAGCTGAGTGTCTGGCTCTCTTCCTTTGACATTGCTCCCCCATGGTTTGCTCAGCAACAATTGCAAATCAGAATAAATAGCCAGAATTACAGAACAGCCAGGTGTGCCATGGATTCAGAGCAAACTTCTACAAATACCCCATGATACCTGCAAGTTGTAGGAAAACCTTCAGGCCAAACCACCTCTGGGTCCTGCTGTGTTTCCCACCAAAAAATATTTTTTAAGTACACGATGATTTATATGTGTCTGATTATCAGCTAGAGAATGTCTTCAGCTTTGCTCTAAGTCTCCTTCTGTCCTGTGTATATTTTGTTTCCCTTTGTCTGAAGTCCTAACAATGCATATGAAGCGATGGAAGGCCTTGATATCAGACCCTCTCCGTGAACGTCTTCTAGGACTCTTCAAGCAGAAATCATCCCTTCAGATGCCGTCTTCCGTATCTGTGGAGCTACTTTGGTGGAATCATCTTCTATTATTAACAATATGTTTGCCCTATGCCCAAGATTCTATAGATCCAGCGGGACCTATCATGGTTATTATTCATAAATATTCATCAGGAAATATGGAATTCCTTCAGTCACAATTAATAGAACCCTTCACCTAGTTCTATGGCTTAGAGAGGTTAGGGGGCTTTTCCCAGGATGGGTCTAGAGATGGTAAGACCATACCTGGCTCTTGTGTCATGGTACCATTGAGCATCCAGGCTTTTCTGGATGTCTGTAAGGAGACACTCCTAAGCTGTATCATCCACAGGTAGCTACCCGATGAACCAACTTCGCCAGCTGACCCTATGATGAACTAAAATGGCCAATGTACATGAAACTCTTCATCCACATTCCAAGAAACATAAGACTGGAGGGTGGGGGAGAAGTTGCCACTTTGGCTGTCATTTCTCTTAGGTATAATGAGTTGTATGGGAACGCGATCTGGGGCTTATGTTTGAGTCTGATTGGACAGATTTATGGCACATGACCATCTTTGCTATAACATGAGCAAAGTTATAAACCATAACTTTTAAGCTACATTCAATGCCATGTTGAGGGAAAACAGAGCTCAGCGAGTTTCTTGAAACACAAATCTAATAAACAAGATTTATTATTAACAGTACTGTGATGCCCTAAGGTTTAAAATGATGTTGACAAATAAATAGCTATAGAGAAGCCTATAGATATAATCATTGGTTTTAAATAATGTTCAATCATAAAACCCAAATGTCCGGAAGAAAATTAAATTATTTTGCATGGGGCTGGGAAGATGTCTTAGTGGAAGATCTCTGTCACCCACATAAAAGCCAAGATGGTGGTATATGTCTGTAATTCCAGCTTTGGGGTTACTAAAATAGGCAGAAAAGTTAAGGGGTTTTATACACTTGCTACAAATTACAATTATTCTCTGGATCATTCATTTGTCAATTAGTTACTCTGTTTATCATGTTTACCTTCCTCACCAACATAAGCTCCCCTAAAAACCATCTAAATACTGTCCTATTTTGGACTCTTGGGCAAGAGAACACTACACTAAGTCAGAACTCAATGGTTGCTTATTAAGGGCTCTGGGAAGCAGTACCCAAAACTGTTGTCCCAAGCATTGAACAAATATGATAATATGCTCCACATTAAACTGAAATGCATCCATTCAGGAGTTTCAGAAAAACTGCTCAGCCCAATGGAAAGCCATATAAATGAGGTTTGTTTTAGCTGAGAATTATATTGAAATCCAGATTTTAAAACTGTCATTATCCTATACTGTCTTTGTTAGGGTTTCTATATCTGCAATGAAACCCCATGACCAAAAAGCAAGATGAAGAGGAAAGGGGTGTATGTGGTTTTTACTTCAAGATCACGGTTCATCAATGGAGGAAGGTCAGGACAGGAACTCAAGCAGGGGAGTAATTGGAGGCAGAGGCCATGAGAGATGCTGCTTCTTGGCTTGCTTCCCCTGGTTTGCTCAGACTGCTTTCTTATAGAACCCAGGGATGGCACCACCCACCATGGGCTGGGCCCTCCCACCTTGATCACTAATTGAGAAAATGCCTTACAGTTGGTCCCATGGAGGCACTTCCTCAACTGAGGCTCCTTCCTCTTTGATGACTCTAACTTGTGTCAAGTTGACAAAGAAAACCAGCCAGTAGATGTATCGTTTTATATTTTCTCTCTCATCACAGAGATGCGTGTTTTTTTAAAGTAACTTCCTTGGGCTGGAAAGATGGCTCAGTGGTTAAGAGCACTTCTTGCTCTTGCAAAGGACCCAGGACCTGATGCATGAGACCCACTCTGCTGCAGAGACACTTGAGGGTGGTGTCACAGAAGAAATGCTCCGAACCACTGCATTCTCAGTGTTGATGCTCAGAATGCCACTGTATGAGAGACAGGAACCACCATCAGTTGAAAGAAGAGATAACACGTTCTATGATGCTAGTGTCAGCTCTGAGGAAGGGGAATCAGGAGGCGTGGCAGTTGACTCAGTGAGCGTTCTCAGGCGAGTGGACTCCACGCTATGAAATGGAAGGAGTCACTTCACCATCTCAAGCAATGGCAGCATGGTGCTCCCTCTGAAACTTCAGCCTCAGAGTACCCCAGACAAAACGGATGAATGCGTATGGCCGTTACACACCTGCCCACTCTTATTTCAAAGTCTCTCTATGGTAAGAGCCCCCATTTCACTGCCCAATGGTTCATTCTCTTAACATTTCTTTCATCAAGAATTAACATACAAAGAGCTTATGGCCAAGTTACTTCCCTCTTGATGGGCTTTTAAACACATGTTTTCTTGCTTTCTGAGAAGAATGCTACATGTGTTACCCGGTCTTATGATCATAATTCCAGACATGTGCTCTATAATCATCTAGACCTATTAGACCAAATGGCCCACTCAGTAAATTATAGTATCTTCTGCTAATCTACTGTTCTATGTTTCATTTTTATTCTTCCTTCAAGCCACTTATTTGCAAAGCCGAGGGACTGAGTCCACGCTGACTTGAGACCTCCTGAACCTGAGTGAGATTGAGGTTTTTCACCAACATGCCAAAAACACAGCCTTGTATCAGGTTGTGTGGAAATGAAAATGATGATTCCCCAAGCCTGTTAAATGAAGATGATAACAGCCACCACAAAGCTAAATATTTAAATTCTAAGGTACTGAGGAATGGTACAGTCATTATTAAGGCGGCATCGAATAGACATCTTTGCATGTGTATCAATTCATCTTTTCTCCCTTCCTCCGTCCATCCTTTTGCCTGTGAATGAGAGCACCAGAGGAACGGATTGGAGTGAATTCGGCACATTTCAGTTTAATTTTCTCCAATTCAAACAACACTTACACAATGAGGGGAGCAGCTAACAATTCAAAGGAACAAACCATTAAATTAAAATTCCTAACTTGATTGTTTGACTCACACTGGGCTAAACTTACATATTCCATCACACTGTGGGAATTCACTCTGTGGGAGATTTTTCTGGCTACATTTTTTTTTAAAGAAAACCTTTTCTGCTCCCTTTCCTTTTTGTAAAGGGTGAATTGCCTGTCACTGTACCTTTAATGATAAGAAGAAAGAAATAAAACTGGGCTCCAGGAGAAAACAATGAGGCCGTAATTTTGAAATTAAAATACAGCACATGATATATCAATATAATTGTCCTGCTTGTGTGAAGATAACTCTACCTTGATGGTATTATTTCCTGAGCGTGCAGAATCTAATAAAATCTGCAAGGCTGAATGGATGGGAATTTCAGTGTTAGAGCTTATGGAAAACACACGCTCAAATAGCCAAATGAAATCACTAGAAATACAATAGCAGTGGCAAATTATTTATCTAAGTAATTCAGAAAGATGTGTAGATGTGTAGCGACCTCCCGACATTAAAATAAATTCCGTTAACTTACAACATTTCTCCTGACGGGGAAAGATGCAGGTGACACTCACTGTTTGACCTTGAACACGTAAACATCAGGATTTTTTTCTGTTTTCCTTTCTTTACTGAGCGCGTGCGTGCGTGCGTGCGTGCGTGCGTGCTTGCATGCATGCTTACGGGTCTGTGAAACTGCGTTTCGTGTAAGTGTGTGCATGCCTGCGGAAGCCAGAGCTTCGGGGTTTCTTTTTAAACCTCTCTCCACCTTAACTTTGAGACCATATCTTACAATGAACGAGGAGCTCACGGTTTGTCTTAGACTGAGTGGTCAGTAAAGTCCAGAAATCCTCACCGCGCCCTCTTCAGGCCCTGGGAGGGATTGCAGGTTCCTGAGGTTTCTAATGGCTTCTTAGGTGGACGCTAGTGACCCGAACTCAGTCTTCACGCTTGCAGAACTGACAAGAGTTCTCAGTTTTTTAATTATTCCTATTTGGGATGGAGAGGTCTCACTGGTTAAGAGCATTTACTGCTCTTGCAGAGGACTCAGGTTCCACATCAGCACATCAGCACCCACACTGCGGCTCACAACCATCTGTAAGCCTGCATCTGGGGTGAAGATACCCTCTTGTGGCCTCCTTAGGCACTGCACTCATGTGGCGCACATACAGGCAAACACTAAGATACAGAGATTTAAAAAAAAAAAAAACTTTTTATAGGAAACTTCAAATTTCTCTGATTTCTGCAGTAAGGTTGGCAAGAGTTTTATTCCTTTTTCTTCTACCAACCTTATTAGTTTAAAATGAATTATTAATTTTAAAATAGGCATGTTTGGTAGGGTTCTGTTCAACTGTTGATATCTTCAAAGCAGACTACTCATGAATAATCTAAACAACATCGAAACAGATAAGGGATGTTTCTAGCCTTCCTTGCGAAAGCACAGTAGGGTTGCCATTAACTTGACATGATCTTGGGGATGCTACTGCACTCTCTTTTTTCCCCATGAATATAAAATGGAAATAATAATAACAACGGTCTTGATCTTTCTCTACGGAGTTGCTGGGAGCCTTCAAATGATGCCTAGCAATCTACCACAAGAGGAATGTTCAACACACAAGTCCCACTGTTCTCCACATCATTACAGATGCCAAAGACAAACTCTCATTTGTGATCATCACTGGGATATAATGAAACGGAACGTTCTATTGCCAACATGAATATTACAGATTAGTATTAGGTAGGAGAGGTTTGGTACAAGAAATTCTTCTATTTCCCTGTGAATAATAAAGTACTCACTCAAACAAATAAGAACTAATTGTCTTGAGAGAAAGCAATGCACCTTGATTGCATGGTAATAAAAAGGGAATTTGCAAGCTGTTGATGTGTTATAAAGAATAAAGGGGAAGGAAAAAATAATTTTCTTTCTAGTTCCTGACAGCTCCCTAGGTTTTGAATTCCTTTTCTAGCTAATTAATCTCTTCTCTTGCTTGTAAACCTACAACTTATCAAATGTTTTTTAGATTTTTTAGTAACTGTGATTCTTTCCTCTAACCCATCACTCAACACATACACACACAAACACATGTACACAAAGCCACACACATACACACATACAAACACACACATATATACACACAAATACACACACATGCATACATACACATATATATATACTCCACAATCACACATACACACATACATGCACACAAATATGCATACATACACAAGTACACACAAATATGCACATATATTCATACAAATAAACACACACAAATACATACACACATACATAGATATACACACAATCACACAAATACACACATACACACATATATACGCACATATACACACATACACACACAAATACATAGGTACACAAACATACATATACAAATGAATAAACACAAATACACATGTATATACACATACACACAAACATACACATATTCCATAGATATACACACAATCACACACACATACACACAAACATACACATATTCCATAGATATACACAAAATCACACACATACAATTATACAGGTACACACACATACATACAAACATACACACATACATAGATATATACACAATTCCACAAACAAATACACACATACACATTCAAACACAAATACAAACATATATATATATATATAAAATATATACACACACACATACACACATATACACATGTAGCAGTGAATACTTAATCTGCATTAGCTTCTGGCTGTTGCGTGCTCACTGCACCCTCCCTGTGCCCTCCCAAGAGCTCCGGATCCACAAATGAAAAACACATACATGCCAGCTAATTTTTATATGCCTTGACTAGCTCAATGTCTGGGCATGGCTGGCACATGCTCCCCTCTGGTATTCCTGGCTTAACACCTCTTAAATCTATATTTTACCTTTGCTGCCCTGTTACCTTCTGGGCAGCTTCCCCATAGGACCACTTTCCCTTTCCACCTACATTGCTGGATGATTTCTCTCCTGCAGCTCTTCAATCTGATCCCTCTGTCTCTGAGTCATAGCGACTCTCCCCTCTCTCTTCCTTGGTCCCTTGCCCACAAAATCTCAAAGTCCTGCCTCCGTCTCCATGCCCAGCCATTGGTTGTACGGCAGTTTTTTGTTTCCAATCAAAGCCAGCTGGGGGCAGGGACCCTCAGTGTCTGGAAGCAAAGCTTTGGGGAGCAAAATTTAGACAAAGTATTAGAACCAATTCTCAACATACATACAATCACACATACATACCTACATACATACATACATACACACAAGTACACACACATACACACATATGCATACAATCACATACATACAAATATACATACCCATATATGCACACATACATATATACACACATATATACATTTATACATACACACAAATACACATACATACATACATACATACATATATTCACATACATACACATATATACATAAAATTACACATACACACACACTGGAAGTCACCAAAATACAGATGTTCTTGTACCAGCTGTCAGATGTTTCTATATCGTTGCCAGGAGATTTTTTTGGTCCCAGACTACACTGGCAAATCTCAACCCAAAACTACATGTGGAGAGAGAAGATTTATTCCATGACACTATTAACAGAAAGAATTCATATAATAAGCTGAGATAGTAAATAGAATAAATTTTGGCAGGTAGATAGGGATGGAAGGTGGTCTAAGTATGTGTTAAGTGAGGGAAGAAATCTAACAAGAAGAAGGACACAATAGAAGGATGGCCAATGGTTATAATAGATCCTCAGTGGACTCTGAACCCTGTGTCTATACCAAAGATGTTCATCACAGAGTAAGGCATGGTCAACTGCTTTCCTGAGGGATGTTCCAGACTCAGTTCTGAATTTGCAGTTGCAAGTCCTTTATATACTTCATTTTTGTGTCATTCTTCCTTTGAAGGTTAAAGGGCCAACGTGAAATCTAGTATTAATACACAGACACAGACACACAGACACACATACATATGTATAATAGATATAAAATACATATATGTTTGAATTATATATATGTGTGTATATACAAAATATATATAATTTATATGTATATATTTTGATATTATATAATATATAATATGTATATATTATATAACATATATGCTGTATAATATATACTTAATATAGTATGTGTAATATTTTATATATATGTATATATATGCAATCTTATATGTATAATATATTACATAACATATGTAGATACATTATATGTATATATTAAGCATTATGCATGTATATAACATATAATATATGTGTATGTACACATATAATGTATAAATATGTTCATATATGTGTGTATATAACATATGTATGTATTAGGCATATATACATATATTATATGTATGTATTGTGTTATATAATATATGATATGTATATATTACATATATGTATGTTATGTTAAATGTAATATATTATGTATAATATATGTGTATGTATATATGCATATATGTGTGATATATGTAATATATTACATAACATATATACATATATAGTACACAACAGAGAAGCAGGCCAGAGACAGACATTCACAGCAAAACCACATTAGTATTAGAAAAAAATCACAGCTGAAGAAAACTCCATCCCCACCCCCAGGAACTTCTATAGAAACTGAAAGAATCCCTGCAAGGTCATCCGAGTTCTACATAAATGGCACAGCACAAGACACTCCAGTGTTTTCTCGGCATGTGAACAAAGCTCTTACCTGGCTATCTGCATGCCAAGTTCTCTGTAAACACAAGCTGGACAATTGTGTTTTCAGGCTCTAGCTATGAACTTCAGCTCAGGGAATCTCCCAGGACCATGAGGAAACATCTGGCATAGGAGAATTATTTATTGAATGAGTGAGTTTTCAGATGCCTGACAAAATTAAGAGACTGAGTACTGAAGTGTAATATGTTTCATTAGGTTTTAAGTTTAATATTTATTTGTCTATTTATTTTTTTTGCGGTGCTGAGAATTGAACCCAGGACCTCGGGCACATTAGGCAAGTGGTGTGCCACTGAATTACCTCCCAACAATAAGCTTTAACCATGACTGTAATTCCTGGAGGCCAGTCATACCATTTAACTTTTCTGTACCTTGTACAATGACAAGCATAATGCTAATTAACACCAGAAATTCATAAAAATAACTATTGAAAATAGTTCAAATAACTATTGAAAGCACAGGTTTTTTTAATCATCTCTTTAACGGCTGTCCCAATTTTACTCAATGACAGAACTCAATGCTGAAACAGATCATCTGTTCTCAACACCTGATGGTACTCTACCATGATTAGATTCTTGCCTATTTAATAACCATGGATATCTTCCAAACCTCATGATTCTCCACTGTGGTGCTTTCCTAATGAAAAGCCTACACAAGACACCTCCTGCTATGACTAAGCACATCTCTGCTCACCAGCTCTGATGTAGATGGTGCTGTATATACAAAAAATAAATTAAATCCATATTCGGTATTTACATTCAAAAAATTAAATTTTTGCAACCATGCACTGAAAAGGGAGAGAGGCATATTTTCTTTTATCACAGTGATAAGAAAAAAGTTAAATATGAATTTTTTCACTAGGGAAAGAAAGAAACCAATCTGATACCACCTAGGGAAGAAGAAAAGGCAGCCTACTGTAGAGTGTCAAAGACAAGCAGGCTTTATTGAGAGTCATTTGTCCTATCTTAAAGTCTCCTAAATTCAAATCTGGAATCTGTCAAGGGTGTTCAAATGTGCCCAGTCACTTCCCTCCAATAAAAACAATGAATGGGCTCCAGAACTTTCTATCTGTTACTTAACTCATTGTGAAAAATCTTGGCCTTTTGTTTCTGTATTAGATTACTTTCAAGCTGAATTCAAAGTTTAAGACCAATGGTAAGGAATAAATCAGTTCAGAGTGAATGCCTTTCTCCTCAAAGACGCCAGTAATATAAAATTACCAGAGCTAGCTGAGCAGGGATAGACTGGTTAGGTGAAGATATGTGTACATTACAGATGGTGTGGCTTGCAGCCAAAGATGCCTTGGGGAGAACTGAGAGTCTGGCTTTCCTAGAGCAGAGAGATAAAATAGCCAACATAGAGAGCCTTCAATTTGAATCAAAGAAAACAGAATGAAAATGTAAACTCATTTAAAAAGAAAAAAAAAGAAAAACTCTAAGAACTTATCTACCCTAATAGAGACCAAGGGAATAACTGAATACCTTTGGGGGAAAAAAATAGCGTTTCTTATCGAATCATCATAGTGAAAGTTCTTTGGAAAAATAAATCGGCAGACAATGCCCCCATACAGGCTGAGAACCTGAGACCGTGTTCAAAGAAAAACTGGAGTGGAGCAGATGAATCAATTTATTTTTCCCTTGTAGAATTCGCGAGAGCTGATCTCCATTTGGAAGGAGAGTAAAATGAATTGGTCTAAGGATTGCTGATTTAGTTCATGAAGCAATTTGGAATTTTATTTGTGTTAGAACCAAAAATGACGCTTAAAATCTACTTTCCCTGATTTATTGAGTAGCTCAGAAGAGTCATGGGGAGAGGGATTAAGCCTGGCCAATGACTCTCTGCTTGAAAAAAAACATAGTCAATATCTAGGAGGACTAATTCAAGTCAACTGTTTTTTTGTTTTTTGTTTTGTTTTGTTTTTCCCAAGCACATTATACTTGATTTGCTTTCTGGGTCTAGTACTTTCTCTGGGTAGACACATCTAAATAGAATCAGAAAACAGAACTTGTACTTAATTTAGATGCAAAAGAAAATGAAAAAAAAATATGAATTTCCTTGAAATGGTTGAAGGCATATTTTATCGTCATTCCATCAAGATCTCTATTGAACATCTGTGAAGCTTACAACATAAACTGTGTATTTTAATGATTTACTCCTGATTCTGCTCAGGAATAATTCTGAAATGATATTTGACTACTATCAATCATGTGAGTCTACGTGGCAATCTATTAATCTAGTTGGGCAAAAATGCATAATGCATACGAATTGGGATTTGTGGTTATAAGTGTCAAATTATATATTTACGTATTTCCTTGGATGAGATGTTTTCCATCTTTTCAACTTCTGACCTCATTGCTATTGTTGAGCTCTTTGACATGTTTGGAGTAATCATTACACACATTTAATTTCACAAAGATTATGTTCCCGTAAGGAAAGTATTTTATTCTTCCTCTCGTTGCTATAAAGCTTAAATATTCTTTTCATAAGTCTGACTCCTTGTCATCAGATAATCTATTTTAAATGAATTTTCCTTCTCTGAGTTCCAAAATGCAAATTGAGGCAGGAACTCAAGTAAAGTTTTTAGACTGCCTTTTGCAAGCAAGATACAGCTCCGTCTTGCTGGTCATAAGAGCCAGGAGGAACCACTGTTCACTCATCCTGTGCGTGTCCTCTGTCTAAATGTTGGCTGGCTGGATGATTGGTGACATCCTGCTTTTGGAATTAGATCCATCAGCTTCCCATTCCACTTTTATTTGGCCTTTTCCTGTTTATCATGGGACTCTTGAAATGGAACAGCCACACCAAGATGACACCCTGTGTGGTGATTTGAATATGCTTAGCCCATGGAAAGTGGTGCTATTAGGTGGTGTGGCCTTGTTGGAATAGGTGTGGCCTTGTTGGAGGAAATGCATCACTGTGGGGGTGGGCTTGGAGGTCCTATCATCAAGCTCTGCCCACCATGGAAAAGACCCTCCTCTTGGCTGCCTGAGGAAGACAGTCTCCTTCTAGCTGCCTTCGGATCAAGATGTAAAACTCTCAGCTCCTTCTCCAGCACCATGTCTGCCTGGATGCTGCCATGCTCCCTGCCATGAAAATAATGGACTGAACCTCTGAAACTGTAAGCCAGCTTCAATAAAATGTTTTCCTTTATAAAACTTGCCTTGGTCATGGTGTCTTTTCATTGCATAGACCCTATAACTTAGACTGATTCTGCTAAGAAGCTAAGACATAGTGACTCCCATATGTTTTCAATGCCATTATGGAATACTTAATCCCATTGGAGATACTTCTTGTTGGTCTCTTAATATTATGAACCTTCCATCACTTCTAGTGACATCACTGTTTGTTCACAGGATAAAAGAAATTTGATCCTCCTAATGAATGAAGAGACCAAGAGTTCACAAAACTCAAGATTGTGCAATGGCTACAATCCCTGAGGATTTAACAGCTCCAGAATTTAAGTTAATTCTTGGTGTCATAGCCTGTTAAGGAGCAAAGTGCTTTGTATTCACAGGCCCTCATCTCACAGAAGGTTACTGGGTGATAGATGAACGAACCTAACTGTGTCCAACACACCCAAAGCATCTTTGTATCATGCGAGTTTAAGAACTCTGCCCTATGGTCTCCAGACACAGATACAGAGTCCCTGAATTGCCCATTTAGAGTTGACTCTGAGATCTACTTCTGAAGTCTTTAGCCATGGTCTACCAGGACACCTGCTCTCTGTAGATGCCATGTCCCACATAGGACACTCAATCTCTATTTATTCTTAAAACTCCCTGCATGGTCTTGTTGGGGTGTTTTATAGAGCAATTAGTAAATAAATGTTCACTATTTGACTGGATCAAACTTTCAAAAGCTTGAGTAAAAAATTGAGAGACAGTTACCAGCTTACCCATCCATCCACTCATTTATCTATCCATTGATTCATTCAATTAGTCATGTTTGATCTGTGTCTTGTCTTTTAAAATTTCCAATTAGAGATAAGAAGTTTGGAAAATCACATCATCTGCACAGAACTTCACATGGTTCTCGTTATCAAAACCGAGATAATCTGTTGAAAATATTTTAGAGGCAGAAGATGATAGACTCCACAGAGAAGCTGAGAGCTACTGACCTTCAAGACAAAACAACCACAAAACACAGTCTAGATGAACATATCAATGTTCAGGGGTGATTTCAATGATTCCCAGTGTCCCTTGACCTTACCCAGAGACACATGCTTAAGACACACCAATCTAGACCAGACAGCCTCTCGGCTGATTTCAGTGGTGGTTCTCAGACTCCTCATGCCTCAGTGTCTGTAGCAATGGACCACAGTGTTACTAGACTGACACATACCTGATACTTGCACACAATGTGCTGTGATCATATGAACATCCCATTACCATCTCTCATCTCCCACTCTGACTTCCACTGGCCCCTTCCTCCAGCTACTCTCCCTCCTTCCTATATGATGGTCTCTTTCCATATCTCTTCAGAACATGGGCAGACAGTCACAGAAGCTATGGATTACTAATTGTAATATTCATGCTATACCCAGGTGGAAGTTCCTAATTGCACTCCCTACCCTATTTTTCAGCCCCTCTTCTTGTTACATAAACACACACACACACACACACACACACACACACACACACACACACACACGGTTATCTAAATCTAAACCAACTAAAGTTATCACTCAGTTGCAAGAGGAAATGCACATCCTCAGAAACTGCACCACTATTCAGTAACAATTGCAATTATAACAAGAGAATAATGTTGCTATTTCCTTGTATAGCCTGGGAAAGCATGAATTTTGTGTCAAAAAGAATTCTAGAAGCTCTTAAGAATAATTTTAAAGGCTCTTTTTTTTTGGTATCAATGAAAAACCATAATCTTTTCCCCAGAGAGGAAAGAAAGACAAAGAGAAGGTAATGAAAAAAGACACCCGTGAAAGGGGCAGGCGAAGTCCTGACATGTTTGTGTAATGAACTTCACCATCATGGCCACTGCACTGCCTCTATCTCTGTGACTGAGGCCTTGGCCTTGACTGTCTTCTGTGGCCTGGGTGGATGGGAGGAAGTCCTGGACGAATGATCCCTCCTGAAGTCTGTCGATATCCTGCCGCTTAGAATCGTGGAGTCTTGGGTCTAGATAGAATCTTCCAGAATTCGCAATTCCCGCTTTACGTCTTTACTGACCGCTCAGACCTCTGGTCTCATGTGAACATTTTGGGAACGGGAAATAACCTGCAGGATCCTTATGTGACAGCCCTAAAGATGGAAAAGTCTTCCTGCCTCTCAATTCCAAAGGAAGGATAATTTTCTTCTGGTCTTTTGGTGATTTGAATATCCTTGACATGGAATTGAACAAGCTACATGAAGGCAAGCATCTCCCTTGAGGTGAAGTCACCACTGAACCATATATTTGAAACCATCCAGGCATTACTATTTATTTATTTATTTATTTATTTATTTATTTATTTATTTATTTTAGATAACCTAGCAACATGAATTTTTGGAATGTTACCATTTATGAAGGTACAATGAACCATTTATAGGTAAAATAATACCGTGTCTTGGCTAGACAGGTGTGTGTTTCAGCTGGTGAATAGATAATTTGTGGTATACCCCCATGGTTAGAAGTCACTTGGCGGTGAAAAGAAAGAGAAGAGTAGACCTCTCGAAAACATTGTGCCGAATGAGTGGGTCGGACACCAAGGAGTGCTTAGCGAATGCAGAAAACACAAAATGTCTCAAATAGGAAAGTCACTAAAAACAGAACGTAGGTTCATATTCATTCCTGGAAGGTGTGGAGAGAATGGGAACTGGGTATGATGGCTAAAGGACTCTGAATTGTTAGCAGGGTAAGGAGGCAGTCTCAAGCTGATTGATACTCATAGCCAGCAGGTTACCCACTTCAAAATGAAACTTATCGGGGCTGGAGAGATGGCTCAGTGGTTTAAGAACATCTATTGTTCTTGAAGAGGACCTGAGTTCCTGAGTTCAATGCCTAGCACCCACATAAGACAGTTCACAACTACCTGTAACTCTAGCTTCAGGGGCTACGTCTGACTTCCTCAGGCACATGTACACACACATACTCAGACATATGTATATAAATAAATAACAATTTTTTAAATGCATATGGGGCAAGCACAAAAATAAAAAACTACTGAGCACTAGACACCATTACATAAGTATTATTATTTTGACAAGGGGATAATTGTTATAAAGAAACTTCTTGTTTTTATAAAAGTATGCCCAAGGCATATACGGAAAAGATATAGTGTCTGATATTGCTTTTAAATCACCTTTAAAAACAGATAAAGAGATGTGGCTAATTCCAAAGTGCTATCATGTAAGTGTTTGGGGATTATATTTCTCTCTGTGAATATCTTAATTTAAAAAAAATAAAGTGAATAAGTAAAAAATAAAATTAAATTTAAAAAGATTATAAAAACTAAAACTAGGCAAATAGGGAAGGGGCCATTTGGTATTAAAATGTTTATTCTCACATGACTGTCACTGTCTCACACAGAATACAAGTGATATGCTAATCCTGGGTGGGACTGTGTCAAACGTCTGACTTAGAAACGACTGTGAGACTTCTGAGCATCCTCACTACCCGAGGACACAAACACCGTCTCCAAAGCTGAAGACACATTATGTTCTAATATTTTTATTTATGGATGCTGTACACTAGTTAATACAAGCAGCAGGGAGAACAGGTTTTTCTGTAAGCTACAACATCATTTTTTTTTGATACTGTAGTCCGTCTTCTACAAGCAGTCTAGCCTTGTGCCAGAAGGAAATCTTTCAATTAGAGGCAAAAAAACCAAAAAAATCTAAAAAACCTAATGATCATCTAGTTCCATTTTATATTAAAAATTTTTCTAACTTCAATTTGCTTAAAAACGAGTCTGGTTCAAAACAAGCCATAGGACAAAACCATGGAGCAAAGACTAAGTCATTTTAAGCACTGAAGGCCTGGAGATGCCATTCTGGGAACAAACCTTTGTGTTCAGCTTCCCAGATCCTTGTGACTCTTGACCCTTACCACTCAGTCTTTTTGTGGAGCAGTCACATGGGTTGGGACAACACAGTTCTGATTTAGAGACGAGCTTCGTAGGATGAGACGTATCTTAAAAGACACCAAGTCTTGGATCTATTAAGTTCTTCTCCAAGGTGGTTCCAAGAATGGATGTAAATAATTCACCATGCATATTAAGGATTCGTGTCATGGAAAACAGCTCATTCTGAGAAGTAATTATTGTTACAGAGTGAACGTACTAACTTCTTAAATTTCTTTCGTTTATTTATGTGTACGAATGTTTCATCTATCTCTATGAATGTGCACCATGTGTGAGCAGTGCTCAGAGAAATTTAAAACAAAACAAAGCAAGAGTTACTGTGGTGGTTTGTCTATGCTTGACCTAGAGAGTGGCACCATTAAGAGGTGTGGCCTTGTTGGAATAGGTGTGACCTTGTTGGAGTTGGTGTGGCATTGTTGGAGTAGGTGTGGCCTTGTTGGAGGAGGTGTGGTCTTGTTGGAGAAGGTGTGGCCTTGTTGGGGGAGGTGTGGCCTTGTTGGAGTAGGGGTGGCCTTGTTGGATTAGGTATGGTCTTGTTGGAGTAGGGGGTGGCCTTGTTGGAGTAGGTGTGTCACTGTGGGAGTGGGCTTTGAGACACCATCCTCCCAAACCATGGGGAAGCCAGTCTTCTCTTTGTCTTCAGAACAAGATGTTGAACTCTCAGCTCCTCCTGCACCATGCCTGCCTGGACACTGCCATGCTCCCACCTTGATGACAATGGACTAAACCTCTAAACCTATAAGCCAGCCCCAATTAAATGTTGTCCTTATAAGAGTTGCCTTGCCATGGTGTCTGTTCACAGCAGTAAAACCCTAATCAAGACAGTTACATACGGCTGTGAGCCATTATAAAGGTGCTGGGAATCAAACAGAGGTCCCCTGGGAGAACAGCCAATGCTCTTAACCACTGAGCCAACTCTCCTGTGTCCTCTTGGTAGGAAATTAGTGATAACTAGCAAAATTACAAAGATAATATGTATAAATCATGTAATGTGGCTTTTTGTGACATGCCTAAATAATAACTATTTATTATCGGAATTACTTCTTTTTGCAAACATATACATTAACTCAATATTTCTCAAAAAAGGAGGTGTCCTATAAACACATGTAGGACCCTGGTTTAAAAAGAACTGATGTCCAATCATCAGCTTCAAGCATACTATTCCTTGTGGAGTGGTGACCTAAAAGATGTTGACTGTGTTTATCGTTAGAGATGAATGATAACTGGAGTTTTCTAAACTGCAGAAGACTCCTGGGAGTTTCTGAGCTGCCCATGTTACCAAAACAGAACATGAACGGGTTTCTACAAATAGAGCTCACCGTGCCCCCCAAAAGAACATCGTGACCACTACACGTTACCCCTGGTATCAGGAGCTCTTTGAGTCTCATTGTTCTCTTAAACCACATTCCAATAAGCCCAAAGTGTCCTGTGGGGAAAAATAATTACTCAATTGCTAGTCGTTGGCAGATTTCCCAATTTTGGAGAAAAGGACTCTAAGCCTGCCTTGGCATTCCTCACTTCAGTACGAGTTAAGTCATAAGTTGGCTGTGATTAAAACGAAGGCATATTTTTTTTAATGCCCGATGTTTCCAGTCCGCATTTTCTAAATTACACTCGCTTTTGGTTTCCTTTAATAAAAGGTTTAGTTCTTGGATTTTCCTCTCCACATGAATAAGAATTTAAACTTCGTCTCTTCTGAGAAAAATATTGAAGTTCTCTGCACACCCTTCTCTCCTACATGACATACGATCTGCCCATGACATCATGGCTGCTTGTTTTCAGTGGTTTAGAAACATCTGACGTGGAGGAGACAGGCTGCCTCAGAGCAAACCTTTTCAGTTTAAGTGTTCTAAACTATAAAGACTGAACAAGGAAAAATTAGTTTTGAAATCAGAGACACAAAAGAAACGATTTGCTTTGAATTTGCACATTCAAAGAATGTGTAGCTTAGAATGAATTGGTTTGGATTGTGCTCCCAGGGGCTTCTAGATAGATCTCTGAGATGATTTTGAATATAGGTAGATTAGAGATTTCTCTGTACTTATGCATGTGTTTTTTTGTGTGTGTGGTTGCATGCGTGTTTAGAGGCCAGAGGTCAATGTCAGGCGCCTTCTTTAATCTAATTTGTGGTTTCATTGTATTATTTTTACAACGTTTATTAATTTTTATTTTATGGGTAAGAGTGGGTTTGCCCAGATATATGTCTGTGTACCATGTGAGCTCCTGGTGCCTTCAGTGGTGAGGTGAGGTGGGGTGAGAATGCCAGGTCTCCTAGAACTGGACTCACAGATGGTTGTGTGCTGCCGTGTGGGTGCTGAGAACCAAACCCGGGTTCTCTTCAAGAGCAATGTGTCCTTTTAATCACAGAGCAATGTGCCTATCCTTCCTTTCTTCCTTTCTTCCTTCCTTTCTTTCTTTCTTTCTTTATTTATTTGGCTTTTTTTTTGAGGGTCTCTCACTGAATCTGGGGTTTTCCAGTTCAGACAGACTAGCTAGCCAATGAGCCATCGTGGCACACACCAGCCTTTTCTCTTCAGTACCACAGGAAGAAACTCAAAGTCTTCATGCTCGCATGGCAAAGACTTAACCAACTAAAGCAGTGGTCCTCAACATGTGAGTCATGATCCCATTGGGGTTCACGTATCAGATATTTCCATTACGATTCACAACAGCAACAACATTTATTGTTACGAAGAAGCAATAAAATAGTTTCACGGTTGGCAGTCCCACCCCATGAGGAACTGTATGAAGGGTCACAGCCTTAGGAAGCTAGAGAACCACTGTCTGAGGATAAAGTCATCTTAAGGTCACTCGCATCTTAATCAAATACAGGGGCAGCACAATAGGGCAGGGGCCCATTCTAAATTGCTTTGATTTCTCACATTGGTCCCAGAGTTCATCAAGTACAGAGGCCACCGCAGCCCCCTTGGTCCTTAAGACTCTAGGTTGTAAGCAAGAGATCTTAGTGGAACATCCCAGTCACTGTAAAGCAGGGGTAGAAGGAAGTGGTTGATGGTAAAACACTCCCAGATACCCAAACTTCTTAGACTGAATCTGGGCTATGATGAAAACTACATCTGGATGTGATTGTTTTAAAAAAAAATGTAAAGAAGGAATCCAAGTCATGTCAGATATTACAGTGGCTGACATCGGGAACTTGGGAAAAGAGAAAAAATGTTAAGTGGAAAGGCAGAAAAGACACAAAAGGCACAAATGGGAAGTGTGACAGGTACAAGGAAAGGTATATTTACTGACAGGAGGTGAAAACATGCTAAAGTCAAGATACTGGTATTAGCAGGAGTGTGACCTCTCCTATTGCAACTCTGTTGGCCTAACGGACCTAAAATATTTTACTGTAACTACTATACAAATGTAAATTTCCAAGGAAGACTAGTGGTAGACTGCCTAATAGCCCTTTGTCAATAGTCCAGTTGATTTTTCAACCTGCCTTTATCTGGTCTGTTATGCATGCTTGAGTTTTGTTTCCAATAAAAAGAGTGTGTAGTGGTTATGGCTACTAAATGTTACCAAGTTGAGGACATTTCACTAGTAGAATTTTTAATGTTTTTTTTTAAGTTTTCTTTTTGTAAACCTGACAATATTGAAAACAGGCCAAGGGCCAATTTTATTTTTGGAGGTGTGTACCAAGCCAAACCTCAGAACTCTGTGGAAACACAGGGAAATAAGAAAGCTTGTCAAAATAATCACCACTCCTACCATTAACTGAAAGTCATCTGACCCCATACACTAAGGAAAGGTTACCTTTGCACTAAAATCAAAACAATTAACTGGAAACTCAAACATGAGCAATTCAACTGAAGTCATGAAACTGGCCCAGGATCTGAGCCCACAATGAGAAATGTCTTGGGACACTACCATTACCTCACCATGCTCTGATGTCATCAATATGGTTGGGAATAGAAGTTTTATATGCACAAAATGTACATGTACACATATCCACGGGGACATATCTCAGAGTAGAGAATCCATTCCTTGAGTCTCATAAAGTTGCAGGACTTTCACAGGATGAAAATCCCCTCCCAAAACTCCAGTAGTAGATCCTCACTGAACACCTTGTTTGAGAAAGCAAAATGAATTTAGAGGTTCTCATCCAATCCTTCTTGTAGATTCTCATCTGCATACCACACAGGTGCCCGATATTTCTGATTCTACTTGGCTCCTTTATCAACTACATCCCAGTGGAGTTAGACCCTCCTGTTTGTACTGGGATAAAAAAAAAAAACAAGTTTCAGAGACAGCAGACACACCAGAGGAGGAAATGTTACCAGGTTTCCAATCTGGAATTCTTCCTCTGAGCCAGGAATCATTGGGCGACTCCATAAAGCACAGGTCCAGTATTCTCAGGTCTTCCTCCAGCTCTTCCGAACAAGAACTCAAGTTCCTTTTACTTTCTGTATTCAGAAGATTCAGAAATCCTTGTCATATTCTAAAGAAGTGTTAGAGAATCCTGAGAAACCATGCTGACATTTTCTTCTGCCCAAAGAGGAAAGAACTCAGATTATTTTTCTTATAATAACCACAACTTCTTTGGTTGTTGCTTCACATTTTGTTCTTAGTAAGAATGAACCTAGTTCTAATACTCCTGATTAGGAGTCAAATGATCTGACATAACTGGAGACACTTCCATCCAATCTCTCAGAATACCATTCCCCTTCCCATATTCACAAATGGTCCAACTGTTCTAGAACAGTTGTCTGCTAAAATTAAATAGCAATGGTTAGAGATTCCTAATTTGTTTATTTGCCCTGCATTTTCTCATTCTTTCTAAAGTATTTGTTATAGATCTGCATATCTCTTTCTAACTAAAATAGTTAACAGTCTATGGGTAGAATAACTCACTAAAATTGGTTTACTACTAGGTTCTTTTTAGTAAAATAACAGTAATATGTTTTTCCCTAGTGCCTATAGCCTGTGTAATCACAAGTTCTTAGCCATGATAATGGTGAACCTTGAATATAATCACAGAGTGGTTGGTTGACCCCACAGCATTTGCATTACCACTATTGCAATAGGGAACATGCTATCGTAACAAGCCAGTCCTTACTGTATCTCACAGGTCCGTGGCTAGGGAAGCCTGATGTTTCCTCTCATCCTGTAGCAAGCATCCCTCAGCCCTCATCAGAGATGCTTCTATTTGCAGTAGGTAATAATTAACTGCACAGCTGGTCAAGTGGCGAGGGTACAGGACTGAAGAATTCCCAGCCCTAAATGGGACATCTGTATCCATACCCTTTCCTCTTAAGGCTCAAGGATCATCAGAGAAGAGGGGGTAGATGATTACAAGAAAATAGTGACTTCCCAACACGAAAAGCCAACTCCACCCACATGTGAACTCACAGTATTCTGACAGGATGTACAAGATCAGTGATGGCTCTACCTAGATCAAATCACAGTATGGAGAGGGAAGGAGGGCACAAAGCCCCATTCCTAGCTGAGGATCTGCTTGCAATTGATAGCTTCAAGGGGAGGAAGAGTCTGTTATCTTTAAGAGGGTAGCTCTTGATAAATTAGCCATGCACAATAAAAGACCACACGTTCAAGAATATACAGAGAACATAAATTGAACAGTATGGCAACAAACAAACAAACAAATAAATAAATAAATAAATAAATAAACACAAATTGGGTGGGTAGGGAAGAGGGTGTGAGTCAAGGAAGAGTTGGGGCAAATATAATCAAACTACATTGTAAACAATTTCTCAAAGAACTAATAAAAAATCAAATAGCGTTAACATCATTTTCACTTTTCATAATGTAAATGAAAAGTGACTGTCTCTGTTCCATTTCTTATCACATAATTATTCTTTTTATAAAAAGGTGCTCATTTTAAGGTTTTTTTTGTACGAATATGTTTCCCTGCATATCTGTCTATGCACCATGTGCATGCAGTACCCAAGGAGGCCAGAAGAGGGCGTTGCATCATCTGGAACTGGCGTTACAGACAGCTGCGAGCTGCCAAGCGGGTGCTGGGAACTGAACATGAGTCCTATAAAAGAGCAGCATGGGCCTTTAACTGCTGAACAACCTTTCCACCCCCTATTCTGTCTTCAATAAGGCAAGGGATCACTACTCCTTGCAATACCGTTAGAAATCTCCCCCAGTCAGCACACAATGATCTGCTGAAGCGGAAAAAAATAGTATGACCATGATATAAAGGCAGTATAGTCATGCCCGTAGCTCTGACTGGCTAACTCACGGCTCTGTAAGAAAGAGGCATAGACGTTATGTTGCAGAACATGCATGAGGCCACCCACAGTCCTGGAAGAAGTAAGTGGTCAAAGGGATCTCTCTCTCTCTCTCTCTCTCTCTCTCTCTCTCTCTCTCTCTCTCTCTCTCTCTCTCTCTCTCTCCCTCCCTCCCTCCCTCCCTCTCTCTCTCTCTCTCTCTCTCTCTCTCCCTCTCCCTCTCTCTCTCTCTGGGAGCTCTTCACTGGAGTTTCTCTGCCACCTTCCTCATCCTTCCCATGATGCAGAGCGGTAAGTGCGAGCCTGGGGCGAAAGTTCAGGTGTATGGTCCCACGCATGCTCTGACCATCTGCCTGCATTCTATTTATTCTCCAGCCAGTCTGAGTGATGAAATCTCTAGGAGCCTGCGGCAAAGGATTTGGAAACCTGTGGTCAAAGATGTTTCCGCTTGTCCTATTACGAGTATGGCCCTCAGGAAACTCCTCCTGAAGTTGCCATTCAGGATTCCCACATTGGGAAGACAGAAAGATTGGCTCTTGAGCAGCAAGTCCATGCCAGAAGCTCTCCCACCCCCACCCTCCGCCTCATCCCAGGATGGTAGAAGTATGGTTTGCAGTGCGTTTCTGGCTCAGCATCTCACGCACTCTTTACTGATGGGAGGATGTTTATCTCTTAGACTCATGCCTTTTACAGATTCTTGGCTTTGCCTTTAACAAATGCACTTTCAGCGGGAGAAAAAAAAGCAAACTCATTTAAATCATGAAGAAATCCATATATATATATATATATATATATATATATATATATATATATATATATATAATTTCTTTTTAAACTCTCTTTAGGTGACACCCTCAAATCTCCTGTGGTACCCCTAATCTTGACACGATTTCCCTGTGTCAGGCATCTGGTTATATAAACTTTCTTCAGTAGAGTCTCATGTTTCTGGGACTGTTTACAGAGACAGATAAAAGAAATGACCGCCTCCGCTCTGTTCTTGTACCCATATGGCACAGATATGTATGGAAGTCATGGGTCCCATGGGTAAAGAAGAAAGGAAGAGAGAGAAAATGACCCATGGCAGGCAAAGAGAGGGCTGGAACAGGAAAGCGAGAAAATAAAGAAGTCCCTTGCATAAGCCTTGTTCCTAAGGACAATTAAAAACAAGCAAGTGGTCTTTCCCACCACTGAAGTAAAAGCCTTCTACTGAGAAGTGGGAGTAGAGAGAGCCCATGGTTTTTTATAAGCAGCCTTGAAATCCAATCATCAAGTAAGTGTTTATCATACATTTATTATATTTAAGTTTCTGTTAATAATTCTACTTCCTGTACTTGAACTTCTTAAGCTCCTTCTAAACTATAGATTTTTTTTTAAAATCAGTTAACAGCCCTGGTCTGACTTAGTAGGTCTCATGTTCCCAGTTTATTTTAGGATAATGTAATGGCACATTTAACATTTGCAGTGAGTCTTGGAGATCTCCCCAGGTATCTGTTCACTGTGTAGTGATTTGGGAGACATATGTATCAATCTGAACATTGTGGCTCCTTATAAATCTGTTTACCAGCAAACTGATGTAATGTATAAGTCAAGAGCGTCATCCCATGTCTCCAAGGACACGTGGACAAGCTTCTCCTTGGAGGGCTTTCCTCAGGGATGCCAACACCTACACTGGCACATGTATCTGTGCAGTAGAAACCAACAAACAGCTCCTTAATTGTACCTAGGCTCACTCAAACAGGGGAAACCTATCCAACTACCTAGGTTTTGTGAAGTCCTAGATCTTGTGGGAAAATCGGCAACTGCCCTTTTACTAAGCCATAATAATCCTTAAGTACATCCTAATATTTATCCACAGATAAGTGTAGTTCTCGCTCCCCCAATAAAAGCTATATATTTCTTACTGAGAAGAGTGAGTCTTGAATTTCACTTCTCCATAATACTGAGGACACCCATGGACCAGAAATTCAAAAAGTATATCCTCAGTAGATGTGATTTTTCTCTTTTTCTAGATGTTATTCTTTCTGGAAAGCTGAGATTATTTGATTCCTTTGTCAGCTGGGACATGAAAGTCACCTTCATTCAGCCTCACTGCTGGTATTATCAGGGATTTGTCCAACAAGAAAGCCCACTGACAAAGAAAGGATAAATCCCTCTGGGTATGAGTATGTGTATATTAAATAAAATCACATTATAAAGTACGTTAAAGGCACACACATTGAAATAGCAGGCGATGGTGGTGCAGAGTAAGGGGTAGGAAAGGACCAGTTCGGTGGAAAGAAATATCCACATAGGTCTTCATCACATGCCCAATATTCAAATGTAAGTACATCCTCCATCGAGTTATCTTAATGATGACCTAAGAAGATGTAAAGTATAGATATGAGCCAACAGAACAGCTCATAGTGAGCTCAATATGGGGCTGGCATTACTAGTAGAATTTGGGTGTTTCTGATGCTCCTGGAAAATGCTGGGAGACATTCTCAGGAGTGAACAAGCAAGCACATGGATCAGCAAACAAATCCAAAGCAAGCATGCAAAGGAAACGATATTAAATTCTGACACACTATGGAACAACACACTGGACAATAAGAGACAGATATTCTCTTCAATAGCATGACTCAGAAGGTTTCTTCCCGTTTCGGGAAGAAACGTTAACAACGGCATTGATGCTTCCTCTGAGAGAACATCTTTCACTGTGACCTTTTGAGCTCATTAGGCAAAGAAAGTATGTTTCTTCTCTCCATCAGTCGTGTCGTCCAGGTTCTTAAGGAACTCCACTTCTCATCAAGGTTCTGAATGAATGAGACTCGATTCCCACCCACTCTGTAATTCTCTGGACTGGTGACAGTCAAGCATTAGACGTTCCTGGTCCTAAGAAGTCTCCCAAAAGATAAGACTTCTCAAAAAAAAAAAAACCAAAGAGAAATAAAAATTGTGTAGGTATAGTTCTCGAGCTTTGTTAGGGTGGTGGCGCACACCTTTAATCCCAGCACTTGGGAGGCAGAGGCAGCCGGATTTCCGAGTTCGAGGCCAGCCTGGTCTACAGAGTGAGTTCCAGGACAGCCAGGGCTACACAGAGAAACCCTGCCTCGAAAAACCAAAATAAATAAATAAATAAATAAATAAATAAAAAATAAAGGAATCTCTTGTTTAGACAACATGAGAAGCTGTGCAGACCTTCTGTGGATGTGGTTGTCATTCCTCTTGGAGTCAACAAATGGCTTTCAGCATTGGGACGGTCCACGATGATAACCACATATACATATATATCCATATCCTAATGCTCAGGAGAGAAAGCAGGCTCCCAGCCCTCTCCTGCTAAGACAAATCGGGTCCTTCAGGATTATCTAAGAGTATGACTTTTATTTTGTGTCCAAAAACAGGAGGGAAAGAAAGACTGAAAAAAACAACAACAAAAATACATGTAGGATAACCACTCTCAACAACAAGAAGGCAAATAAGCGAAGTACTGGGAGATACAAAATACAAAGTCACTACCTACTCTACTATGTCCCTTTGCAGTGTGCTGAGCTGTTCACAGTTCTAGAATGTTCAACTATGACCCGAATAAAAGAATTTTGATGGGAACCAATGAAATATTATCCAGGACAATATTCATACCCATAGACATACAGGCTTTGGGGATAATTAGCTGATGCCCAAGTGATGTGTGTGTATGTGTGTGTGTGTGTGTGTGTGTGTGTATACACATATATATATCATATTACACATATATATGATATATATGTGTGTGTGTGATGTGAGATATGTGCATGTAATACATGTATGTGTGTGATGTGTGACATATATATGTCTGTAATTTGTGATATATATGTATACATAGATATACATGAGATATATCTGAGTATGTGACATATGATATACATATATGTAATATATACATCATATACATACACATATACACACACATAAACATATACAATCTCACTTGTTGGTTGGTTTCCTACCAACAGGAGTCAGTATTTACCGCTCCGAAGTTAACACAGCTTTCGGCTGTCTGTCTCCTCACTCAGTCTTACAAATCACATCACTTAAGGCAGCTGCCACGGTCCCGACTCCCATATGGAGAAAAACCAAACTGAAGAGAGTTTAAAAACTTCCCGAAAGCCACTATTAATATTAATTGTCTGCTAGTCACTCATCAGCAGGCCGTCTGAAAGAGCTTGGGCTGCAAAGGTTCCCTTCATTTTGATAAAATGGGATGCAAATATTTTCAGTCAGGGTTCGGTTGGCATAAACATGCACCAGGCCAAACCAAAATAAAACAAAGCCAGCTCACTTGAGGGTGTAACCCTCAAGAGTCGTGGTTTTATCTGGTCTGAACACAAGCCATTAAAGAACGAAGATAAAACGGAAGTTAAACCATAGGTGAAGTCCTCATTGAAGGAGGGGCCTTGCATTCTCCCAGTGCAATTTTTTCCTAGAATGTTCCATGTCTTGAACCCAGCTCATTGAGAAATCCATGCATCTGATCACAGGGCCAACTAGGTGAATGGCCAGGTCAAGGTAAGGCCATTGTCATGTTGTAAGTCTCCTCTAAGTTCTTGACCCTCTGTCTCTGGGAAGTATGAAGGGACAAACATCTTTAAAGTAAACCAGAACAGAATATTAAGACTGCATCTTTGTTCATGAAGGTCTTATGTGGAAACAAATAAATGCATACGTTTTTGTTAATGTGGGGCTTCTACATTGCCATTGGAGTACACATTTTAAAAAATAGTCTAGAACAGTCTGTAGTCTGTTTTGTAAATAAAGTTTTATTGGGACATGGCCCCTCTCTTCATTGGTTTTCACAGTATCATGATAAATGCAGTCTAGACTCCACAAAATCTATTAATTATCTGATTTTATAGGGGAAGAGTTTGCTGACTCCTGCTGTATATTATGCTCCAGACCTCGGAGAGTAGCATCCTGGTTAAAAAGGTGGATTCGGAAGGCGGTATTCAGTGCGTAATTCCAGTTCTGCTATCCAATAATGGAATACTTAATCAAAGTCTTCAGTTTCTCTTGGTGTCCTCCTCTAAAACAGGAGGAGGAGCAGCAGTCCCTGAGAAGTGCTGGAAAGACCAGTTGAGATGCTACTTCTAAAGGGTTCAGAGTAGTTGTTGGCATAAAGATCGTTACTGTTGTCACACTGGCAACGGCCGCATGTGCTGAACTCCAGAAGACAAGTTTCAAATGGCACTAAACATCCTTGTAAAGGATTTCTAAGAATTGTCACCAACTGTTCTTAGAACAAGGGGACTCCTGTCATATTTCCAGTGACAAGTGATCGGCGGGGGTAAATGACAGTTGAAGAGCGGCCATTTTCCACCCTTCTCATGCTAGATTCCCAAACGGCGGCTCCTGATTCCAAGAGCTTCTGTCAACAGGTGCCAAACACCATTTACACAGATGTTCCAGCTTCAAATGATTTGATTCTTGGGCTTGTTGGTCTCCCTGTTCTCTTTCCTTGCCTTACCTCCCTTATATTTTTAAGTCACAACATCCATTCCTTCTTGTTGTTTTTGTAGTTCCCAGAATTCCTAGAGGCTGTGGGATGGGCTAGAGAAAAGAATGCTCACACGGCCATTAAACCAATGATACCAAAATGTCAACGTGCAGATGTCCCCAGCTAGTCAATTTAAATTCAGGTGCTTTGTTTTTTTTTTTTTTTTTGTCCCTGCATTTCCTTTAGACAGGAACAATTATGGGTTAAAAATTTTGAGCTGGGTGGGTGAAGAAAAGGCCATCTAGAGACTGCCCCACCTAGGGATCCATCCCATCTGCAGACACTAAACCCCCATACTATTGCTAATGCCAAGAAGTGCTTGCTGACAGGAGCCTGGTATGGCTGTCCCCTGAGAGGTTCTGCCAGTACCTGACTAATACAGATGCAGATACTCATAGCCAACCATTGGACTGAGCCCTGGAACCCCAATGGAAGAGCTAGGGGAAGGACTGAAGGAGCTTCAGGGGATTGCAACCCCATAGGAAGGACAACAATATCAACTAACAAGACACCACCCCCCAGAGCTCCCAGAGACTAAACCACCAACCAAAGAGTACACATGGAAGGACCCATGGCTCCAGCTACATATGTAGCAGAGGATGGCCTTATCTGGCATTAATGGGGGTTCCTGTGGAGGCTTGATGCCCCAGTGTATGGGTATGCTAAAGCAGTGTGGCAGGAGTGGGTAACTGGGTGGAGGAGCACCCTCAGAGAGGCAAGGGGATGGGGGAGAGGGAAGATGGGACAGGGGGTTTGTGGAGAGGAAACTGGGAAGGGGGACATCATTTGAAATGTAAATGAACAAAATCATTTTTAAAAATACCCCAAAAAATGCAGGTGCAGGGGCTAGAAAAACAGCTCAGCCAGCCGTTAAGAGTGTTGGTTGCTTTTCTAGAAGACCCAAGTTTAATTCCCAGAACCCACATGGTGGCTCACAAAGCTTTTGAAACTCCAGTCCCAGAGGTCTGATGCCCTCTCTGGTCTCCAAAGTCATGGTACACACATACTGTATGGATATTTATTCAGGCAAAATATCCATACCCATACGATAAAATTAAAATTTTATAAAATATAGGTTCAGCTTCCATAGTACTTGACATCACAGGTCTGGGATGCACATAGTAAAGTCACATTATTACAAAGCTACAGACTTCTCTCATAGACCAGGTGGCTCATGTTTTGAAAAAAAATGCCAATCAAAAGAGTGGTTTTCTCAGCTCAGTACCTGCATTCACACCCACTTTCTCCATGAATAAAGTGGCTACTATGTATTAGGGATTGGAGATATTTGGAATAGGGTTGATATTTGTATGGACTTACACTAGTCTCAAATGTATAGATAGCATAAATAGACAGTGACAAGAAAGTAGAATTTTATGCCTGCATGTAGGGGCAGTGTAGACTTTTCAGGGATGTGTAATGATGCATCCCCAGTATCCAAGAGCAAAATTAAGTTCACAAGACTTCTCAGCTGTATTTGGTACTTGCAAACGTGAGGGTCCTTACAGATCAATTGAAGTTATCTGGTTAAACTATCTGCTTTAGTAATTACAGGTGGGGTATTATTTTCCCCTCCTCTGACTTTGCCAATTTCAATTTGTAACTCTGAGAAAAACCACCCTGAGTTAAAGGCTGGTTCTGAAAATCGTTACGTTCGCCACCCCCTCCTCGGCAATGTGATGAATTATCAGTAATACGCTGAGGGCGCACAGCTCTGCCAAGATTTACTTCCTGTTTCCACTCGGGTTGGCTTGGCATTATTTTCCAGTGTTCTAAAATTGCGTGTCAGGATTTATTTGAAAACATAATAATTTGGAAATGGAGATCTTGCTAATTAGAGCATCTGTCTCCAGCTCCAGCTTTTTTTCTTCCCAGCTCGGGGCCTGATTTACAATAATCACCTCACCTTCGCAGATACAGCCCAGTGTTTAGGAGCAGCCCTGAGCCCCACTCGGCCTCCAGAATTACATAAAGTCGTCGCAGGTTACGCTACGGCTCGCCTATCTGTGAATTATCGCCATCTTTTGTTCCCGATCAGTTTGGTTTCTCGCCAAAGCATTGATTTACATCGCTCAGCTTTTAGCCTATGTTACTGCAAAGCTCTCACGTCCAGGATGAGTGATTAGGCTTTCCATAGAAAAGAGCAGACTTAATCATGTGTGCTATAGCACGGCTCCCTGACTCTTTTTGTGTTCCTCATGGCTTCCTTCTCTGAAGTGGGATGTGGCTCTATCTCACCAAAAGACTCTGACCGTCCGATGTCCTTTGAAGCTTGGAAATCTTCTGGTTCCGGAATGCAAAACAGTCCTGGAACCTGATAGAGGAAAAGACCTGCTACTGTTTTGATGATCGGAAGTTTTAGCTAAACATACATGTAAAACAACCTTGTTTCTTCTGTTCCTTGCTGGTCTGCAGACTTATGTTCAGCGGGACACATACAAGCTGTCTTATTCTTCCAGGGTTGGGTCCTATGCTTTAATTGACTTGAGGGGAAAAGGAGGAGAATTTCTTGCACCTCTTCCAGCAGTTATTCTCACACAACAAACCCTTGCCCAGCTGCACTAACTGACAGCCATCCCCTGGTCACCTTAAAGATGAGAATTTAGAAATTTAAACATGACTGATAAACTTTTTAATACTCCCAATTACCCTCCATTTTCAAAAAGATAATACGACTCAGATGTAACAACCTTTACCCCATAAAATACACCTTTTCTCTTTCCTGAAGCAGTCGCTATGCACTGAACATTTGTGGTCCCACCCCTGGTTCACACAGTGAAACTTCAGTCTCCAATGCAGTGGGGTGCAGAGACCAGGCCTCTAGGAGATGGTTAGATGACCAGGCTAGGGCCCTTACCCCGTATATACAGAGCAGAGATTCTCAACCTTCCTAATGCTACCACCCTTTAATACAGTTCCTCATGTTGTGGTGACCCTCAGCCATAAAATTCTTCTTGTTGCTATTCATAACTGCAATTTTGTTATTATTATGAATAGTAATGTAAATATCTGTGTTTTGAGATGGTCTTACGCAAGACCTATGTAACAACCACAACAACCCACAAGTTAGAACCACTGCTAGACAGAAAAATTTTAAAGGCTCTTCTCTCCCTACTGAAGAATGAACAGGCAGATCTCTCTGCCACCAAGAGAGGACCTCCCCCAACAATTGAACCCTGCTGCCAGCAGGTAACCATCCTCTAGCATCTGCTTTTGTGAGAAATAAATATTTGCCATGGAAGCCACCCTGCCTATGCTATTCTGTTGTTGTTATAGCAACCGGAACGACCCAAGACAACACTCATAATGAAACCTACCCAGCAACCTTTAATGAAGAACAGGAGAATCAGCAAATCTCTTCTTTCTTGCCTTCTTTAAATACATTGAAACAAAACATCTATTAACTTCATGAGAACTAAAAAGTTGGGGGCGGCAATATAAAAACAAGGATTATGTAACAAATGGCTTGAACATGGGGTTCTACAGCTGTAACAATGTGACAACACCTGAAGATGTAGCCCAGATCCCTACAGAGCCAGGAAGGAAGTATGGGCTGGATACACTTGTGACTGGGTAAGTGGTGGATTGAAGTGGAACTTACGTTATTCTAATTGGTCACTAGTCTGGAGAATCTCATACATATATATGGTGAAATATGATATCATATCTACTCCCTACCACCACCAGGAAGCCCCACTCCTGAGCTTAATTTGCCAAATCTGTCACGCCTTTCCATCATAGCTATAGGTGTGGTGTTGTTGTTGCTGTTGCTACCGCTGTTGTTGATTTTTAAAAAATGTTTTACCTTCCTGTTTAGGTTGTCAGGGATGCTTGTTCTTTATGTGTATCTCTCCCTACGAGTCACTGGCCCAGGAGGGGCTGCATCTGTCACTAGCTTGCATCACAAGAGATGTCCCCAAACTTCTCAGTAAGAAACTCGACAGTAGAATAAAGCTACAGAAAAAAAAAAACCAATTCGAGAATAAGACTTAGCAGACAAATCACTCCACAAAACTTCTCAAATGAAGAAAACTATAAATAATACATGCCCTTTGTGTATAGTTTACACAGAATCCATCTCTACATAAACTCATAAATATGTGTATAAATATACTTCACAGTGATTAATGCCTAGATAATTTTCTATTTATTTTCTCAAAGAATGATTTTATCTAAAGTTGAAATGATAGAGCCCAAATGAGACTAATAATTGTTGTAAGGAAATGCATAATAGATAGTATCTGCTGGTTTTGTTTTTTCAAATTCTCTCTTTTTTATCTTTAGCCACCATTGTTTATGCAAGTCTTTGGGGGGGGGTGCAGTCATGACAAGATCTAATTTTTTAATTGATAATTCTGCTGATTATAATAAGCTTTGGGAAGCTTAAACTCTAGGTACTAAAAAATTTCATAAATAATATATTAGTACCATTTAATACAAAAGGGCCGCCATGACTGAGGCAGAATGCTGAGAAATTATCTCTGACCCTCCAGCAAAGTTAGAACAAAAAGGTGAGGGGGGAGGGGCCCATGCAAATAGAGGTCAGAAGAGAAGTTGAAGGAGTTGGTTCTCTTTCCATCAAACTGGTCCTGGGGATTGAACTCATGATTTCTTTCTTAGCAGTGTCTTTTCCTGCTGAGACATCTACTTTCTATTTTCCTGCTACCCCTAAGTCTAATTCATGTGAAACCTGAAAGAAGAAGATAGCCTTATACTGAGATAACATATCTGTCACAGACAACCCCAACTTACCAACACAATTGGGGCGGTTCCTAATCTAATAAACATTTTATTAAAACATGAGCTTCATAAATGGAGAACAAATTGCTATATGTCCTAAAATGTTTATTAGAAAGGTCAATTATGAATATAAATGCATAAAGTATAATCTGATTTAAAAAAAATAAAAGATCCAGTCGTTAAACAAACTAGTTTTAAATCCTTACTCTCTGCTTCAGCTTTGTGACCTGGGTTTCATTTCTCATATGCCATAGTTAAAACGAAGAGAAATAACTATACACGTTAGGAAATGAGAAGACGTCTTCTCACAGGTCAGAGTAGCCTATGGACACTCTGACAAATTAAGTTTCAGATCACTCAAATGGAGAAAGAAAAACCAATCATTGCCCAGCACTCAAGATAGGGGAGATCCAGAATTCAAGATTCTTTAAAAGGAATCTCAAAGTGGTTCATGCCAATTTTTAATTGCTTTTTGTCTTAGTTAGGATCTCACTGCTATGAACAGACATCATGACCAAGGCAAGTCTTATAAAGGACAACATTTAATTGGGGCTGGCTTACAGGTTCAGAGGTTCAGTCCAGTATCATCAAAGCTGGGTAACATGGCAGCATCCAGGCAGCTGGGAGTGTCTGAGACACGGATGTGTTAAATGGCCTGCCAGGATTATCAACCATGATCAGTGACAGGGTGGGGATTGATATGCTGCTTTCTGGATCAATCAGTTTTGTTTGTTTGTTTTAGTACCATAGAATCTGTCTATTTCCCAAGCTTTAAAGGTGGTACTTGTTAAACAGGAACTTCTTTGGTATGCTGATCATTGAAGAGAACACGACAGAATGGGAGTGGAAAGAACTCTCCAGAAATTGGGTGAAGCGAAATTAAACACTGGCAGCGGTAGAAATTCTGAGTTCTGCCTATATGTTCTGCCGGAGTCAGAAATTACCCAGACAAATAGGTGAGACTATGCTGGTGAAAGACAAGGAAGTATTCAGAGACATCCTTTATGGATCCCATGATCAAAGAGTTATCAAGAAATTTGTCTCTGGGATTGTAGAAAATTTGCTATTCCTGCCATGGTTCAATAATTTCAAAATTCTTCCTTTGAAGCTACATACAGAAATATCTATGAGCAGAGAAGAGAGACTCACAAGGCAGAGAAAAAAATCTTTATTTCTTTTTAGCTAGCTCCTTGCTTGCAAAAGAGTGTTATGGTAGTTGGTGAAGAAGCTCGTTCAAGAACAGAAATATCCACTTGTGGTACAGAACAACTAGTGATATCTCCATGTCAAAAGAGTAGCATTTTCTGGCATGGGTTTGGATATTAATGGAGTAATATGTTCCAGAATCCTCTGAAGGCAGAGTGGAGAGGAAGGGAGAGCTGGCGTCATGTGGTGTGTGAGGAGCACCCGCTGAACACATGCCCATGGTCGATCACTAACCTTGACTCTTTAAAAGAAGACAAGATGAAAGCTTCATCTCCTTTACCAAGATCTAGAACATGTTCTCAGAGACCGATGCTGAGGATTTCTAAGGGGACCATCTTCCCAGGAGGGCTAATGAGCTCTACAGGGTACACTCACTCACATCAGGTGTAACTGAAGTCCAGTCCTGCCTACAGGCAGAATGACAAATCTTCTCCAGGAAGGACATAAATTGGGTTGGAATTCAGAATAGTCAATGATTCACTTGAGCACCTGACTCCCGTTTCTTCCTGCTTCTACCTCTTCGAAAATTCGAAGATTTGGTCAACCTCCATGTGGATGGACCTGCCTTCAAAGATGAAGAAGGTGTTCACTCATCACTGAAATGAGACTCAGTATTCACACTCTCGACTTCAATTTTAAAAATTAAAATAAAAATTTTATTTTTTTAAATAAAGGTTTAAAATAAAACCTAGACCTTCAGCTAAATCTGAAAGTCAGCTGAGGTGCTTTACGGGACTACAGCTACCCTCCTTTCTCAATGTGGCCATCTTTTGTTAATGTTTAATTTTCCCTATCCCAATTTTACTAACCACACTGTCCACTTTACCTATGTAATATGGCACTCTACTGAGGAGCCGCGTGCCAGTACTTTCTTGAGCTTTGACCCAAGTATTGGCTGAGCACTTTCCCTTTCAAGGCTTGGAACCATGGGACTGATAAGAGATTTAGATCTCATGTAAAGAGAAACAGTTGACAAAGTTTTACAAAAACTGAAGCTTTTAGTCCCTATATAGGTGTTCCATTTCCTCCTTTCCTTCTGCTCCTGGGTGACACTTGGGACTTAGACTTACTAGTTGAAAAACCATGTTATTAAAAATCTGTGTTTGAGGCATCAGATAGAGCCAAGTTTGAGTCCTTCTTGGCTACTAGTTGGCCTTGTCACCTTTGAGGACGGTGTCACTCAATCCAATAAGTCAATCAAGCACACATCATAAAGCTGGAGAAATGGTTCAATAGTTAAAAATACTGGCTGCTCTTTCAGAATTCAAAGTTCCATTCACAGCATCCACATGGTAGCTTGCAGCCATCTGTAACTCCAAGTCCATGATATCGGGCACCTTCTTCTGGTCTTCTTGAGCCGCATTGTGCATAAGCATATGTGCAGGCATGCATAAAATAATAAACTTAATTTTAAATTAATTCATTAATTAATTGATTGATTGGTTGGTTGATTGATTAATCAGAAGAACACAGAGTAAAGTGTCCTGAAGAACAAGACTGCTCACACATCTGCAGGTTCATCTTCAATAAACTCATTGGAAGATAAGCAACAGGAAGTTTGGTAAACAGGCTAATGTTTTGATTATAGTAAACGTATGAAATTAATATGATACCTCTTCTTTTGACTTTGGCTTTCATATGGGTGTTGTTGTGACCTAACACTTGGTCTCCAACTGGTAGTGCTGTTTTGGAAGGTTGTGAAAAACTTTTAAGAGGTGGAGCCTCATTAGAGGAAGCAACTCATTGGAGAGGATGATGGGATTTTATAGCCTGAGGTCACTTCCTGTATCCCCTATGCTTCTGAACTGTGGAGGCTGTGCCACCAGTACCTTACACACCTGTCATGATGGACAGAATCCCTTCTGTAGCATATGAGAAGATAAAATCTTCTTCCTTAGGTTTTCCTCTTGCCAGCTGTGTGTTCACAGCAGCAAGAAAAGCAAATGATTAGGCAGGTGGCATTTAGACACTTTGAAGGACTTAATTAAGTCCTATGTATTTCTCTCCAGTTCAGTACTTCTTGCTTAGGGAATGGTGCCACCCATTGTGGGCTGGGTATTCTCATCAATTAATTTAATTAAGACTATCCCCTCACAGGTATTCTCACAGGCCAAGCCAATGTAGACAACCATCTTCTGAGCCTCTCTTCCTGGGTGATTCTAAATTGTATCAAGTTGACAATTAGAACTATCCATCACCAGGCATTGCCTTACTTAAGAGTAGTACAATCTGGGTTCTTCTTCCTTTTCTCTATTTCTCAAGGGAGACAAAATTTATTATTTAAAGTAATATGCAGCCTTAATCATTCTATCAGGTGACATTTTAAACTTCCTAGCTGTTCTATATAAAATTAGGTAGATATGCAATGATAAAAGATTTTTAGGAGAAAAGTTCATTGATGTAATTTGTCTCCTAAATAATAACAGAAGAGCTATATCATACTTTATCTAAAATTTGGCTGTCTTCATTTTCTCCACAACACAGGCCCAAGACCTGCATTATTGCATTTTGTGTTTTTTCAAGGCTATTGAGATGCCCTTGAGTAAGATTCATCATCTTGTCCTAAATTCTCTGCACACTCCACTCAAAGCCTGGTGGCAGATGGAACGGATTGTCAGAAAACATAAAAGACAAAATAAAAATTGTGTGCTCTTTCAGGCTAGTGAGGATTTGCCCTGTAGCATGTTTTGATATTAACTCATTAATCCTCACAAGCTATCCAAAAGAGAGATTTAGGGGAAGAGAGCCTTTAGCTCTGCATCTACCAGGAAGACTTAAACCAGAACAAGGCCCCACCCCAGGCATTGACTAAGCATCTTCTCAGGGATTAGGGCAAACAGGAGACAGGATGGATGGGATTCAGAGACATCTCTGTGGTTCCCTCCTTCCCCAATCATCAAGACAGACAAACACAGAACGCAGTCCTGAGTTTAAAGAGATGATGACTACCATTTTGAAGTTCATAGGTTTCCAGTCCTGATTGACATACATTTTAGCAGAACAGACCTTGACGATGTAGTGTTTGGGTAAAGACATGCTTTTTAATCATAAACAGATTATAGTTACGGAATCATGGAAGTTTTCTCTCTCTCTCTCTCTCTCTCTCTCTCTCTCTCTCTCTCATTATTACATAAGTTTTTCTGGTTTTATATAAAAATAAACTGGCCAGGTGCTCAGAATTGTACCTAAATCATATCACTATCTATTAGCTTCCCTTCTTCGATCTAAGTATCCCACACTTTAATTCACATGTGCTTGGCTTTAGACCCTGTTTAATTTAGTTTACAGTCTATTTAATCATTGTCATATAACCCCATACCTTCTGTAGAAGAGGCATTTCAGAAATGTGCAATTTCTAATAGTCAGTATGAAATCATAACTTAGGAAAACATTGCTGAGATAATTACGAAGTACTATCAAAATATATCCACATATTTTCTGGGCCACAATCCATAACCGAATTATAGTAAGTGGGAAAATGTTTCCAAATCATTACAAATTTCCCACATAGTTCTGCTGGGCGTTAGGACCAATGGCGTCTTCTCCATCATTTTCACTGACATGCTGGATTATCTCCAGTGTGAGTTCTGATTTTAGAAACACTCACTTTATTAGCAATTATACAAATAAAAAGACAAAATGAAAACAGGCTTTAAAAATATAGAATATAAAGAGCCTTCTTCAGGAAACTATTTGAATTCTTTCATAAACATAATATGTTATTTATTTTGAGGGAAACAGTTCTTGACATTTTAAAGACAAGAAACTGAAGGATACATGCCAAGAATTTAAATTGTTTTGCATATTCTAATAGTTTACATATTAAGAAAACTAGAATGGAGCTGAAAAATTATAGTGAAGTAATTTGTTTATGAAAAATAAAGGGGGGGAGTGTTCTACACATTTGACTGCTCTGCTTGTGTGTTAGCATGGGGCTACTCTCTCTGTGTATAAAGATCTCTGTACCACTGGCACACAGGGTTGGAAGAGAGAGTTAACAATCTGCCCATCTTACCCTCCTGAAGCTTGGGCTCCTTGTCATACTAGAAGTATATTCTGAGAAACAAGGGAGTAAGTTCTTTCAGACCCCTAAAACTATGCCTGCCACAAGACAAACACCACCTTTTAAAACTCAAAAAAAGAGGAATTCAAATTTGCATTCTGAGAGGATGGTTGATAGGTGCCTATATGAATGCCTATAGCCTGTGGACCCCTAAAATGGTGGATGACCCTAAGATGGTGGATGTCCATTATTCTTCTATAAGCTTTTTATAAATCATCCTATTCTTAAAGAATGGACAGATAAAGAAGTAGCCCAAATACCCCATTCTTTGATGCTACAAACTCACATTCTTGGGATTTCTTTATAAGTTCCGAATCCACAATGTTCCAGACAAGCCAAATATCCCACCACTAAAGTTTCTTGACCCTGAATCCACTCTGTTTGCCTGCATACACTCTGTCCTGTGATGATTTTTTTCCCTTTGGTCGAGATGTCTATTCTCCATGGGGATGCCAACTACTTTGAAACCATGATTATTTTCAGCCTGCCACAAGTTGGATGCCTTCTATACCCTGTACCCTCAGACACCCATTTATGATTCACACATAGGAAGAGGGTGTCAAAAGAGAGAGCACAGCTTCCTTCATGGCAAAGGGAAGAATTTCTAATTTGGCTAATCAGTTGTCTAATATATGGGGGGATATGTTAATAATTCCATGATCTGCTAAACATAAACATAGAAATGATATTTTTGGCCAAAATAGATTCAATAAATTCCAATTTCATTTCTGTCTTCCTTAATAAGATGTTTTGTCCTAAAGAAAATTTAGTTACAAGTGCATACAAAATACCCTCAATAATTTGTTGTCTTTAGATTCAAGGCTTCAAACATGACCCTTCAGATTGCAGAATCCTAAGGTGTTCTACATAGTGTTTAATGTAACTCACCTGGACCTCCTCCCCAGCAGTACTGGAATCTCCCATGATTCACTTCTTCTGAAAGAAATTTAGAAAATGTGAACAAAAATATAGGTGACTCCTTAAATGTATCGTAGTGGGTCAGTTATGAGCATGGTGATAATTTTAACCTGTGCAAAAGTCAAGTATGTAACAATCTATAAAGTAATGTAAGAGCTGTAGTCACAGCTGTACCTGTTCTTAATTGCTTCAGAGTGATAAATGGGACATTTGATCTACCTACTGGGTACCAGGCGTCTCTTGATAAGCACACTCTAATCTCTTGGTAACCTTGTACTTCCCAACACAGCACTGTCTGCTCAGGAGAAGTGTGATGACCCCATTCCTGCCTAAACATGGTTCCTGATTGATATATCAGCACATCCTTTCTCCCACTGAATGACGAGAGAGAGAGAGAGAGAGAGAGAGAGAGAGAGAGAGAGAGAGAGAGAGAGAGACCAGTGAGGGGAAAACACAGAAAGGTCTTTGCAGGGAGTTTCTATTTATATCTATCCCTATCTATCTATCTATCTATCTATCTATCTATCTATCTATCTATCTATCTATCTATCTATAATTTATTTACATTTCAAGTGTTATCCCCTTACCCAGTTTCCCCGCCTCCCAGAAACCACCTATCCTATCCCCCCTCCCCCTGCTTCTATGAGGGTGTTCCTCCACCCACCCACCCACTCCAGCCTCCTCACCCTCAATTCCCCTACACTGGGGCATCTATCAAACCTGCATAGGACCAAGGACCTCTCCTCTCATTGATGCCTAACAAGGCTATCCTCTGCTACATATGCAGCAGGAACCATTCGTACTCCTTGGTTGGTGGCTTAGCCCCTGGGAGCTCTGGGGTGGGGGTGGGGTAGGGGTCTGGTTGGTTGATATTGCTGTTCTTCCTATGGGGTTGCAAACCCCTTCAGCTTCTTCAGTCCTTTCCCCTAACTCCTCCATTGGTGTCCCCAGGTTCAGTGCAATGGTTGACTGCGAGTATCTGACTCTGTATTTGTAAGGCTCTGGCAAGGCCTCTCAGGAGACAGCTATTGCAGGGAGTTTCTAAAGAAATATGTCTCCATATTGCTCTCTGATAGCTGCAAGGGAAGCTCTTTTCTCTTTCACTGCTTGATGAGAGTTAGAAACCGTGGTCCAGTTTTCCTGCTTCAAATCTTTATTCCACAAAGCACACACAATAGCTGGCAGACAGGAGAGACGGAAAACAAACCAAAACAGAACCGTGGGTAACATGGTTTCGGGAGGGCCAGTCAGTCAACTAATTATGTTTGGATTTCAGGTTTACTGTACGTACCATTTACATGTGCCCATCACTGAAAGGTCATGGTCTGTAAGTCTAGAAGTGTTGCTATTATAAGGTATGTGGTTGGGTGTAGTAACAAGCTATATCTCCAGATACTATAGCTATCACTTTCTTAATGATGTGGAATGAGAAATGCTTGTGAACGGAGTAGTTAAATTGAGGAATTCCTCCCATATTCAACTGGCCAGTGAGGGCTGATTGAACAATATTAACAGCAGTATTGGCTGTCCACTTGCTTTGCTCACAGAGTTGAACAAATGCTACTTTCCACAACGGGAAACTGAGGCACATGGTAAGTGACTTGTCAAATGTCACTGGGCATCGGGAAGGACCAGGAGGGAAGTCCAGACCCATCACAGAGCAAAACTCATGCTCTGAACCCAACTCGTACCCAAACTTTAGCAGATGATAAATAACTGATCGATGTTGAAAAACTGATCTGATGGTTTGAAACGTATGTAAGACACAGAGTAGTTAGGGCAAAGTGGCAAACATATATTACTTTGTACAGTGATGATGGATTTGTGGTAAGAATAGGAAGTGTCTAAACTGTTGGAAATTTTCAAGTAGTATAAATTGTTATTCATGATTGTCCCTGTGTTTGAAAATAGTTCTTAAAGTCCTCCTGGCCAACAGAAATCTCGTATCCTTTGGTCACCACTCCATGTCTCCTACCATTTTAGTCCTCACTTCTGTAAATGCAGGGTTTTGGATTCCGTACATCTGAGGTCAACTAATGTTTGTTTTGCTACGCCTACTTGATCTTGTTTAACTCAATGCCCTCCTGGCTCACCCGCATCGTTGCAATAGCACAGTCTCCTTTCATTAAGACTGGCTGCTATTCTATTGTGAACGCACACAGCATTTTAATTTATCCATTCTGAGGGATGCTTAAGTTAATTCTTAGGTTAGCTCCAGTGAGGGATGCTGACTTGAATGTTGGCATATTAGCTACTTTTTCTGGGGCTGTGATAAAATATCCTTATAAAAAGCAAAGTAAGGTGAAAAAAAGCTCTTAGGACTACAGAGAACGAGAGTCCATTGATGAGGGGGTCAGCGTGGCACGGAGACAGGAGCAGGAAGTTAGCTGGTCGTGGTTTTTCCACACACTGGAAGCAGGAAGTGGAGTAGGACCTGAAAGTTGGAAGGAGAAGCTCTAAGCCTTTGAGGCTCTCCCCATATTACATACTTTCTTCAGCAAGACCTCATCTCCTAAAGGTTCTATAATCTCCCCAAATAGATCCACCAACTGGAAACCAAGTGTTCAAGCACATGAACCTACGGGGGACATTTCTCATCTAAATCATAAAATGGGTATACCAGATCTCTTTAAATGGTTCATTTTCTTCAGATAACCATTAGAGAAGCAGTTCTCAACCTATGGGTCATGACCCCTTTAGCAAACATCAACCTTCAGAAATATTTACATTATAATTCGTAACACTAGTAGAATTACTAGTTATGAAGTAGCAACAAAAATAATTTTATGGCTGGAGGTCATCACAACATGAGGAGCAGTAAAGAGTCACAGCATTAGGAAGATTGAGAAGTACTGCTCTAGAGGAGCCCCTGGATCAAGATTGAGAAGTACTGCTCTAGAGAAGCCCCTGGATCAAGATTGAGAAGTACTGCTCTAGAGGAGCCCCTGGAACAAGATTGAGAAGTACTGCTCTAGAGGAACCCCTGGATCATATGACGGCTCTGATGTGTAACTTTCTAAGGAAGTTCTATGGCATTTTCTTAGTATCTGTTAATAACATAACTATTTCCACTGGTTGTGGTGGCACACGCCGGGAGGATCATGAGTTCAAGGCCAGCCTGAACTATTTCTGTAGCAACAGTATGCAAAAATCTCCCCCCACACACACACACCATGTTTTCAATGACATTTCTTTTATCTTTCATCTTTTCTATAATAACTATTCTAATCAGGAAGATATAATATCTATTGCTGTTTAATTGGCTAATGACTGTAAATATTTGAACCTAGCAATTCTTAATGTTCTGCCCATTTCTCAGAGTTTAATCATGGGAACTTACATGCTTAGGCTGTAACTAAGCAACTGAAATCATCTACTTTGGATGATAATTAACTAAATCTCTGTTTTGTAATTTCACTATAGAATTTTCTGACTCGAAGTCAGATCATTTCAATCCCCAGAGAAGTTAGCCTGCAAAATAATACAACCAGGAAAAAAATAAGATTCAGTTCAAATGAATAGAACCATTTTTCCTCTATATGTGTCCCACTGTTTGGTCTAACTCTAATTTCCTGATCAGTTGCGAGCTGAGTCTGTTATGGTACCTTATGGATACCTTTTAAGTATGTTGCTTCTAATACTGGGCATTTCCCTGCCTATACAAAAACCAGGAAAAGGAAGATTCATCATCACTGAAACCTTGTTATTGTAGTTTTAATTCACTGTTATTAAACTGACTCAGGAGGTATAGGTCAAATTCAGACATCAAATGGAAACTGCCCCCTAACTGATTGCTATAAAAGGATGGCAATTGAGTGTGCATGTCACTGTGTCCCCTGCAGTTGATTTTCAGATGAAAAGCTAATTCAAAGTCACCAAATTAATACCCAGTTCCTTGTTTGCAATCACAATAACACTCCATTTTCTTTAGATGGCTAGTGATTTGAATGAAAATGTAAAAAATGCATTGTATACCCCCTCTGCTCTCCAGAACCTGCCCCCAGCTCCATCTGCATCATCCCCCCTCCCTGAAAAATATTAATGGATGGCCATTCTACAAGCACTTGAAAGGAATGTAGATCATCAGAAGGGAAAAGAAATCAGAAATATTTTAACAGCATTACTCAGAATGACATAATTTGACAAATTGACCATAGATATCAATAAAACGTTACCATGGAGCAGTAAATAAGCACATTAAGTCTGTGAGTGACTGGAAGTCACATGAATAACTTCTAGTCTCTAGAGTCCTTTCTGGTGAGCAGAAAAAGGTCTTTCATCAAATGGATCTCCGACTATAGAAAGCTTGATATGAGGCTTCAGGTACCAAGCAACATACAGAGGAGGGTTAGCCAAGTGAGCCCTATTCATATCGATTTAATGAACTTTGTAGAATTTGAAAATGATCCAGGGCATGTAAGATCTCTAGCAATTTATGAATATAATGGAATTCTTCTCTCAGTTTTACTCAAAAAGTCATATAATATAGGGATTATTAATAGTAAAAAAAATGTATTGGCATCATTCACATATGTACAGAAATAACACCAGAATGGTGGCAGCATCTTACATTACATACACATTATCCATGTTAGATGGCAGTTGTTAGATGATTATGTATGCAGAAAATGAGCGATCCCCTCAAGACCTGGGGAAGCATTCATGTAATTGTCTTACTTATACTAAGGTAAACTTGGCAACTGTCAGAGCCTAGTTACTTGGCATCCACTCTGATGGGAGAGCTAATTGACATATATTTTGGAAAAAAAAAAGCTAAATACATGTGTCCTTTCTGGGAAAACACTCACTGAATAAAGCACAAACCAGATGGTTTTCTGTGTGTTTTGTGTGTTTTCGTGTACAACTCTCCCTTAAGAATAGTCACATTTCTTGATTACATTGTTTCTGTCAACCAGATTTTACCTCCCTCCGTCCATTGTTCACCTACAATACACTAATCTTGCATGAGCAGCTGTAGCTCAGCCTCGCCATCTTGACTCTAGTCTCCACACACAGCTCTCATTTTGCAAACCAGCCCTTTACCAAACATAACAGTCGTTTGCCTTCCACCCTAATGGTCATTGTCTCTGTGCTCCCAGACAGCCTAAATGTGTAGGCTTCTCTACAAGTCAGTCATAGCCAACTTAGAGAATAAAACCAAAATGAGCCTATGTTGGTAACCTCTGCAGTATGCAAGATACAAGTCACATTCTTATTTTTTTAAGATTTATTTATTTATTATTATATGTGAGTACACTATAGCTGTCTTCAGACACTCCAGAATAGGGTATCAGATCTGATTACGAATGGTTGTGAGACACCATGTGGTTGCTGGGATTTGAATTCAGGACCTTTGGAAGAGCAGTCAGTGCTCTTAACCTCTGAGCCATCTCTCCAGCCCACAGGCCACATTCTTATAATCTTATAATCTCGTGCCATGATTGAGGTACTAGGAGACTTGCATAGAGAAACAATCTCTTCTCTTTTCTAATTGATTCTCCATTTGCAAGTCTCCTCCTGACACTGTATAGATCAAGATAATTGTGGTCACTCTACAATACTATGGTCTTCAAATTACATAGGTGCAGTCCATTGGATGACCCTTTTAAGAAGTTTGGCTATGAAAAGACAACAAGCAGAATTGTTTAGTTAGTGAGCTGGATCAAGGTAAAGCTCTACATCTTATGGACAAGGCTTGAAGGAGGCATGACAGAATTCAGAGGAGACAGAAAGGGGGATGGTAGGCCAGGAGAGAGCATGGTGTGTAGTACTCCTTCCTATTAGGTAGGAGGTAGACACTATCAAAATAGGGTGGGATCCGTTAAAGGAGTTTTGTGAACCTTTAAAAAACATTCACGCTTTTGACCTTGGGTGCAATCTACATTTTCATGTAAGATAATTTTAAGTGAATGCTCATTTGAGATCTAACACAATATACAGAGATGGTTGTTGGGCAAGGGATTGATGAGTATTTAAGTGTGCACTGACTGCCCCCCACCTGCCAGTCACCACATCAAAGTATCCTTAGATACAATGTTGGATTTGACTGCCACCACAGCAAATTTTACGATGCATTTCTAACCATGGATGTTATATGAATTCAATACAGCATGAGAAACTCAACACTCATAGAAATGGGTTGCTGTGTTGCAATGTTTTAACTTATTCTCAACAACGTCCCCAGTACCGTTTAGAGGAACTGAAGAGATGTGTTTATATGGTGGCTACCTCCAGAATCGCTCTCTCTGTGGAAGCTCCCATGAGGCATGGGACTTGCTGTTCTGAAGTTGCACTAAAGCAAATGATTCAAGAAGTTCAATCCTTCCACTGTGTGATTAACAACCACACAGAACATTACACACAGAACATCGCACTGCAGCATGCCCAGGACCAGGCACCACAGGTCTTCCCCAACCCCAACAATCAGGGGCCGGAAGTGTCCTGCTGCTCTGGAGAAGACCAGGGTGGGAAGGAACGGGTGTAATAAACACACGTTCCCATCTTGATGTGTACAAAGCAAAACAGACCAAGAAATACATGCATGGGATGAAGTACCACAAGCCGCAGGTGAGGATAGAGTTATTTCTGAGGTGATGCTTTCTTAAAATGTTGAGATTTTTATCTGAGACTATACACGTTCTTATTCAAAAGAGTGTTTTCAGGATGCAAATGTTTCTGAGTGCATTCAACTAAAGGTTAGAGTTCATGCTGGCAGAGCAAATGTTCAAGAACTTAAAATGGACCACAGGAACACCAGAGAGCATGCTCGACGTTCACCATAAAGATGGCTGACAAGAATCCATCTGAGCATGCTCAACTTTCATCTCGCATGTTAGCTGAAGCGGAAAGGCCGTTTAGGAGGTATGATAACAGGGTTTTACCTCTAAAGCTGCTCACCAAATTTAACAGCTACAGGGGGCTCCAAGCTGATCCTTGGAGCATTCGTTGAAAACCGAGTTCTGACTTAAGTTTCCATTCCTCAGATAATCTTTTATCCTTTTTAAGAATATATTTGAGGGGTTGGAGGGATGGCTCAAGGGTTAAGAGGGCTTACTGTTCTTGCAGCGTACCTGGGTTCAGTTCCCAGCAGCCAGGTGGAGTGGCTCACAATTGCCTGAACTGCAGTTCCAGGGTCCTATGTCCTCTTCTGACCTCCATTGGTACCTGAGTGTATTGTATATATTGCGTTATACAGACAGGCATACATACAAGTGTGTATTTGTTAAAATAATAATTTATGAAAAAAAGATGTCCGCCGGGCGGTGGTGGCGCACGCCTTTAATCCTAGCACTTGGGAGGCAGAGGCAGGCGGATTTCTGAGTTCGAGGCCAGCCTGGTCTACAGAGCGAGTTCCAGGACAGCCAGGGCTATACAGAGAAACCCTGTCTCGAAAAACCAAAAAAAAAAAAAAAAAAACAAAGATGTCTGAAAACTACTCTCCCCTTTAAGACCTACTCCATGAAGGGAATGTATGACTGACACTGCTCAAGTGGCCAAGGATTTGAGACTAGATAGCCATAGACCAAGGGGAAAATCAAACGCTATAGTTTTGCTAAAGGAACACAACAATAAAATGACTCTTAATGACACTCTGCCATACTCAAAACACAGGGGTTCACTCAGTCATTTCCTTCTGTAGTAGAGTCCCAGGCTGACCTGGGAACGTGAACACGTGCGTCCATCCCGAACCAAGAAACTATCTCCAATTGACCACTCACCATGGGAAAATTTGGTTTTCTCCAAGGGAATCTCATTGGGTACACAAACCACATGGAAGAACAGGACCTGTTCCCAGAAGTAGATGACTAACACAAAATGAACTCAGTGGTATTTTTGGTGGTTTGTTTGTTTGTTTATAATCTCATATTGCTTCCTTTGGACTTATTGTGGGGTTTTTTTTGTTTGTTTTTTGTTTTTGTTTTTACCTAGCTGGTCCTTTGCTTCTTTTTTCTTCTTTTTGTTAGTTTGTTGTTTTAACTTATTTGTATTTTTTTTAAATTTGCCTGTTTGTTTTCTTAGGAGAGAGAAAGTGTGGCATTGGTAGACAGAAGGATCTAGGTGGAGATAGGGTAGTAGAAACTAAGATAAGAATATGTTGTGTGAAAAAACTTTACTTTTATTTAAAAAGGAAAAAAATTATGCTATATGTTAATATTTTCCAGGGTAAATGCTTCCAGCATCCTTATAGGTTGATAGGATTATGTGTGCTTATGGACAAAGTGTAAAAGTGGGCCCATATGTATATATTTATAAATATGTGTGTATGCATGTTCCAACACACAACTGGAAATGGCATCCCATATGAACTTAAAAGTGCTAATGACTGTTAAATTTTCAGGAATTTTGTGAGTCAATGGTTTAGAATCATATAATGTCACAGTTAAATTATACTGAGAACAAGAAAATAAAGAGCATTCATCATTCCTAAGTTTAAGAAAGTACTGTCCCCAACTATATAGGAATTAACTGTATATCTTCCACTCTGTGGTCCCAAGTATTCAGAATTGTAAAATCAGAGATCAAAGTGATTCCTTAAACATAAGCATGCACTTACATCTGGAAATCTAGCAAAAGAGATTATGTCTTGGGAAGAAAATCTATGACAGAGTCCATATTGTGCAGAGGGGAGTAGAAATTTAAAACGTAAGACACTCTGAAGTCAAGGAATCCTTCCTGAAATGCAGTGTCTCATCAGAATGACTCCCCTTGTGTGCAATCTGTCATTCAAACACCCTAGATTCTCCCCTGATCATTTACAGCAAACCCTGAGTTGAAAAGAGCAGTCGCATCTCAAGCCTTGCACACTCTACACCAGTCATTGCCCATGGGTCAGACACCTTGAAAGAGAAACAAGCATGGAGCCGGGCAGTGGTGGCGCATGCCTTTAATCCCAGCACTTGGGAGACTGAGGCAGGAGGATTTCTGAGTTCGAGGGCAGCCTGGTCCACAGAGTGAGTTCTAGGACAGCCAAGGCAACTAAAAAAAAAAAAAAAAGAAAGAAAGAAAAGAAAAGAAAGGAAGAGAAACAAGCATAGAGAAGACTGAGCCAGGCAAAAGACAGAGGTGTTCCCGTGGACAGTTGCTGGAAAGTATTCCAAAATCAAAAGGTGATGGATATAACCAAATATAATGTGTGCACATGCATTTTTTGCTTTAACTCATAGAGATGAAATTACAGCCGGATTTTATTATTGTATCCCGCATACACATATTATTGAGGTACCGTATCTACCTCACGACCATAAATAACCGTAAATGAAGCAAGACAGATTCATAGCTGATGTAAATTCTTTCTGTATTACTGCTTCTCTGGACACTGCTACCCTAGCTTTTGCTCTTTGTACCTGAAAGGGGGAGAGAGAGAGAGAGAGAGAGAGAGAGAGAGAGAGAGAGAGAGAGAGAGAGAGAGAACGAGCGAGCTGGCAAGCAATCATAACCATAAACTAAATGGCTACGTACTTGCGATAGACAGAGGTTAGAAAATACTCATGCTAATTGATAAAGGCATCATCCTGGTATGTGCATTGCAACATAAAGGAGGCTCCCAGAGTTCTTTATGACTCTCTTATTCAAAGCTTAGTACTTATACTGTTTCCGTCCTTCTCTTCTTTTCTTTTCTTTTTCTTTCTTCCTTTCCTCCTTTCTCTCTCTCTTTCTTTCTTTCTTTCCTTTTTTCTTCCTTTCATGCTTTGGAAGGAAGGTTCTTCTTAAGGCTGTGGGATTCATTTTTTTTTTAGGGCTGATTTTACCCCTTGGAATTGGACCAAGAGTACCAATTTTTAGCTGTAGTTTTAAACACATGCTCAGCAGCATTGAGGCAGAATGGAAAAGGATAATGGGAACCACATTACCAAAAGAAAACAAGTAGAGAAAACCGATGCACAGATCTACGCAGGCAGCTATCTGGCCTCATTAAAAATTGAATCATCCTTTACATTACAATATAATATCACTCTTCCCATGCTCTTGTCTGAGCACACAAAGGAAGGGTATCCAAATGAACACCTTTTATAACTGATTTTTTTTTAAGGTATGGAAACATCCATCTCGAGGACATCTGTAAGCTTAAGCAATTTTTCGGGTCATAGGAAAGATCCAGGAATCCAGCGCAGAGACCCTGAACTTCCCCTGCAATATTTGGAAAACTCAGCCAGAGTTAGCAAAACCTGGAAAGAAAACAGGCCTTGATACTGCCCAGCTTTTCTTTGGCTCACACTGATGATGATTCACAGCAAGACCACATGGTTTCTCCATGTCTCAGCTCCTTCCTTTTCTAAGAACTCATGTTTCTAAAAGCCTCTACCCCTCTCTTGGACACTGGGGAATGCAGAGAAAAAAAAAATAGAAAAATGCAGATTGAGGGCCTTGATGGAAACGTGGGGAAGACTTCCTTTTCATTTCTTTTTAAGAAGTGAAGTCGGAGAAAGTCAATCAATCATAGAGTTGAGTGGTGAATTCTTAAGCTCACGGAAACTAAGTTTTGCCAAGTTAGCTCATTTGTAGAATATTTTATGCACAGAGGAATTGTGTATGCCATACATAAACCCTCGCATGGAGACCATTGCTGAGATGTGGGCCGCAGTGAAGGATGGAGTGGAGTTTGTTTGCATTCTCAGAGAGTTAAATGGGTTTGGAATCAGCGTTAATGTAGCATCTAACAAAGCAAAATGGCAATATTCACTAAGACTTTGCTACTGAAGATGAATTGCTCAGGCGTCACATTCAGATCAGGAACGACAGAAGCATTAGCGGAAGTCCGCTGTGATGATTTCACGGAGTGACGTCACCGTGGCCTATTTTTTTCAGTGCAGTGGTACTGTGGCAGGGTGTGGCTGGCTGACAGGAACTTCACAAGCTGCTTCTCTGCAAGCTTCCCTTTGAGGGTGTGAGTCCCAAATATCACAGGATGGAGAGCAATCAGCTTTGGATCATTCTCCACAATTCAACCCAGGTGGGCTGCTACTACAGGAAGGGCCATCCAGCAGTTGGTATCATTGCCTAAATTGCCCTGCCTGCTCAAGACTTGCAATACAATTCTTCCCACCCCTGAAGTAGCTGCTAATGTTCCCAAGTTCCTAATTACCATTGACTCTCTGGAAGCAGCCCAAAAGGCTAACAGACATTTTCTCAGGGACTCTAAGGATGAAAAAAATGAAATGCGCAGTATTGAGTGCAGAAAAATGAAGGAGGGGGAAGAAAAAGAGGAGGAAGGAGGAGGAGGAAAGGGGAGAAGAAAAGGGAAGGAAGAAGAGGAGGAGGAGGAAGAAGAAAGAAGAAAGAAAAGAACAGAAGGAAGGAAGGAAGGAAGCTTTCATTACAGCTAACTAGTCAACAAACCATCTCAAAAACCTACAAATGGAATTCCTAGCCCAACTTCCCACCATTATCAAGATTCCACCATCCATTCCAACTTGTATCTGTACTGCCCAACGCCCCCTCTTGATGTTAACAGGACGGGGGTGAGGAGGATGACAAACAGATGCACAGGTTATGTCAAGCACATAGATTTTTGTCAGAGTTAAGGTTCATGAAGATTAATTGTCCCTGCCAGACCTTTCCAATCCCAGTGAAATTGTTTATTTATGTAACTGATAGTGTTGGTCTTCAGCTAAGAGCTTTGGAGTGCATTGACGAAACTTTGCTCCTGGTGACAAATGCCAAGTAGGGTGTGTTTATTCATTTATTATTTTTTTCAGGGCTTTGAAAGCATTTGCTTTTTATAATATTGTAAGGCCTTTTAAAGACAACAGTATGTTAGACAAACTCGCAGACAGACACCAGAAAGGCTTTTAGCAGATGTGACCTAAGATTTTTTTGTGTGTAAACACAATCTTAAGATAACACATTGTATTCTGTATGTTTTCTAGGTGAGACTGACCACAGATGTAGAAGCCCTTTCCTAGTATATCCAATCTGTGTGCATGTATGCGTGCGTGCATGTGTGCATACATTAGATCTCCTCCTCTCTTGCTCTCCACTTTATTTTTCAGTCAGGGTCTCCAATTGAGCTTGAAGCTCACTGATTACACATGAGTAGCTCTCCAGAACACCCCAGGGAGCTTCAACATCCACCTTTTTGTGCGAGTGGGGGTATCTAAACTCAACTCTTGATGCCCCTGTCTCAAGCACTTTATCAACAGAGCCATCCCTCCGCCAATCCTTTCGGCAGCTCTTAGTAGAGCTTTTCACAGGGTAAACATTTTTCCGCATCAGATTTCTACAAGACCATCTTTAAAATACAGTCACAAACATATTTGCCCATTTTCTTGCTCCATAAGCACTTTCTAGTATTGTTCACACTGTCTGCATTGGCTTAATATGTATGTCCACAGCAATGACTGTTCCCTCTGGGGTGGGTGGGTATTCCTACCAACTGAGAAGCACAAGAATACCTTTGACACGGCTCAAGGCAGTAACCTCTATGAGCAATTTCTTAGTGTGTGTTATTAAAAAGCTTCTTTAATCTTAATTCTATTTTTTTCTACCCCTACAAAATATCTTTTACTCATTAATTATTTGTTTGATTTATATGAAATGTATTCAGTGGCCAAAACACTTCTGGGCTGTACATAAAATTTAAACTAAAACCCAGCAGCTAAAATCCCCACTTTAAACTATAATGGAATTACCAAGTTAATGGAGCGGTGTAATCAAGCCAGAAGCAATAAATATAATGTGGCCCAAAATAAGCCATGAGAAAAAATGCCAATAGATATTGACAATTCTCCACATGAAAGCAAGGCATTCATTACATTGATGCTCATGTTGTCATGGCTTTATTATTTTTACAATCCAGTTATAGGGAGTGTCTCAGAGCCATACAGTCTCGAGCCTACTGGAAATAAAAGGTATAAACAGTGTTCCACCTTCCAAAACCACACTATCCTGGGTGTTTAAAAAAAAATAGCACACATTAAAGTTCTCCAGAGGGATTAGTTCATCAAAGTGCACAGACACCCACTAACGCACAGTGTGAAAAGTGCGCCTTTAAAAAGCTCAGTAGGAAACACAGGCGTGTGGAAGAAAGAATCCAAGTTATAAATATACTACAGGGGACACTGTGAATCTCTCTCTTTTTTTATTCTTCAGAGGGAAAATATTTAAACTCTTCGAAGGCTGTTTTTATGGATGTAAACACACAATCCTTGGGAGAGCATGCAGCTTTTAACTTCTTCTAGAACCTTCTTAGAAGAGCCACTTGTATAAAATGCACTGTATGCCAAATTCTGGATTTAAGAATGAAGGTGCTTCTAGAGCCGATGGCAGGATGGATGGCCCATTGCTACGAATGTGCCAGGCTAGGTTCTCCTCTGATCCCCAAACTAGATGAAGAAAGATGGGGGGTGGGGGGGTGGGGAGCACACACTGGCCATATCATCTTTTGGATGCTACCAAAGGATGGTATCTTCTTGTTGTTCATGGATGAAGAGACCTAAAAAAAACTTCCAGAAAGCAAAAACATGGGTTTTGCTATGATACATACATACATACATACATACACATATATATGTATGTATGTATGAGAAATCCTATTGTTTGATCTATCTTTACTAACAACATTAAAACAATTTTAGCTTTCCTTTCCAAATTCTTGGCGATGAAGTCAGTACTTAAAAATAGTATTTGGGCTACCAAGAAACAGGTTTTTTAAAGGGAAGATATAAAATATATTGTAATGAATCACGGGATGTGAATACAAATGGTTTCTAGCTAATTGAACTTCTTTCAATATTTCCTCCTTGGAAACTACAGTAGCAAATTGCTAAAACGGAATGACAGACACACAGGAGTTCATCGCACCATTCTCTGTGCTTTTTCTGCAACCTTGAAAATTTCTACTCCAAGGAAAGATAACAGTGCATATTAATTACAGAAAATTTGAGAAGTGCAAATAAGAAAAAAGAAGTCACTGAAAGGTGGTGTTTTAGGCAGCATTCTTATAACTCTCAGACTACAATACACACAAACACACACACATAATATCATTTTACATATAGAAACATGCACACACGTGCCTTACACTGCACTGTACTGTCAATGTATTTTAAATAATTTTAAGCACCTTTCTTAGGAACCACGTAAAATTTCATTTTTATGAATCTAAGTGGATTCTCTGTCATGCTTTGATTACTGGGCATTAGCTATCACTTTTCCCTACAATTAGTAAGAATTGTACACTAAAATTTATAGATTTTTTTTAAGATAATATAACTATGCCTTCAAGATACATTTGAGGAAATAGAATTTCCAGGTCAAAGGCTAGGGAACTTAATTTTTTTCTAGGCAGTTTCTCATGGGAAGATGCAGAAATTATATTAATTCTTGTGTCTTCTAAAGATGCTCACCAGTATCTTCCAACACCACCCTGCCCTGTGAGACTGCCAGTCTTGCGAGCACATTATGAATAACTTGGATTTCTTTTGCCATTACTAACATTGTTAATATTTCGTGATGCTTCCTTCATGTTAGTCAACTTCACAGAATCAAGAATCACCTGGGAGACTGGCCTCGGCACACACCTTGATTATTTTCATCATAGCAGGAAGTCCCTCCTACTGTGGGTGGAACCACTTCCTGTCTCGGAACTGGACTGCATGTGTGGAGAAAGGGACCCGAGCATCAAGCTGCACGCATGTGTCCTTCTCTCCTTCTGGATTTTGTATTCAATGCGTCCAGTAGCTTTAAAACCCTGTTTGCTTTGACCTACCATCATGAAGGACTGCAACTTGACTATGAGGTAAAATAAATCGTTTACCCTTAAGTTGCCAGAGTATTTTATCACAGAAATGAAAAAACAAAAAACAAAAAAAAACCCAAAGATACCTTTCACATTCAGTTTGTAAAAAAAAAAAAAAAAAAAAAGAGAGAGAGAAAGAAACATTTCTTCTGTGATGTCCCCACTTCTTTACTAAGTGGGAAGGGATATCTGTGTTTCTAATGACCTTGTGTTTATCTCCATAATTCCATCTATTCAGTGTTTTAATTTCTCCGTCCTGGGATATGATTTTTATGTGACTGTAGTCATCCTTGTCATACTAACCAACCCTTACAGGTGTCTGAGTTATTGTTCTATTGCTGTAAGAGACATCATGACCAAGGCAATATACAAAATGAAATAAAAGGGGCTTGCTTACAGTTTCAGAGGGCCAGTGTAAATCCCAAAGATGAGACTAGAAAGACCACCAACTCAAATCATTATGGGAAAATTCATTACAGAAAGCAATAAATTAAAGCAATTTTTTTTCTGTGTACACTGACTGCCCCCTCTTAAGGTAGAATTTGAGAGGTCTGCATTGGATGGATCAAAAAGACTGATAAAAGCTCAGGGGTACAGGGTTTCCAAATGGGAGATTTTGCAAGCAAAATAGGCGGGATTGCAGGAGCAAAACATAAACATAAAAAGTTAGTCCTACATAGACTTCTGAAACAAAGACATGGTTGCAAGGTGGACATAACCAGATAGTCATAGCAGCAGGCCGTCATAACCAGACAGTCATAGATGGTCCTAAACCTTGTGAAACCAAGGTAGGCTTTCAAAATGGTTATAAACAATTTTTGAAACAAAGGCATGATTGCTGTTCCTGGAACAGGCAGTACAGAACCATTTGTAGTTAAGATCACAGGTGGGGCATAGCCCAATCCTTGAGAAACAGGCTTAATCATAAACAGGAAATGAACCTAGTTTGTCTTTCTATAAGAGAGCTTTTAAGCCTAAGGCTGAAGCTAGCTGGTTCTTCACTAGTCCATGGCCATCATCGGGAGGTTGATAGCAGGCAGTCAGGCATGGTGCTGGAGCACTAGCTGAGAGCTCACATCTGATCCATAAGATAGATAGACAGATAGATAGATAGATAGATGGATGGATGGATGGATGGATGGATGGATGGACGGATAGATAGATAGATAGATAGATAGATAGATAGATAGATAGATAGATAGATGAATAGAAAGAAAGAAAGAAAGAAAGAAAGAAAGAAAGAAAGAAAGAAAGAAAGAAAGAAAGAAAGAAAGAGAGAGAAAGATCAAGCTAGTAAGACAGGGGCTAGCGTTGGTGCTTGAAACCTCCAAACATACCTCCAGTGACACACAAGGCCATACCCCCTAATCATTTTTTTCTTATTTTTATTTTTATTTTTATTAAACTAATAAAATTTATTTTAAAATATACAACTCAGTATTAACATTTTAAGTCATCAAAATAATAGTTATATGCCTTTTATAAGAGCTTCTATAATAAATTTTATAGTAGCCTTTTAAATATACATTATATCTTCTGAAGCTAAAAGTAATATGCACTCAACCAGTTTTTAAAATCTCTTTGGAACATTAAATATGATAGAAGTAGAAGAAAATCTCTTATGAAGTCCTCTACGAAAGGAAATTGTGACAACTTCCTGATTAGACAGAAACCATTCTATCTCCAGGGGAGAATACTCAGCGTAACTGTGACTTCATAGCATGAATTGGGTAGTGTTCCTTCTGTTTCTATTTTGTGGAATAGTTTGAAGGGTATTGGTATTAGGTCTTCTTTGAAGGTCTGATAGAATTCTACATTGAACCCCTCTGAACCTGGGCATTTTTTTGGTTGGGAGACTTTTAATGACTGCTTCTATTTCTTTAGGGGTTATGGGACTGTTCCGATGGTTTATCTGATCCTGATTTAAATTTGGCATTTGGTATCTGTCTAGAAAATGGTCCATTTCACCAAGATTTTCCAGATTTGTTGAATATAGGCTTTTGTAGTAGGATCTGATAATTTTTTTTAATCTTCTCAGTTTCTGTTGTTATATCTCCCTTTTCACTTCTGATTTTGTTAATTTGGATACTGTCTCTGTGCCCTCTGATTACTCTGGATAAGGGTTTATCTACCTTGTTGATTTTCTCAAAGAACCAGCTCCTGGTTTTATTAATTCTTTGTATAGCTCTTTTTTTTTTTCTGATTGGTTGGTTTCAGCCCTGAGTTTGATTATTTCCTGCCATCCTCTCCTCTAGGGTGTATTTGCTTCTTTTTGTTCTAGAGCTTTCAAATGTGCTATCAAGCTGCTAATATATGCTCTCTCCAGTTTCTTTTTGGAAGCACTCAGAGGTATGAGTTTTCTTCTTAGCACTGATTTCATTGTGGCCCATAACTTTGGGTATGATATGTCTTCATTTTCATTAAATTCTAAAGTCTTTAATTTCTTTCTTTATTTTTTTTTATTTATTTTTGTTGTTGTTGTTGTTTTGTCGAGACAGGGTTTCTCTGTATAGCCCTGGCTGTTCTGGAACTCACTTTATAGACTGACCAGACTGGCCTTGAATCAGAAATATGCCTGCCTCTGCCTCCCAAGTGCTGGGATTAAAGGCGTGTGCCACCACTGACTGGCTTAATTTCTTTCCTTATTTCTTCCTTGACCAAGTTATCACTGGGTAGGGTGTTTTTCAGCTTCCATGAGTATGTGGGCTTTCTGTTGTTTTTGTTGCTACTAAAGACCAGCTTTAGTCCATGGTGATCTAATAGGATGTATGGGATTATTTCAATCTTCTTGTATCTCTTGAGGCCTGTTTTGTGACCGATTATATGGTCAGTTTTGGAGAAGGTACCATGAGGTAGCAAGAAGAAAGTATATTCTTTTGTTTTAGGATGAAATGTTCTATAGATATTTGTTAAATCCATTTGGTCCATAACTTCTTTTAGTTTCAATGTGTCTCTGTTTAGTTTGTGTTTCCATGATCTGTCCATTGACGAAAGTGGGGTGTTGAAGTCTCCCACTACTATTGTGTGAAGTACAATGTGTGCTTTGAGCCTTAGTAAAGTTTCTTTTATGAATGTGGATGCCCCTGCATTTGGAGCATATGTGTTCAGAATTGAGAGTTGTTCTTGATAGATTTTTCCTTTGATAAGTATGAAGTATCTTTCCTTATCCTTTTTGATAACTTTTGGTTGGATGTTGCTTTTATTCGATATTAGAATGGCTGAGGCTACTCCAGCTTGTTTCTTGGGACCATTTGCTTGGTAAATTGTTTTCCAACCCTTTACTCTGAGGTAATGTCTGTCTTTGACACTGAAGCGTGTTTCCTGTATACAGCAAAATGTTGGGTTCTGTTTACATATCCAGCCTGTTATTCTATGTCTTTTTATTGAGAAATTGAGTCCATTGATGTTAAGAGGTATTAAGGAACAGTGATTGTTGCTTCTTGTTATTTTTGATGTTATTTTTATATTTGTGTGGCTATCTTCTTTTGGGTTTGTTGAAAGAAGATTACTTTCTTACTTTTTCTAGGGTGAAGTTTCCCTCTTTTGTTGCATTTCCCATCTATTATCCTTTGTAGGGCTGGATTTGTGGGAAGATATTGTGTAAATTTGTTTTTGTTATGGAATATCTTGGTTTCTTCATCTATGGTAATTGAGAGTTTTGCTGGGTGTAGTAGCCTGGGCTGGCATTTGTGTTCTCTTAGGATCTGTATAACATCTGCCCAGGATCTTCTAGCTTTCATAGTCTCTGGTAAGAAGTCTGGTGTATTTCTGATACGTCTACCTTTATATGTTACTTGACCTTTTTCCCTTACTGCTTTTAATATTCTTTCTTTATTGTGTTCACTTGGTGTTTTTACTATTGATAGGAGGAATTTCTGTTCTGGTCCAATCTATTTGGAGTTCTGTAGACCTCTTTTATGTTCATGGGCCTCTCTTTCTTTAGGTTAGAGAAGTTTACTTCTATAATTTTGTTGAAGATATTTACTGCCCTTTTAATTTGGGAATCTTCACTCTCTTCTATATTTATTACCATTAAGTTTGGTCTTCTCATTGTGTCCTGTATTTCCTGGATGTTTTGGGTTAGGAGCTTTTTGCATTTTGCATTTTCTTTGACTGTTGTGTCCATGTTTTCTATTGTATCTTCTGCACCTGAGATTCTTTCTTCTATCTCTTGTATTCTGCTGGTGATGCTTGCATCTATGATTTCGGATCTCTTTCCTAAGTTTTCTATCTCCAAGGTTGTCTCCCTTTGTGATTTCTTAATTATTTCTATTTCCATTTTTAGATCCTGGATGGTTTTGTTCAATTCTTTCACCTGTTTGGTTTAGTTTTCCTGCAATTTTTTAAGGGATTTTTGTGTTTCCTCTTTAAGGGATTTTAGCTGTTTACCTGTGTTCTCCTGTATTTCCTTAAGGGAGTTATTTATGACCTTTTTAAAGTCCTCTATCATCAACATGAGATGTAATTTTAAATCAGAGTCTTGATTTTCTAGTGTGCTGGAGTATCCAGGGTTCTCTGTGGTGGGAGAACTGGGTTCTGATGATGCCAGGTAGCCTTGATTTCTGTTGCTTATGTTCTTGCCCTTGCCTCTCGCCATCTGGTTATCTCTGGGGTTAGCTGGTCTTGCTGTCTCTGACTGTGGCTTGTCCCTTCTACAAGCCTGTGTGTCAGAACTCCTGGGAGACCAGTTCTCTCCTGGAGGAATTTGGGTATGGAGAGCTGTGGTACAGTTCCAGACATGCAAACTGGAAGGATCCTGTCCCTGGCTGTTCCTTGGTTCCTGTGTCCTGGTGGCTCTGGGTGGGTCCCTCTTGGGCCAGGAATTTGAGCAGAAGTGATGGTCTTACTTGTGCTCACAGGCATGTTGACACTTCTGGGAAACTAGCTCTCTCCCAATGGTATTTGGGTATGGAGCGCTGTGGCACAGGATCAGCTCCAGGCACAGATAAAAACTGGAACCCCCCACCCCAATCATTCTTATACAATCCATCAACCAAGAAGGAAACCAAACATTCAATGTATAAGCCTATGTCTCTTTCTTCAAGGCCTTAAAGTTTTTTATCACACAAGCCTTTCACTTGCTTGGCCACCCCAAGATGTTTTATATTATTTGAGTTTATGATGAAAGGCGTTTCCCTGATTTCTTTCTCGGACCATATATCATTTGTGTATAGGAGGCCTATTGATTTTTATGAGTTAATTTTTATACCTAGCCACTTTGCTGAAAGTGTTTATCAGCTGTAAAAGTTTCCCAGTGGAGTATTTAGGGTCACTCATATATATTATCATAGCCTTTGCAAATAATGATATTTTAACTTCGTTTTCAAGTTGTATTCCCTTGATATACTTCACAGGTCTATCTGCTCTAGCTAAGATTTTAAGTACTATTTTGAATAGATGTGGAGAAAGTGGACAACTTTGTCTTGTTCCCTAGTTTAGTGAGATTGACATATATATGTACACATGTGCATACACATGCAGGCACACACACTCACTTGCACTTTCGGTAAATCAGGTCTTAGCTCATAAAACTTCCAAGCAGCTCAAATGTAAAGGGATTGAGAAAGGTATGCTTCCCTGTAACAAGTTCAAGCCACATGGAATCACTGAGAACTCGTTAACAAGAAAACCTATGACACGTGAGTAGGGTGTCAAATTAAAGTCTCCCTAGCAGTTAACTCAGATACTGTTATTGTATGCACACATAGATGGTAATCGGAAGCGGATCTCTAAGGGCTTCTTCAGTTTTTCTCCAGCTAAGAGTTTTTAGACAGACTTTCTCACCAAACCTGGAGTTCACTCACTAACTTGGCTCAACTCCAGGGAACCCTCCTGTCTCTGCCATCCCATCATGGGAATTACAATAGTTACCAGAGTCCTTGGTCATATACATCAGTGCTGGGGATCTGAATTTATGTTCTTCCACTTGCATGGCAATCTTCCTAGTCTCATGACTCTGTTTAATCAGAAAAAATTGAAACATTTGTACATTTTTCAAAGGCACGGAGATTGGATTTAAAAAATTACATACAAGCAAAACATCCCTAACACTCAATTTAACAGATGGAGACCCTCCAGTATGATCATGTGTGGATAATTGTATATTTCAGTACATGCTTTTAATTACAAATCGAAAACATGACTAACAATAGGTGCTTTAAAAAAATGAATATCAAGTTAAATATTAGTAGAACATCTGAATACTGCTTGCAGACTATTGCTCTGAGACACAATGCAGTGTATTGTAACATGGGCTCTTAATTTGATAGTCTTGAGTTTAAATTCCATCACCTCTGCTAAATAGCTCTGTAATGCTGGGTAAATAATTAACTCCTTTAAGCCCCAGTGATCACATCTGTTGTGAGGTTTGAGGAAGATAGCGCACAAAAAAGCAGTTAGCCAGAATGTTGGTTATGATAACAAAAATGATAAGCTTTATTTGATGGATACTCTTTTTCCTTCCAGGCTTACCCTATCTGACTGAGAACTGCGGCATGCCTGATCCCCCAGAGCGTGTTCTTCTCATTTTCTTATGAAAACTGCGTTAGTCATCAGACAGTGAATACAGTTTAAATGCTGCTCTTTGTGGATCTTAACTTCTAAGGTACCAACAAAAACGCTTTCCAAAATAATAATTAGTGACTGGCTTCCATCTTGAAATTGCAGGAGGCTTTACAAACTCACAGAACAGGAATTTCTAGGAGGACAGAGGTTCTTTTATTTTTTTATTGGTGGTGTGTTGATTTTTTTTTTAGGGGAGGGAGGGGGGGTCTAGTTTGCTGGCCAAGCTTTTGTGAAAATGTCACCTAGCCACTAGACCGTGTGATTTGCTAGACATTTGTATAGGCCTGTAATCCTGGTTACTGAGAATGCTGGGAGAGGAAGGTTGAGTGTTCAAAGATTGCCTGGTCAACAAAGCAAGTTCAAAGTCAAGGTTAGCCTGAGCAAATTAAGGAAATACCTTGCTGCACATGGTCAGCTACATGTTTTTCAGTTGTCTCAAATTGAGAAGGACGTTTCTTTTACTGGTATTTCGTTTCTAGCACTCTATAATAGTATCACCGAGCACCCATCAGTGGGCGTTGGGTTAAAATGGAGCTTTAACTGTCCCTGAGTCTGTTACCTGCCTGTGCATCCCATTCCCCTACCTGGGCTGTCTTATGGGCCTCAGTAGGAGAAGATTCAGTGGCAGTGACTTGATGTGCCAAGTGAGACTGAGATTGGGATGTAAAGTCAATAATAATAAAGTAATTAATGGAAAAATTAGCCTAAATATTGATTTTATCTCCACATATACAGAAACAGCTCAAACGTCAATTGTCTTTGGGCTCCAGCAGGGAGAAAGCAGGTAGCTCCCTGGGCATGGAAAGAAGGAAGGGCTTGTCTTATCTATGCAGAGTCAGACACACTCTGCTACCTGAAAATAGGCACCATTCCCAACAGTTGTATGGCCAGAGAAAAAATGGACTTTCTTGCGTTAGTTGGAAGGTTGCTGAGGCCCTGTGTGATCTTTGTCTTCCTGGACTGTGTGGTAAGATGGTTACCACACAAGAGGGGGACATCAGATCTGCCAATGGTTTCAGGGGATACACTAGCAAGATGACACCAGAGAATATCATGCTTTATTATCAGTCGTCCAGATGTAACACCATGGTATCTGAGTGCTGTTGGAGACCACTGAGCGCCAAGGCTCTCCTGAGATGGGTAAGAAGAATATCACATCCTGAGTGGTGACCCATCAAGACTGGACTAGCCAAGTAAAGAGTTCCCTCGGTTATTTAAAGTCTCTCCTCTTTCTCTGCCTTATTCAGTGGCTCAAATACAGCCAAGCAGCACCAATCGGCTCCATATCGGTGGTCATGACACCAGTTATTGTCAGAGGGTCTAATGACCAAGAGACGAAAGAGACCATCTTACCGCACAGTCCAGGAAGACGAAGATCACACAGGGCCTCAGCAACCTTCCAACTAATCACTGGGGTGATTTCAGAACAAAACAAAACCTACCAGAATGCATCAAACTCCTATGGCAGAGGTGTGGCCAAAGGTCAGGATGGTCCTGAGTCAACTTTCTCCTGAATTCTCAGCACCCTTCCCTTCTATCATGCAGCTTTTCTTCATTTATTTTTCTCCCAATCTTTCAACTTTTGTTTTTTTTCTTTGCAGTCTAAATTTATACTTAGTCTAGCATAATGAATTATTTAAAGATTTTGCTAAAAAATTTTTCTTCATGAAAATGAAGAATTTTTTTTTCTTACAGTCACTTAACTGGTCAGAACTGGTCAAAAACATCACATGATTGAAGTTACTAGACTATATTGTCCTCAAGCCATTCCTGCATCCTCCTGGTACCCACAGGGTAACAGTATAGAAGAGTATGATGTGGTCGCTGTTAGATAGGATGTTGAAAACGGCTGTCAATCATCCACTGGCTATAATCTGTGGCTTGGGAAACACCAGCCCCATCTCATTTATGAACCTGACCTCTCAGCACAGAGACAACCATAGTCATCCTAATAAGAGATTCCCATTTTTGTCCAATAACATGGAAAACGGCTCTATGAGCTGTAAGCGGATTGAAATCTTCAAAAAGATACACAAGACCATCTTCACCACCTTCAGTGCAGATGAGCAGCCCACCTTGAAGGCATTCAAAAGGGCATCTCATCCGGAAAGGACCCACACAAGTGTTAAATTAAAATTAGCATGTGAAGTTCAATATCGTACTGAGACGGGGAATAAACCTACGTGCAAGAATAGTTTCTATTGGTTAGTTATATTTCTCATTACTACTCTTCAAATATTTATTGGAACATACAGCAGACAGTGGAAGCGATCACAGTTCCAGCCCCAGACTTGAATATATGGAATAAAGTATACAGTAAGGTCTAAGAAGGCATCAGAAGAGTTTTCCTATTTCCATTGTGTAAACTTTGGCCATGCTCCATAAGAACTCGGTCTTTGAGCTATAAAAGAAATTTCCATCTTGAAGGGATTCCTAGTAAAATGCAGACTCATTCCCAGTAGGTGTTGGGCTCTATCATCTCAAACTTTTATTCTTACTCTAGACTAGGGTTGCTAACCTAGCAAGAGACAGATGTTAGATGAGTTAGCGTTTATTATAAAATGTGCCAGGGGAAATAGAGAGAAGAGGAGAGAGACCTAGAACGCGAGATGGAAGAGTCTAGATAAAAATTCCATCTCTGCGCTGAGATGAGATGAGACAGTGGGCAGGCCTGTCTCAGAATCTCCAGAGCTCATTCCCTTTCTATCTGCCTGTCCCATCCGTAGCCATGAGACCGAGGCCAGTTTGCCCACACCCTGGGAGATTCAGAGCCCTCCTCTGCTATGGTGATTTTGGTGAGCGGCTGAGCCGCTGAGGTGACTTTACTTCCCCAGATTCATAAACATGTGTGCACACCAGAAATGCTCAATAACAGTCACATTGTGTATTTGCTGCAGGGAACAGCTCAGGCAATGGATGCTTGGGGAAATAATATGGTAATAGAATTTTCGGAGATGAAACTTCCTCCGAGATTATCTGGTGGTTTTCAAAACTTTTTAAAGCTCAAAATCCTTTCTCACAGAATTTGCATGAAAGCTATTATGTAAAACAGATAAAACAAGAATATATGTATATATATGTATATATACATGCATATATATATGAAATATGAAATGAGTTGAGAGGTCCCATAGAAAAGGGGACAATTCTTGCTCAGTCAATGTACTCACTGGATTCCCAAGGGAACAGCAGCTCAGAAAATGTATTTGAAGAAGAGAAGAGTCTCCTGCTATTAATTAAGTGGCACAAAGTCACTTTTAGATAGTTTTAGAGAAAGTAATGGAAATGGTTTTGCTTTATCTTTATTTTTAACTGTGTGTATATGTGCCTGTCTGTATGGCTATGTGCAAGCAACTACAGTGTCTGCAGAGGCCAGAAGAGGACATCTGATCCCTTGGACCAGGAATTACAAGGAGGCTGTGAAGCACTGGATATAGGTTCTAGGAACTGAACTTCCATCCTCTGCAAGACCAGCAGGTGCTCTTACAGGCTGAGCCATCTCTCCAGCCCCTGAAACCATCTGGTCAAATATAGCTTGCTAATTTAAAGCCATCTATAACTGTGTCAATATTTATGAAGAATGTCAAGAAGGGCTATGCTATCTGCAGGAAGGAGCCAACATTCTTAGGTCCGAACTTGTAAAGGTTAATCACACACAGAGAGAGCTGTAACCATGGACAGACTGAAGGATGGGCTGTTGCCTTCAATATCTTTGCTCTAAGAACCCAGTTATTGCTAACCTGTTGTCCAGCAGGGAGGGACCTGAGAGACTGCTCTGACCTTACTCGTGACCCTTCATTGTCCAATTGTCTGGGCTCTCACTGGCCAATTCCAACCATAAGCCATGAGGCAAGAGAAATGGTAGTCCCATCTTTTGGAGCCTAGAGAGTTAGACCTCTAGTACACAGGCCTATTGGACAAGGCTAGAGTGGGTACAAAAGACAAGGGGGATACCACAAAAGACAGGACCCAGTGGTAACCCTTGAGGGCACAGCTTCTGTACAGCAAAGGAGGTAGGAACTGCTGGAGTTGGTGTGACTAGAGAGGGATGACAAATAAAGAACAACCCTTTCAATAAATGGAGCAGAAAGAAAGGGAGCCCCTTACAGAACCATGTTTTAAATATCCCCAGGGACAGGAAGAGATCGTGATTCCTGATTTAGAGAAAAAGACTAAATATTTATCCGAGGATCAGACGAATTCAGCACAAAGGGAGAACGAAGTCGTGTGCAGATTAACCCCAACCTGAGAACATTGAGTATTTTGAAGAGGAGAGTTTTCTATGGGACCTCACTGCCACATCCACCTTAGGTTTTAGGAAGCCATTCTTAGAATGTATACCATTACAGCAAGATCACTTTCTGCATTAGTCACCGTATTTTAATGGTGATGTCATACCTGACAGAAGAACTTACTAAAGATGGTGTATTTTAGACCCCATTTCAAGGGGCTCTGTTATCATGGCACAGAGGGCATAGGTTCAAAGAGATAATCAGATGGTGGCAGTGAGGGATGCAGAGTAATGGGAACACTGATCATTAGCTGGTATTCTTTATCTCTTTTCTTTCATTTTATCTGGACCCTCAGCCCAAGGCATGGAACCTCTCTAGGTGGGTTTTCCTCCCTCAGCTAACCCTCTCCAGAAACACCCTCATACGTACACACCAGGAAGTGTGCCTCGCAATTCTCCTGAGTGATTTAGACCCAGTCAAGCTGATAATGAGGGTTAAGTATCATGGGTCACCCCTTTAAAGCTTAACACCCCAACGCAATACTCAAAGGCATATTTTACTTCTAGCCTCGAAAAGGGACCTGATGTCTCCTAATACAAATTCAAGGTAAGTCCCAGTGGTCTCGATGGTTCTAATATTGTTCAAAAATCCCATTTTGGAGTCCTCTTTGAGACTTAAACCAAACTGTTGGATTCAGAGCCTTTTAAAAAGTCTAGTAACTGTTGGCGGGATTCCAATAAACAAAGGCACAGGTAGACATTCTATCCAAGAGGAAGAGCATAGGAATGGACACACCCTGAATGCCCATCATGGACGGGAAGCATCAAGTCATGGGGCGCTATATCAGGCACACCTGGCATGCGGCACTGTATTGTGAATGCCAAGTGACTTGGCTTGTTCTCCCTCTGAAGTCTAGCTCTGTTCCTTTCACGGAGACATCCACCGTGCATGGTCAGCATTCTAGGAGTTGGCATATCTTGAACTTTCCATCACATCTAAGACTTCTACTTGACAGCTTCACACACTGGCTCCCTGCGAGGGTCTGATGTTGGGATTTGCAGGCATTCCATAAATCTTAATGGATGAACCCATGACTCTAAAACATTTGCATTATCAGTACCTACAAGATCACCACCATGTATAATGCCAAGGTCTGCTACCAGCTGGATTTCCTTGGACCATAACCACAGCAAGCTCTGAGTGTCTGGGAAAACAAACCTTGGCAAACACTTCCCTGGGCATCTCTTAAGAGCAAAGTGCTTGTCACCACAGAATGTATTTTAAAGATGTTTACATTTCATACTCTGAAGCAAGTGATGGGTGGACTGTGGCATGTTCCTACTGACCTAGTGCAAAGCACATTACTTCTCTGTGATGGTGCTAATCTCCTGTTGGTCCACACCTTTCTTCCTTGCCAAAATTTTGGTTATTTAAATCCACAGACTTCGCTTTTGGCTGCTAATTCTCAAGGGTAAATATGACTCCAAGTGACCTCCAATGACCATTCCAGTGCCTGAATGCTAAGCTGCTCTGAAACTTTTTCCTGACAAAATACCTCACCTTACAGCTCTAAAGCCAGTCTTCCACAAAGTTTCAAGACAAAGATAAAATGGCTGACAAATTATTTTCTGGAATATACCATGAATGGTCTCCAGTCCAGTTCTAGAAGCCTATGGAGGACAGGGGACATGGTCAGGTTCAGTCAAGGAAATAACGCTTCTTCTCTGTTCTCTGTTCTTCACCATATCAGTTCTTTCACTGTTGCTGTGGCCACAGTACCTGATTCTAGCAACTTAAGGAAGGAATTATATACTCTAGCTCATGATTTCAGAGAGGTTGGGCTAGGGAACTTGCTTCTGTGTACTTGGACTGAGCATCATGACAGAAGGAACATGGAGAGCTATTGAGTTCACAGATGACCAAGGTTGACAGTGCTCACCAGCTTTCATTATTGATTGGTTGGTTGGTTGGTTGGTTAGTTGATTGACTGGTTGATTGTCATCTCCTAAGCATGTTTTACCAGGATAAGATCTCATCAGGTCTCCACCAGGAAGCTATCTACTTAAGACACATAGGTTAGATACGAGGAGCTCAGAGGGTCAAGAGGGTCTGCTAGAGGCCAAGGGTTAACTAGAGGATGTGGAAAACTTTTAACTATATTTCATAGTTATTTGACTGTTCTCTACTGGTTAGTCTTCACTGCTAACTTATTACAGTCAAGAACTGTCTGGAAAGAATGAACCTCAAGGGAAGACTTGCCCAGATCAGACTGACCTGTGGTCTTGTCTGGGGAGAATTGTCTTGGTGGATGGTTGACATGCAAGAGGCCAGTCCACTGTGGGTGGCACCATCCCCCAGCAGGTGGTTCTGTGAGTCAGAAGAAAGCAGACACCTGAGAGAAAGCCAGTGAGCCAAGTCCTTCCATGTTCTCCTGCATGTTGCTTTAGTTCCTGCCCTGACTCACCTCAGTGATGGGCTGTAAACTAGCAGTGTAAACCAAAGGAACCCTTTATTCCCTTACCTTACTTTGTTCATAGAGGTTTTTTTTTAAATCATAGCAACAGAATACAAATTAGGATGTTGTTATCCTTGCTGAAAACCAAACAGATGAGTAAAGGAAATGACTTACCCGTTAAATAGCTTTGTATGTATTTTTCTTTTTATATCAAACAGTCTTGCATTATTTCAAAGGCTGTCCAAATTGGAGCTCCAGAATTCTGGTTCCTCTCACTACCTTTAAAGGATGAATGTGAGTGTTTCTGGCCTGGATCCTCTAAAGAAGTTCACTAGTATCAATTTCTCAGTTGAAAAACTCTGGAATGACAGTGTTTGGACACTTAAGACACTGTAGTCTCATTTGTGCCATTATTTCGTCTATTGTTGAAGAACCTGACTGATATATAACATGAACCATGGAGAACGGACTCATAAAAAGTAACGTGGAAATGTTTAGCCCTTATAAGAAGAAACCTCGAAGTCTCAGGATCGCCATGTTTGGTCAGTTAGTGCTCTGTGAAACAGTCAAAATTCATCATCAAATTAATCTCTTCCTGAGCCCCTGCGTGTTTCTCTGGGGTTTCAAAGCACACCCTTCCCTCAACAGGCAACCTATACTCGAATTAGAAAACTTCTGGAAATACTCCTCACTACAGGTGTGGAGGCTGGAGGGCTTTCATTACAGCAAGGGTCTATCTAGCTCAATGATCAACCATCATTGGTTGATCAAAACCATCCCACATTTTATAAATGTGCCAAAAGTCAGAGAACACTACAAAATAATATCGGTGGCTGGAAACTCCAAGGTCGATATTCTCCTTTCCTGTTCAGTACTAAAACAACTATGTAAAACTGAGACCTGGCAACCTGCAGGCTTCACTTAGAAGCCTGTAAGTTCAAGAGAGGCCTGATCAGGAAGCCTTAGCTGAGCCAGCCTGATGTGATGTCTTCCTCACTGGCCTGTCTCCCCAAAAAGTGAGAGTCTAACGTCAGCCCAAATATCTGCAAGTTAAAGAAACCTTCAGGCTGATGAGCTTTAAACAATGTTCTATACTGGGGGTGGGGTGGGGGTGGGGGTGGGGGTTGGGTGAACATTCTGCCTCATAAAATTAAATGACCGCCTCCAAACTCACTTCTCTATAAATTATAACATCGAACCATTGAACGCATTAAGGTAACATTTGGGATTTCGTGTTCCCTGAGGCACCACGCCCGTCAATGACTCCATCTTTAATGCGATGTTCCATCTACTTCTGGGGTCCAAAGCTAGAAATAAAACTGTAAAATTGCCAAAGAGAGGGTAAAACAGCTAAGGGGCAGCTAAATCCGTCCCATCGTCAGAGGAAACCACAAACTACTCTTAGGAGAAATAAATGTGTTTGCAGTTTAGCAAGCACTAAATTGCAGGAATGTGAGCCGTTCTAACTTCACAGAAGGTGGCTAGCTGTGTTCCATTTCTTTGGAGTAAAGATCAAAAGGAACAAAAGAGAAAAAAAAATATTAAACACTTTAATGAGTTTGGGAGTTGGTGGCTCATACTAAATCTGGCAATAACTATGAATTGACTGTATTTTCTCTAATTGAACGCATTCTAAAATCCCTTTTTAAAATGGGGTTAAAAGTCACGGCCATGTTGTTGCGTTAATACTTTGTACCCTGACCGGCAAAGGGAGAGAAGGATACTGCTTTGGTAAGCTGGTCACTTTGCACAGCATGAATCCAGCCAGGAAAAGTTGAAGACAGACATCAGCACTGTGAACACTAGGAGGTGCCAAGATCCCCTGAGCATCTCTAATGCAATAATCAGTTCAATCTCTTTGGAAAGCTTTGAGGCCTTTAGTGGTTGTGATTTTATTTTATGCATGGGGGGGGGACCTGACTCCCAGAGTGTCTGGATTTGACAGTAAGCATTTTTAGTAACAGCCTCCAAGCAGGTGAATGTATGATGCATCCCACGGTCAAAGGAAGCATTGAATAACTAAAAAAAAAAAAAAAAAATCCAAATATGTAGGGTCGGACTTATAGCTCAGTGGTTAGGGTGTTTGCCCAGCACTACGTAGACCCTGAGTTCAATCTGCGCATGCATATGGGTATGGTGCCCTTGATTGTAAGCTCTTGGGAGGTGGAGGTACAAGGATCAGCAATTCAAGGTCATCTTCAGCCTGAGCTACAAACGCGGTGTGTAAGGAGGCTCTTCATACACCCAATATAATACATTGCTGTTTCCAGGCCTTTTATTATGGAAATTTCAAACACTTGCATGAGCAGACAGTGTACTAACCCCACCCCTTCCGCGATTTTAATTCACAAGTCCATCCGCCTCCCTCGGTATTTTGGAGTAAGTTGCCGCTTGTCACTTCCATCACTAGCTAAATATGCGCCTCTAAAATTAGAGTCAGTTTTTCCTACTGAAGACCACAAAGCCACGATCAGACTTGTAAACGGTACAAAAATTGCTTAAGATCAACCATCGAGAACCAGAGCCCCCAAATCGCTCATCATCTCCCTTTTAGAGTTAGCCTTCTGTGTCAACACCGGAACTGCTACTTAAGTAGATTTCGCAGTTTCCACTGTAATTCGAGCAGCAGGTGGCCTCACGGGTCCCATGAGTGGGCGGGGCCTGAGCTCCGGTTAGGCGTCACTGCCTCCCACCCCGGTTGCCTTAGCGATGAGGGCTGCTTCCTCTAAAGAAAACGTGGCAGGGTCGTCTACAGGATTGACCTCCTGGGGATTGACCACCCCCGGGGTGACGCCAGCATGCAGCAGTTCTGACTCTGAGGTATGCGCCCCTCTTTCCAGGCAGTCCAGGACTGGGTCCTCCGCTAATACCAAGGTCACTCAAGGTCAAGGGCCAGAGTCACCGGGGACTCAACTGGTAATGCCCTGCAAGCTGCTCCTTGAGGCAGGGGTCCCCAGAATCCCCTGAAGCTCACCACTAATCCTGTGAGTTTACTCTGGAAAGTTCCAGGCTCACACAACCTCACAAATATGCAAATCTTCAACTGGCAAAACAAAACGTAATCTCTGATCTTAAAGGGGACCAGTGCCTTTTTGCAAGTGCCACTGATTGACTGTGAAGATCAACAACTGTTCAAAAGGTCTTAAAGATTGCGCTGAGTGAGTCATGGTTAGTTTCTGTTGTCACCTGTCCCTGTCCCAGGAGACAAGGACAAACACCCTGAGCTGAGAGTCTGCTCTCTGCCTCTGGCCTCCTAGCTCATAGTGAATTTGTCCTTGGTTCTCCAGGGACCTCTTGGGTAACACAAGGTCACCTCAAGACCCCCTCCTAGCACCAACTCTCAATGGGTGGCGGGGTGGGAGGGAGCATTAAGTCATTTTGCCCCTAGACTTAATGCTTGAAAGTTTATTATTTGTGGGTGGGTGGATGAAAGTCCCAGTACTGGAGATCAGTGTGGAGGTCAGAGGGCCACTTGATGGTTGGTCCATGTGGGTCTCAATGATGAAGGTTGGGTATTCAGCTTTGCCAGAAGGTGCCACACTCATTGCTAAGATTTTAACCCCAAGTGCATCAGTTAAGGCATCTATTTTTTTTTTTAATCTTTAAATCTCCTTGATGAGTCTATCAAGTTCTGTTTCTACGATGTTATTTTTTTCCTTCCTTTTTTTAAAAAAAGACTGAAGAGTGAATAATGAAGTGTTAATTAACACAGCTTTATTCAGCCTCCATATTAGTCTAAACAACAACAGTCTTTGTGAAGAAGATAAGTATTCGCTGCAGACTCAGCACTCGGGAAACACAAAGCCAATAATTTCATGCCTTCCTCTCCACCGAGCGAGCAAGTCAGTCCCACCCCACCCCACCAGGTCCCCCCCAGTACTGCAGGCAGACCGGCTAAGCCTGCAGGCTTTCCCATGAGCCTTTCTAAATAAAATTAGCATACATTAAATGCACATTTTAACATGATAAACTGGATCCTAAGCTCATTCCTCCCTTGTGATCGCTAATGTAAGTTAACATAATTTTTAAACCAGCATAGGAAACTTTCCAATTAAATTCTGTGTCGTTTAAACATATACAAAATCTTCTATGACTATGTTTCCTTGTGCTCATACACTAACTTATCAGTGGATATAATGCCCTTTCTAAGAACATTTAGTGATTTGAGGCTTAATGAATCAGTATTGGGGTGGGGGGAAAAGAGAGAGAGAGAGAGAGAAAGAGAGAGAGAGGGAAAGAGAGAGAGAGAGAGAGAGAGAGAGAAAGGGAGGGAGGGAGGGTGTTTAATAAAAAAGACTGAGCTAATATATATAACATGAACATATACATAAATATATATCTCAATTTTTATTAGTTCAATCTTTTTATTACTAAGAACCTGAAGAAATCCAGTTGCTCCATAGGCTTACTTAGCAGTACCCTTTAACCTAGAATGGCAGTTAATATTCAGAGGTGCGTTTTCCATTTTCCAGCCCTGTAAAACTGAGTCCTTCTAGAATACAGCAAGATGGTCCACCGTCGATCGGGACTGCCCATCTAGTCTATCTCCAGACTTTGAGGTTGGCAGAAAAACATGGCAAAAGACCCTGAGTGCCAGTGTTGCTGAGGGGAAAGGCCCTTGAATCTGATTCCTTGCAGAGGTGACCCCCTCAATAGTGATCCACTTTAGGGTTTCTTTTCTGGTAAATCTAAATTGACTCAGCCAGAAGGTCATCTAGTCAACTGAGGCATGCAAGAATGAACTATTTATTTTCTGGCCAAGTCCATCAGAAACAAAGGCAGGCTTCAATCGCTGCGGTTCTCCATGTGTTGGGCGTGGGCAACATCGAGAATAAGAATGGCTGCCCTATTCACATAGTAAGTCCTCAAGCACTTACATTAACACACTGATAGCACAGGCAGCCTGCCATGTACCAGACAAGGCAGTCACCAGAAACTATACGATGAGATGCCCTGAGCAGAGGGTATGGGACACAGAACCAGGAGAGGAGATTTTGTGAGGGACATCCCATGACCTCTGTTTGCTAGTATCTGAACAATGAAGACCAGTTTCTTCAATAATATTGAACAAAAATTCCTCCTTTTGAAATGTGAGACTAAACTTTCAGCCTCTATTTGTATGACTGTGCAATGACAAAAGGAAAAAAAATAACAAAAATTGAAAATAAAGAGTAGCTATTATAGACCTGTGTGAAAATAACTTATAAATAAAATTCTGCAGCCTCCTGGCTAGTTAGTTCATAAATAGTATTCTCAAAAATGCTAATTCTTTTTTGTTAATTAATTAATTAACAATTTTTTACACTCCATATTTTATTCCCCCCACCTACCCACTCCCATCTACCCTCTGACTACTCCACATCCTGTACTCCTCCCCACCCCCCTGTCTCAATGTGGATGTCCCCACCCACCACCACCACTACCACCCCTCCCCACCCCTGTCCTCTAAACTCCCTGGGGCCTCCAGTCTCTTGAGGGTTAGGTGCATCATCTCTGAATGAACACAGACCTGGCAGTCCTCTATTGTATGCGTGTTGGGGGCCTCATATCAGCTGGTGTTTGCTGCCTGTTTGGTGGCCCAATGTTTGAGAGATCTCGGGGGTCCAGATTAATTGAGACTGCTGGTCCTCCTATAGGGTCGCCCTTCTCCTCAGCTTCTTTCAACCTTCCCCAATTTAAAAAAAAAAATGCTAATTCTTAAAAGAGCTATGGCTTAACTCATATGAGAGAGCTACAGGGAATGAAATGTTTCTGTCCCTATCAATCACTGTCGCTGAGTATGAGTCATAGCATGTCCCCAACAGGGGACGTGAACCTGGTCCCTCTGGTAAATCACCAGAATGCAGACATTATCTTACAGTTGAAGTTTGTCTTAGAGATTGTCAATATGTCTGGTGGGAATCTACGGGCAGACTTTATCTACACTCTGATGGCTCTCTAGAGTGTTAGAAGTGGTCCTCGGAAACACCCTGTTGAACTCAACTTGAAGAGCAAACCTTCAAGTTTCCGAATGTTCAGTATCACCCTAGAAACTTCTTATGATCGAAGTATGATACGTCAGTGTGGATGAATCGTTTTACGATGCAGGTCAACCTGGGCAGACTGTGCGATGGTGGAAAAAAGAAAGATAACATAACTAGACCTCAGAATGTCACCATCTGTATTAGCGTGTGGATGCAGGGACACAGCCTGGCTCTTTTCTTCCTGTGCTTAGAGCTACAGACCCCTTTAACCCATCCTGCTATCCCTCTGTCCTCCTCCCAAGTGAACCTAACTCATATTCACTCTTCTGATATCAAAAGATTTAGGCCCTAAGAGCAAGTCTTTAAGAAGTCTAAATTCTTATGAATTGGGGGAGGGGAGGGGGCTCTTGCACATGCCACGGGGCATATGCAGAGGTCAGAGGGCAACACTGGGGAGTCAGTTCCTTCCTTCCACTGTGAGCACCAAGGATCAAACTCTAGTTATCAGGCTTGAGCTACAAGCAATTGACCCACTGAGCCATGTTACAAGCTATATAAATATATTCACTAATATATAATATTATATTACATAAATATAATATTATATATTGTATATTATATATGTATATGTATGTATATGTGATATATATATAAATACATATAATGTATATTTGAAATGAAGATTCTTCCTGCTGAGTATACCAGCTTGTCTCCTCCCATCACACACAGAACAGGCAGAGGTAATGTGAGAGGACTAGAAACAGAATACAGGTTTTCTATGTATTTGCAGATTACACATTTTATATTGCTATTCTTTTCCACTGACTAGTCTGTCTGCCTGCCTGCCTGTCTGTCTGTCTGTGTCTGTCCTTCTCTCTCTGTCTCTCTCTCTCTCTCTCTCTGTCTCTGTCTCTCTCTCTCTATCTCTGTCTCTCTCTCTGTCTCTCTCTCTCTGTCTCTCTGTCTCTGTCTCTCTGTCTCTCTCTCTCTCTCTCTCTCTCTCTCTCTCTCTCTCTCTCTCTCTCTCTCTCTCTCTCTGTCTCTCTCTGTCTGTCTGTCTCTCCCTCTGTGTGTGTGTGTGTGTTTGTGGAAGCCAAGAGGTCCACATCAGATGTCCTCCTCAAGTCACTTACCCCCTTAATTTGTGAGACAGGGCCTCTTCTTACTAGGATGTGAACCTCCCCAATTCCCCAAAGACCAGTGATTCTTAACCTTCCTAAAGCTGCAACCCTTTAAGATAGTTCCTCGTGTTGTGGTGACCCCCAACTGTAAAGTTATATTCAATGCTACTTCCTACGTGTAATTCTGCTACTGTTGTGAATCATAATGTAAACATTCCTGGAGACAGCACATTGGGACGGGGGTCAAGACCCACAGGTTGGGAAGTGCTGCTTTAGACTCTCTGGCTGTGTCGTTCCAGAAATCTGCCTGTCTCGGCCACTGCAGTACTGGGATTATTAATACCCACCACCTAGCTTTTCAAATGAGTTCCGGGGGATCTGAACTCAGGCCCTAGTGACTTCATGGCAGGTGCTGTACTCACTGAACCATCTTCCCAGACTGAGGAGTCTGTCCATTCTTTATCAGGGTTACACCATTTATATATTGAACTTTTGCATCTAGTTTGGGAAGTCTCCAGCCACCATCTTAACTCCTTCCAAGCATCTGTATCCCCTCTTAAGAATTTAAAAGTTATCTTGTAAAGTTCTGGGAAAATCCCACTGGAATTCGGAATTGTCTTTGCTTTACATTTATGATGTGAGAGGAATTTATTCCTCGAGTCTGAAGGAGTTTCTGCTACGTATCTCTTACCAATCCTTATCCCTCAAGTTCTGACTGAGTTTTAGAATTTTGCTACAATCCTTATGCCTTTATTATACTCAGAACAAAGCACAATTCAATAACTTCGGACATTTCCATTTCTAATTAGTTTCTCAAATGGAGAAAAGAAGCTGGCTTTGTGTATTTATGTTATGTATAACCATCTTACCCCGTTTCCTAGCTGAGCGTTAGCACAATGTCAGCCTTCTTAAGGACACTATGATGTCATCTTCAAATAAAGACCCTTTTGTTCCTTTGTGCCTTATGCTTAAGCCGAATATTTCATTTTCTTATCTTCTTACCATAATGGAGAAGAATGGCTCTAATGTCAAATTACAGTAAAGTTGCTCATCGAGATCCCATTTCCAGCTCTCATTCGACAGCTCTGACTACTGTCCCCGTGTTCCCTATGATGGTGGCTGTTAGTTTTGGCAAATAGTCCCTGGCCTGGCTCTGTCTTCTTTTTTCCGTTTAATTTTACCAAGTGCTTTGCTGCTGAGTTTAGAAGGTACCTGGTCAGTATTCATGTAACATTCAGAGACTCCATGTTGATTCGACATAAACTTGCGTTCCCTGTCATAGGTTCTGTCTGGGGGATGATCCATCATTGTTCTTTAATCACAGTGGGATCCACACTTGCGAGATCGATTCTTGACCCAGATGACAGTCCAGGTCCCTTACTGATTTGGGTTTCTCTATTCTCTTTGTTGTTCTTTGGAATCGTCTATGTAGATGGGCAGCTTTTAAAAGCTGAACTCTTAAAAGCCTAAAATTATCAACATGGGTTTCGATTAACCTAGGTTTTGACCAAATGTAATACCAGATGGGCATGTTGACTTTACAAAAGGCAGAATCCAGTTTGGGTCCCATTTGGTCAGATACATTTTCTCCTCTATCCTCACTAAATATATTTTTTTTCCATTTTTTGTAATTGTTCACTTTACACTCCAATCGCAGCCTCCCTTCTCTCAGTCCCCCACCTGTCACACAGTCCATCCCCGACTCCCCTCATTTCTGAAAAGGATGGAGTCCCCCCTGGGTACAAACCCACCCTGACACCTCAAGTCGCTGCAGGACTAGGCACATCCCCTCCCACTGAGGCCAGACTAGGCAGCCCAGCTCGGAGAACAGGATCCACAGACAGGGGACAGGCTCAGGGTCAGCCCCCCCCCACCTCTAGTTGTTCGGGGACCCACAAGAAGACCAAGCTGCACATCTGCTACATATGTGCACGAGGTCTACGTCCAGCCCGTGTATGTTCTTTGGTTGGTGGTTCAGTCTCTGGGAGCCCACAAGTGTCCCCACTAAGTTTTGACAATTTATATTTTCCTAGGAAATCTCCCACCTCCTTATATTTTTCTAATGTTTTGCCACCTGCAGCAGCAGACATTCCTTTTCTTTATTATTATACTTATTTATTATATTTATTATATTATTATACTTATTATTATATTATTTATCATACTTAGCAGAGAGTTGCCTTTCCACCTATATTTTTAAATAGCTACTTTATTTGTCTTTCTTTCCATTAGTTATGTTCTTTGACAAATAACTGGTTCCCTAGCCTTGTGGGAAGGTCACGATGAGGAGGGTGAGACTCCACCAAACTCAGCATCTAAGAGGTGCCAGGCAGTTACCTTAGTGATGCAGACAGGTGATGCTTCAGTGGTTCACGCTGATAAAATCCAAGGGGGTGCAGGATATGCTGGAATGGATCAAATGTTAAAATAAAGACAGCAACAGTATTCCTGATTTTTCTTTTGCCTCAGTCTTCACTATGGTTTAACACAAAGCTGCTCCTCAGTTCAAATTCCAGCATTTGTAGACAAGCTCACGTTCCTTCTGACTGGGAGATCCCTCTTTCCTCATGCGACAGGTCTGTTGTCTCTCCTCTAACGAGGCCCTTTAGAGACTCCTACATGAAGCACCATCAATGTGGGGTGTTTAGGTGAGCCCGAGGAGAAGTGACGCAAGGTTATCTGGTGACAAATCGGTGGCTTAACATGTTGACAGTTGGAAGGGATGCTAAGATCCAGCAGGTGGGAACAAGTGAGCTCACAGTGCGGTGTAGCCTCGGAGCTTCCAAGCTGGAGACAAAGCGGCACAGAGAGCCAGAGACAGGAGGGCAAGTTTTACCTGTTTATGAATCGCTGTTGTGTCTTCCGGCTATATAGAACTGAATATGTACACTGAAAGACCAAAGGTTTTCAGTCACTAATACTCTTTCTAGTGTGAGGCAGCATAGAAAATGCATATAATATATATTATATGTATACATTATATGTGTGTGTGTATATATATATAATAGAATACATACATATATGTGTATATATATTTATATACATACATTCATATATACATATATATATACATATATATATATGAATGAAAGGAGAAGGGGAGGAGGCCTCATTTAAAGTAGGTCTAGAAATACAGGTATTTGTTTTTTGTTTTTTGTTTTTTCTTTAAAAAGATTTACTTTTTTTTTATTTTCTGTTTTTTTATTTACATTCCAAATGATTTCCCCTTTCCCATTTACTCCCTCCCCGAAAGTCCAGGTATTTGTTTAAATGCTGCTATTACTAACACTAAAACTAATAAGAGAGGCAAACTCTGCTAAAAGATAATTATCTTAAACCAACACATTTTAATAAGAACAACGGCTCTGGTATAAGGCATCACTACCCCAGCTCTGACTGTCAAAGGGTTGATATGACTAGATTCACTTTATACCTATATAACTTTGTATATAAACCTTATATAGCTCTCTCTATGCGACCCAAATTTTTTCTACCCTGAATTTTCCCCCTCCAAGTAAATGGATCTATATGTCTGTGTCTTTTATTTTCTGCGTACTTATCTCTCTCTCTCTCTCTCTCTCTCTCTCTATCTGTCTCATTGTGGCCATCCTGTGAGGACCCAAACATAGAAAATGATTTTTAAAATTTCTGAATCCAAATTTAAGATCAAATGAGTTAGCTCAGGTCATAAAATTAATCAGCAACCAACATATCACCTCAACGGCACTTCTAAATTCCCAGTTCCTCAACTCTCTCCCAGCAAGCACGTCACCGTGGGATGAAGTTGAAATTCAACAGTCCCTTGTAACCCATGCTGACATAGCAGGGTTTGCAAAATTCCAAACAGAAGGGAAGGTAGGAGGAGCATGTAAGAGAATTATCAGTATAAGAACAAGTGTACTTTATTCCTAACAAAGGATGTATGTGACCAAAACACATTTAAGGGAGAGTAACACCATGTGTCTGACTGAAATATTGTCTCCTTAAACCCACACCCTCCAACGACATCCTGCAGGGAGCACAGCCCACCTGTCAACCTCTCATCCCTGGTGCCTGTCCTGCCTGTTCTTGCGCACCGCTGGGAATCTTTAGCGCAGGGTCCTGGCTCTGCTGGTCCCGAAAGGTCATTCATGGACCCCCTTTCTGTGAAGTCCAGTCATGATCTGGTCCTCATCTTTCCTTAGAGACTGAATGTCCCACTTAGTGCAGCTCATGTCTCATGTTCATTTTTCTTTGAAGTGTTCCTTCCATCTGTTTGAGAATTGAATCCACGCGCACAATGTGTTCTGATGAACTCCATCCTGACCAGTTCCCTACCATGCTTGGCTCAGGTTTTGTTCATCTGTGCTCTCTTTTCCTGACTCAGCATTGAACTCCTTGGAGTGAGCAAGCCTCTCCTCACTTCCCCTCTCTCGGGCCCTCAGTTTAACCGGGAATACGTAGAATTTATATAAGTACTATGCAGGAATAGACAGTCAGTGTCTGCTGAATTCTAGAGCAGCCTCAGCTCTGCATATGTCTTAGAGATGGGCTGTCTAGCCATCTAACCATGTGACTTTTCGGATGTAATCACTATCTCATAACAACAGAAAAGAAAAGTAACTATATAAAGGTGTTTATATCATTGGGGTCAGTATTCTCAAAAGATAAGGTTCAGATAACTCGTTCTTCTTTGTTTTGCTTTAATAGAAAAATATTGAATTCCAGGAGAATGAAAGGATTCTGTCTTCAGATTTACTCTCCTCTGACCAGATCACTGACTTGCTGGGAGAAAAGAACGAAGATGGAATTCAAGAGTAAGTTACTCCAGAGTCCCAGTCAAGTAGAGACCAGTTCTAGGCCTTCATCACTAAGTGACCACAGTACATTATTTATACATATTAAGCTTCTATTTCAAACTATGTGCTATTACAGTATGTGATAAAATATGTCAAGTCTTGAGCACACCACACACCACACACACACACACACACACACACACACACACACACACACACACACAAGAGTAATTGACTCTGTCTAGCACAGGAGCCTTTGCTGGTGATTAAAATGCATTGGAAACCTATCTATAATATTGACCAAGAGCCACCTGTATCTACCCTGTGCCCTCTTCTCTTGTATGCACGAAACTGTCACTATGTCCATTAATCTAAAAGGTATCCCTTTCTAACATTAACTATATTAGTATAATATAGTAAATACATCACTAGCATTAATAGTTAAGTAGGTTGTTTTAGTTTGGGTCACTGTTGCTGTGATCAGACATCATGACCAATGCAACTTGGGAGCTTATACTTCAACATCACTACTCATCGTTCAAGGAAGTCAGGACAGAAACTCAAAGAGGGCAGGAACCTGGAGGTGAGAGCTGATTGGAAAGATGCTACTTACCGGCTTACTCCCCATGGCTTACTCAACCTGCTTTCTTATAGAGCCCAGAACCACCAGCCCGGGTAGCCCCGCCCACAATGGGCTTGGCCCGCCCCCATTAATCATTAATTAAGACTATTTCCTATTGGCTTGACTGCAGCCTGATCTTAAGGAGACATTTTCTACATGGAAGTTCCCTCCTCTCAAATGACTCTAGCTTGTGTCAAGTTGACATGAAACTAGCCAGCACAGTTACGATTTTGAAAATTCTGCACACTAGCCATTTACCAATGATATTTATTATAAAAAAAGATGTTATTCTTAGATACTTACAGCACGTGTTGTTTTAAAATGTAGGTAAGGTGGAATTTGTCACAGTAATTCTAATGTTGCACGCTCTTGGGTATACAGTACTAGGGCATGTCATTTATTTAGAATATTAGCCAGATAGGTCAATCAGCATCATTTCCTTAAAGATGTCTATTAGCAGCTATAAAGGAGTCTCAGTGGCCGAGAGCACATAATGGTTTTGTTCCATTCCCTGTACCCACATTGGGAAGTTTGCAACTAACTGCCTATAACTCTAGCTCCAGAGAACACAAAACTCTTTCTGACCCTGTGAGCCCCTGACTCATTTGCACATAACCCTCAAGACAGACAGATACACACACAAATAGTTTAAAGAAGATGTTTGAGTCCTCCTCCATTAAAAGAAGTCATCCCACCTTGAAGGAGAAACCCACTTGGCCATGGAGAGTAGTCCTGGTTTGGTGTGATTTGAGAACCTGTGCCCAAATCCTGGTCTTCGTAAGCCAATACACAGGACACAAGCAAGGTGTCACAGACCATAATGAACACATAGGAAATGACTCTATCAGTGATGACCGCAGATAGACTTCACAAGTGCTGTGGCACTGAAGCCATTTCCTCCTGAGAAGGAGCTATGACATCCATCCTGCGTGGCAGGGACATCTGAGAAGAGAAAGCTCATCACAAGAAGCAAGTAACACTGGCAGCTTTTTCCCAAGATACACTTCACCTCCCATGCTTGCAGACTCTTCTAGGAAGTGATCTCAGTGACTGGACCCTACTGTCTGCTGTCTGCTGTCTGCAGCTTCCCGAGAGTTGGTCAGAGAATTAAAATTCCCACCAGTGTTAAATGATTTCTTGTAACACTTTTACCATTTTTGCAAAATAAATGTTTACTAGGGATTCTGAATCTTAGGTTAGGGATTGTTACACACACACACAACACACACACACACCACTGGTCACAGATGGATCTTGATACGTGAGTGAGTTTGAACCTGACCTACACAGAGGAAGAAAAGAATCAACTTCAGTAAGTTGTTCTCTGCTCCATACTTGTGCACACACACACACACACACACACACACATATACACACATATACACACATACACACACACACACACACAACCAACCCCCACACACACACGCACACAGGTAGCAAATAAATACAAAACAATTTTAAAAATTGATTTCAAGTAATTACGGTATTAATAATACACATTGCGATTTTATGTACCGTGTTTCTCCCACTTGAAGGCTGCAATATGAAAGTGGTCTTTGTCATGCACAACAATTCTCAATACTAAGTGAGAATAAATCAGGGCAAGCGACAAATATTTAATCCCGCTTCCAATTTATTTGTAATGGATAGCAAAAGTAAAATGTCAACATTAAAAAACACCAAACATCTATTACTTAACTAATATTAAATAAAATGTTAGTTTCTTTTTTGAATCGTGTGTTTTTACCACCTCATGACTTACGCTGTGATTATGAATCCTACCTACATTATACATCACTTTTTTTTTCAGTTATTGACTATGCTTTGTTGTTACATATCCAAATTCGGAAAATACTTTTGAACATCGCGTGTACACACGGAACCAAGCACAGAACACAGCCAGTGTCGCAGCCGTCGGTGAAGGACAGGACATAGCAGCTGGTTCAGGGACAGAGGCGTAGGCTCACCATCATTGCACAGCTGGCCTGGCTTTCAGGGACAGAGGTATAGGCTCACCATCAGTGTACAGCCGGCCTGGCTTTCAAAACACTCCAGGACAAATACCTAAAGACACAACATAAAACTTAGCCATATAGGAAATATGTACAACGGCTGTGTCAAAAGCAGGTTGACATTGCTGGTGATCCAAACATAGAGATCACGCAAAGGGATGTCAAATTTTAGGACCGTGCTATCTTGGGAGCCAATTTTTTTTTTAAAATTTTCTCATGTTTTTAAATATAATTCCTGTAACAATAATCTACATATGTTTGCAATCATTTTCAATTTAAAACAGCATTATCGTAAGTGATAGTTACATATTTTTCAAAAAGACAGTAGTATAATTTAATTATCCTCTCCCGGGTGACCAAAATAGTCCAAGATTATGCACTTTGAAAAGCTATAAACCTACTTAAATAAATTACAACAAATCACCATATTTCCCTACATTTCACAATTATGAGTTTTGTTCTCTATACCAACAGGCAACCCAAGAGACACGAGGGATTATTCAAAATACATTTTGAAATAGGCTTCACATGGCTGGCGTTCTTCTCATGACTTCTAACTGCTATCAATTTATTTATATGTAACTCAGCAATACTTACAAATCTACTCCAAAGTTTCATTTATCACACACACACACACACACACACACACACACACACACACACCCAGATGTCTCCAAACTAGCTCAGCAGTTAAGAACACCAGTTGTTCTAACAGAGGTCCCGAGTTTGATTCCCAGCACCCACATGGTAGGTAACAACCATCTATAAGTCCAGTTCCAGGGGATGGGGATCAAATGTCATCCTCTGGCCTCCTTGGGTACCACACTTACAAGTGGCGCCCAGACAAACATGCAAGCCCAACACACCCACACACACAAAATTAAAAAAGAATTTTTAAAATCTTTCTAAATGATAGAGGCTAGTTATAAAGAGACTTTATAAACACAGAAGTAACACTGAACCTTGGTTTCTTTTGACTGTGTTTTGGAAACCGAGTCTTACTCCTTCACTCAGGCTGGCCACAAGCTCAGGGGAACACCCATGCTTCTGTTTCTCAAGTGGTTATGCGCCACACCAGGTCTACCAAGATGCCTTCGTGGTTCCTGCAGCCAGGCTGCTCGGAGCTACTTAGCTGGTCTGCAGAGCTAGCTTCTGTGGTGATGCACTTCAGAAGAAAAAGGTGTTCCAAGTTCCGAAGCCTGAAGGAACGACAACATGGTTTTGCTGACGCTCTTGATGTGGCAAAGCAGACGGTCGCATTGCCTCTGGCCATATCATGGTTTCACTGAGCTCCTTTCTCTTCCTGTGCATCAGCCCACACCATCTGGCTCTCTCTCCCTCCTGTCTCTCTGACTCTATCCTCCTTCATGACCAAACTGGCCAGTAGAACGCAGAGGACCTGTGTTCCTGCAGTGGCCGTAGATTGCTCTGCATGGTTCCCTGTATCTCCTACTTTGAAGTGCAATGACTTGTCAACACTAAGCCCTGAGGATCAACCAGGGGCAGGAATCCACTGGTACTAAGAAATAGAAGGAAAGGAAGGGGGAATGAGGGAGAGTGTGGACCAAAACTGGGGTGGAGGGAGGTCAGAGAGTAGTCACCCAAATAAGATTGAAAACATCATCGTTGAAAACACTCACTGAAAAAATAAAACCAGAAAGCAAGGGACACGTCCAGGTATCCGGGTCAAATATTTACTTAGGAATACACAGAATGCAGGCAGCAGATGAAGAGAACGTGGTCAGGAGAAAAAAAAAATCGACAGAAGCGAGAAGAAACATTAACCAAAAGTCATGATTAAAGACTGAATCTATTCCACGAGGCAGGAGATTAAAGAGCTGGTAAGATATGCACATAAAGGAACTGTTGGAACTAAAAGAAGATGCTAAGCTTAGAGAAGGAAGCTAATGTAGAATCTGCTTGCCGAAAATGAAGTCGGTGGCAAGATAAACGTAGGGAGATTCACAGCAAGGAATGCATCTTAATGCGAGGGGAGGATATTGGGTTGCACACGCATCACGAAGAACAAGAAGAGAATTATGCTTCTTGTGATACATGATCAGGTTTTCCTATTTCAGCAGGACGAGGCTTCAAACATCTCTTTATGTCTAAGATAAAGTGACCGTGGAAGGACAATGAGCAGGCAGGCCTCGAACAGTTCCTGTCAGGGATGGACAGCAGCTTTCTGGAGGAACAGACAAGTCATCAGAACCTGGTTTGCAGAAAATACAGGATTTCAGAACCAAATTCTAGCAGAGATTGCCCAGGACATTTTTATATAAAGAACTCAGAAACTAGGGTGCGTTCGTCCTGCGGTTTAATTGAAAAGTCGACCTATTGCCTCAGGCAAGCTTAATCAATTCATTATGCATCTAACATAACAAAATCAGGCAAGATTAATCAATTCATTGATGCATCTCACATAACAATAATAAGGAAACTGCTGAAGAGAAATTGTGATCTAAAATAAAATAAAATAAATCCTTGTCAGTAAGCGCAAGACTCACTTGAAATTAAAATAAAGGCAAACAGGATAATTATAAACTAGAACAACTATTCTAGAACATTTTGGTAAAAAATAAGTTTGTGCGTGAGGGGAAATAACCCAATTTTTTCTTTCACAAAAATAAAACTGAATTTCAGAATGCTTTGTAAACACTGTATCCAAAATATGAAGGGTCAATAGTCCTTGTTTTACACACACACACACACACACACACACACACACACACACACATGCACATACGCACACACTCACACACACACACACACACATAAACACACAAATGTTCTTAGAAAACCATTTGTAAAAACAACCAGTGTGGGTGGAGGAGATGCCCAGTGTACCCAGGGCTGACCCTGCCCTGGGATAAGGAGCCCCCGCCACCATGTTAAAGTGGGACAGTCATGGCAGCCGCCTGTAATCCCAGCATTTAGAGGCAGACAGCAGATCCCAGGGCAAGCTGGTGGCCTCCACACTCATGCATATACATATACACATTAAACATTTTTAAGTGGATGTGTATACATAAACACTACATGTATGTACACACATAAATATGCATAAATATAGACATATATAATGTCTCCATCAAACTCTGTAAGTCAAACTGCCTTCTAAGTTTCCTGTCATGGGCGATTTTAGATAAGGACTGTAACAATCAAAGCTGCTTATTAATTCTCTTTTGATTGTCATACAGCGTAAGAAAAGCTACCTTGTCCTTGTGAATTAATAAAATAACCAGATACCTACAGCAAAGCCCCCCCGCCCCTCAGATCAGTTTCCTAGGTGGAACAGCATCGTGTGGCATGGTGGGAAGGGAAGGGGAGACGAAATCGTTGCTTAAAAATCACCAGACTTCATGTAGGGTTTGTGGTTTCCCGGATAGGGCCGCACCTGCGTGCAAGGATCAATACAGTGTTTCTACAAAAGCACTCGGGGTTCAGGCCACTGAGGTTGCTCCTCCCTCCCTGCCCCTTCAAGGCTGCATTACATCCCCTGGTGTCTTTCTTTCTTCAATTGCCCCAAGTAACGCAGATTATCAACACTTGAAAAAGATGTTGATTTCGTTACACACTTTAAAAAAAAAACACTTATTAACTTCTAAACTTGTTTAAATTATCACACTTTAAATATGGTGACGGACAAAGGCTTCCCCTTTTGATAATGGCAGGGTGAATTTGCCCCGGGTACCATCTGTCACTCATCATGTCCCAAGAAACCACATGCAAGCAACAAGGAAAACCAATTAAACTGAAGGTCCTAGCCCTGAGCTCCGGAGACGATGCCCCCACGGTTATCACAGATCATCTGGACATGACAGAGACGGTTTGAGGGAGATGCACACAGCTACAGGCCTTAGAAGGAAGGAAAGATACAGGACACTTCAGAGAGGGAGAAAAAACTCCAGCTGCCATGCCAGGAAGCCCCATTGGCATTGGACAGTGCAGGACAGGGGTGTGCAGAATTGGAACACACATATCTGCTTATACTGCAGTCAGATGAGCCTACGTTTTTTCTTTTACCTCAGTAACCAAAACAGCAAATAAGTGTTCAAAGAATTGACAGAAAGTAACTCCACACAGGAAACGCCTGTGAGTTTGCTATCAGATCACAGGAAGTACCAAGCCGTTTGTATCATGACACAGGAAGCAGTTAATAGTTTGTGCCACAGCCAGGCCTCCACATCCCTTTCATTTCCTACAGGCAGATGCCCACAGACATCAACTAAGTTCACTCAAAGATAACTAAGCCATGAGGAAAACGTTTGCAGAGATGGTGTATCCATAACATAACAGACAGAGAAGGGATTAAGACAAAGGCCCCACCAGAAAAAAAACGTGACCAGGAATACAGAGAAAATGCAGGCAAACGTTGTGCCACAAGTTTTTCAAACTGCAACAAGAGCATAAAACAGACTAAGAAAAGCTGGAGGAAGAGGTCATGAAGAAAAAAAGATTGTAAATATAAAAAAAAATGTAAAAATAAAAAGACAAGGTATAACAGCAGCTCAGAAAAGAAGCAATAAGAAATAGACTTGCAGAAAGGAAGTATGTTAGAGAATGAGTCTGTTGTCTGTCTGTGGGTCCCGTTCATTCCCCTAACTGGGCTGCTTTGTCTGGCCTCTATGGGAGAGGATATACCTAGGCCTAGTCCTGCAGTGACTTGATGTTCAGTAGGCTGGGTGTGTGTGTGTGTGTGTGTGGTGTGTGCGTGTCTGTATGTGCATGTCTGTGTGTGTGCATGTCTCTGAGTGTGTGTTTGTGTGTGTGTATGTGGTGTGCGTGTCTGTGTGTGTGTGCATGTCTGTGTGTGTGTCTATGTGTGTCTGTGTGTGTGTATGTGGTGTGTGCGTGTCTGTGTGTGCATGTCTGTGTGTGTGCCTGTATCTGTGTGTGTCTGTGTGCATGTCTGTGTGTGTGTGTGTGTGTGTGTGTGTGTGGTGATACCCAGACAGGAGCTCCCCATTCTCAGAGGAGAAGGGGAGGGAGGAAGGGGGAGGATCTGCATGAGGGGACACTGGAAGTAGAGGGGAAGATGATATTGGAATGTAAAGTAAATAAATAAATTATTAAAATAAAAAATTAGTTCACAGAATACACACACACTCACACACACAACTTTCTTTCTTTACAAAAAGAAAAGGACAGACTACTTAACAGTCTGTTTTCAGAAATGGAACAAAGGGGCTGGAAAGCTGGCTCAGCGGTTAAGAGCACTGACTGCTCTTCCAAAGGTCCTGAGTTCAAATCCCAGTAAACCACATGGTGGCTCTCAACCATCTCGTAATGAGATCTGATGCTGTCTTCTGGTGTGTCTGAAGACAGCTACAGTGTACTCACATATAATAATAAATAAATCTGCTCTCTTGCTCTCTCTCTTATTCCCCTCTTGGGCCTCTTGGGTTCTCCTCCCCTCCCCCCTCTCTCCACGTGGTCATGGCTGGCCTCCACTTCTCTACTCTCTCTACTCTTTCTGCCTTTCTCTGACTCCACTACCCCATTAATGCCCATTCTCTGCCCTGAATAAACTCTACTCTATACCATGTCAAAAAAAATAATAAATAAATAAATAAATCTTTAAAAAAAAAAGAAAGAAATGGAACAAAGTTAATCAGCAGATGGATTTATAGAGCGATCCTGGCTGGAAATGTAGCTGGATTGATAGGAAAAGTGTCGGGGCAGGGGGGACTTCTCTGAGCCCCACTTGTCAGGGCCATCTCTAATTCCAGCCATAGCAACTAGACTGAGGCTGGGGCACCAGGGTCTCAAGGGGTCAACTGCATGCCAACCTGTATGGAATGGTGAATTTCAGGCAGAAAAAATACTAGGTATTAAAGGTATAAGAAATGGAGAAAAGGAGAGAGAGAGAGAGAGAGAGAGAGAGAGCGCTCCACTCCACCCTTTTCCTGGCATCCTTTCTTCTCTCCCTTTCATCTCTGAGACTCTGATATGACTGAATACTTTAAGATGAGAAGCACTCTATAACTTTCCTTTAAAATACTTGCTTTCAAAACTTCCGGAAACCATTCACTATTCAATCTCATGCAATATCTGCATTTTTCTTCTTTTTCATGACAGAAAAATGGGAGTGTTTCTGAACTTTAAAAATCTCCATACTTGCCTACAAGACGCCATCCTCTTGGACTACTATGTGTCTGGCTTCTGTTGGGCCAAGGAAATGAACTTCTCCATCGACCAGTATTCAAAATTTATGACTTTGCTGGACATGTTACTTCATAATCTTCAAAGTAAGTGTGATTCCTCGCTGTTGTTTTAAGGGGAGGAAATGTAGCAAGTGCAGATTAATATTCAAAAGCCAAGATGCTTGCTTCATTGTGATTCCTTTAATAAGGACAGCGGACTGGTTTCCTAGATACAACAGGGGCAGCTCATTTCTCAAATGGTAAATCCTCAAAGGATTCTTAGTAAGACTAAGGTTCTCTTTGTAGATTCGCCAAAGATATTCTAATTAGCATTCCCCACACCCCAGATATCTGAGGATACGCTGATATTTTGGCCAAGTTCTGTTTATCTGCAACTATATTGAAATCTGAATAAATCCATCTGTCTTTAAAGTGGAATACTATGTAGTTAGAGAAAAGGAAAAATAAGGACGGTTTCTGCATGCTGTGGGCATATTACTGGAGTAAAAGAACAGGAAGCACTATGCACTTTGGTTTATAAAAAATAAAAGTCCGAATATGTTGTTATGTATATGCGCTCAGGAAGGCAGAAAGAATACAGGAAAACAATGGTCTGTGAAGCCAAGCATCGAGGCATACACTTGAATGCTAGTACTTAGGTGCAGTCGAAGACAAACCTAACACGCAGCAAGAATGGGTTTTAGAAGTAAAAATAAAAACAAAAAAAACCACAAAATCTTCTGGGGAGGATGTGGAAAATGTGGTGTGCTGGAAAAAGTCTTTCTCAGGCCAGATCTGTAAAGCAAACCTTGACTTCTAAGTCAATCATACGAGAATCAAAGTGTCAAAGGGCATTTGATGTGGCTGAATCAGAATGCTAAACAAGAGAGCATGTGATGGACGAGAAAGGATGCATGCCAGGAACGGTACATACGTAGTGGCCCAGAAATGGGTACATGAAAGGAAAGGTTCCTATGCAAAGGGCTAGATATGGCTACACACAGCACAGGGCGCATAGGTAAAGGGCCAGACATGGGTACGTGCTAAGCAAGACACACATGGAAAAGTCCAGAAAGAACCACACACCGTGAACGGCACGTGTGAAATAAGCTTGAAGCTGATTCTCAGTAGAAATACTACTTCTGCCCAATAGATGGAAAAGTGGAAAAGCTTGGAAACAACAGCACACTCAGTGTAGGACACAAACTGGTACACACTGAAGTGGTACAGGAAGCATCAACTCAGAAGAGCTCCCGTGTAGAGGAGTTTCCAGTTCAAGGGTCTCCAGTGCACTTCCTGTGTTTCTGCCACAACAGCATAGTCATCTTCATCTTGGATGCAGGAGTTTAAAGATAAAGTTTAAAGCTACTAATTGTCCCTTTACCTGATCCCACCCTCGCTGTCTCACCGTTAGAAATCTAGAGCCTCCTTCCTTACCTAGGTTTCCCAGAATGCATTTGGTTTAGTCCCTCTTGGTCATGTCACTCCCCTGTGGGACATCAATCAGAACCCTGAAAGGGGTAACACCTGTAACTTTCAAAGCAATCACCTCAAGAAAGGCAGGAGGCGAGGCACCATGAAACAGTTCTAGGGTCAGTCATCAGTTCTCCAAAGCAGCAGCCTTAGAACTAGATGCATTCTGTGTTTGATAACTACAGTTCCACCCAGAAGTCAAATCAATAACCTGTAATGAGTTTGATTTCCTACTTAGGATGGCATGCTTCTGTCCCATCTCAATTGTATCCATCTTTCATTCCTAAATCCCCTCCCACTTTGGGGTTTTTAGGGTTTATTGTGAGTAGAGAAATATACAGTTGGACTATGTTTTATCCTAGAGAGTAAACAACAGCCCCCTGATCCTGCAGTTCTATGTGGCTCACGTGCTAACCATGAGCTGTAGGAGGGTGTGACTGCAGAAGGATTACCCCTAGTCATGTCTGGATTCCTGTGATTTCCAGGACCCCTCCCTGACCCCCCCCCCAGCACCAGGTATATTTATTTGCAGTGCTCAGTGGGGTTCAAATTACTTCACATTTCTTTCTAACTGCTATAGATGGAAGAAAAATTGAACTAAATCAATTGTAAGCTAGTGTTTCTCTGTCATGTTTTTCTAAAAATTGAATCAGTGATTTTTGATATCTGGCACATGTTGAATGGGCACTCCAGAGAAAGGGGAGGGGGGAGGCTAGGTGCCCGACTCAGCTACTCTACATGTGGCTGAAGCAACTCTTGGTATATGTGCTCACAATTCATCTCAATCTCCAACCTCATTCTCCAACATCCCATCCTAGTGCGGGAAGGAGGGTGCTTATCGATGGTTTCCTACAAGATCTTCAACTCTGGGCCGCAGCCTTCACAAACAATCCCTGCAGGCACCTCAGTCTGGCACCACAGCTGAGAATCACCTCTCCTGACACTCAGCCCGTACACATTTTCCCAAGACCTTTCAACCCTGCCTCGGGCCGCCTCTGCTTCATGTGCGCTGGGGTCCAAGAGTTGCCTCACAAACCACACAAACATTGATCTCAGTCAGACAGGGATAGTTTATTGAGCATATGTCCCAGGACTGGTGGACTAGGGCCATGGTCCAGATTTGGAAAATGAACCAGGGCCCAGAATTAAGATGCTACAGGGTTTTAGGCCCAAAATCTACAAATATCTGTGCCAAGTGATTTTACCAATCAAGATTTAGGGATAGGGGATTTCCTTAGGAACATGTCTTTGTAGTATTTTTATCTTGTATCCATTGGTTGGGGTATTCAACTGTGGCAGGGGACTTGCCTTGTCTAATATTCATGCATTCACTTGTCTGCCAGGATGGGACTTGTGTAACATTCCTGTCTTAACTTGCCAACCAGGATGTCAGCTACCCATGTACATGTCTCTTTCTGTCAAGTAGGTTGTCAGTTCCCATGGAGGTTTTGGGAACTTAAACTTTACTTGACCACTATTTAAAATGGAATTTTTATTTTAAATAGCTTCTTAGATTGGTGCAGGCCTCTCTTATGTTGGGGTCTATTCTAGGGGCAGCCTATACCATAAAACTTTATACACAGGTGCAGGAAGTACTGCTGGGTAGTTGGTTCGGGTCCAAACTTATTGTGGGTAACTATACAAAACAGTTCTACTGACTTCTGTCATGGCTAGTTTTCAGGTCCACAGTCCATAACAGATATGTAATCAATCTTGGCATTAGAGGGTCTCCTAGTAACAGCAGAAACATATAAGAAAGTTTCCTTATAATGGCAGGCTAGCCAGGTAACAGATACCCAGACCTTAACATTTTACCTAGACCTTAACATTCCATTTAGTCCTAATATTTAACCTGGGCCTTAACAGTGTGTATGCCTACCTACCCATGACAGAAAAGACTGTCTGGATCCTCCAGTTGCCAGCATCCAATCTCTAAGGTGGGAGGCAAGAGGGCATACAGATTACAGATGATATTCTATCTGCCACAAGAAAAATATGCAAACAAACACACCCCCACCAATCAAGACAAATTGTACACGTTTTTTTTTTTCACCAAAACACCATAGAGTTAGGTCTGAGGCTATTAATATTTATGTTTTCAACTGGACAAGTGTCAGGGGAAAGAGCCTGTACAGTCCTGTTGTTTTTTGGTTGTGTGCACACGTGTTCTGCTGCTGTGTATTTGTAGTTTTCTGAGAATCTTCTAGAACCCCCAAGCTGCTCATTGTGGGTCATGGTGAGGAAGTTGTATCATTTCCCTCCAGGCCTGACGGTCTCACCAAGGCCCATTTGACAAACAGGTTACAGGGCTTTAACATCTGTAATGGTAGTGATATTTTATGCAAAAATTCCTATTTTCAGTATAACTATTTAAAGGGTTTGCCAGATGGTTCAACAGATAAAAGCATCTGCTACCAAGGCTGATGACCCAAGTCCAGTCCCTGGAAGCCCACTGGTGGAAGGAGAGAACCAATTCAATGAAATGTTGTTTCACCCTGTAAGATAGATAGATAGATAGATAGATAGATAGATAGATAGATAGATAGATAGGAATAAATAAAATGCAAAAATAAGTATATAAAGTTTGAAAGCATCCATATGTCTTATTCCTATCAAAAAATCATCAAGCCAAGTTTTCACATTAATAACACCCAGTTCTAGACAAGAAAAAGGGGGTTCTTCTTATCGAACTTCTCTCCTGAGTTCAGCGCTGACTTCTACAGTGGCTGAACCCATGATCTGGGTCTCCTAGCCACTTAAGATAGCCGGCTTTCCTCTAAGTTTTCTATATCTTTTTTTGTCCCTTAAAAATCTGTTTTAAAATGTTCCTTTCCATTTAGAAGTGGCATTTAGATAGATATTCATGGTTTCGCTTTTTTAAATGGAAATGAACTGTCCAGACAGCCATGGGTATATATGGGCACAGGGACAACAAGAACAACCACTGTTAACTCACCCAGAAAGCAAGGGTTAATTTGTTGGAAAGAAACAACACAAATGCTGGACAAGGTAAACTGGGGCACATTTAGATCTACTAAATCATGATCTACTAGATCATGGGTTCAGTCACTGTGAACTCAGGAAAGAAGGTCAATAAGAAGAATCCCCTTTTTCAGGGCTAGAAATGGGTGTGATTATGTGAAAACTTGGCCTAAAGATTTTTTGATAGGAATAAAAACATATGAATGTTTTCAAACTTTTATACTTATTTTTTTGTGCGGACTACTGTACCCCCCACAAGAGCTATCAGGATAACAGAAAGTCTTCCCTAACTCTGGTTTCAGCACTGCATATGTCCTTAGAGGACAGCATTAAGTGGCTCGGTGAAGTGATGGCAGAAATCGGACCAAACCATTCTCGGAGGAATGGGAATTTCCACGTCTTTGACGTCAAGGAGGCCAACGCCATCATTGATTACTTAAAAATCAGGTAGGACGTGTGCTCATCCCACGGATCTACCGTTCTGTGTCCTGTAGATGGCCTCCATAAAACATGACTTAGATCGTAGTAATCCAGATGGCTATAGAACGTATGCAATAACTATTCAATAAACAGACAACACACAGGCTCCGGAGGAGACTCAGCGAGTAAAGGTGCCTGCCACCAAGCCCTGGTGACCAGAGTCCCATCCCTGGGAACTGCATGGTAGAGGGAGAGAACCAACTAACCCCCCAAGGTGTCCCTTAACACGTATCAAAGGCACAGAAACATCCACACACCTATGTGAACACGAAGTTGATGTTTAGAAAGGATGCACACGACAAATGAAAGCGGGGACCCGAGCATCTCTCTCTCTGTGTTCCTAAAGATGATTCCTGGATGACGCCATGGTGTCATCTGGCCTGCAATCACCACTGCACACAACCTTTCGTCCCTGAGTCTATACCTAACAGCATTTTATTACCAGAAATGAATACAGTTATAATGGATCTACATTTTTAGGTGGCTGGTTTTTATCCAAGGAGACACATTTACATTTTAAAGAGTGACATTCATTTCCACTTAAAAGTTGATTTTGCATGATTTGTCTTTGCAGTACAAGAGTTATGGCAGGCCAGGCCATATGGCAGTGGCGGCACACACCTTTAATCCCAGCACTCAGGAGGCAGAGACAGCAGGATCTCTGAGGTCAAGGTCAGCTTGGTCTGTGGAGCAAGTTCCAGGACAGCCTGGGCTATACACAAAGAAACCCTGTCTCAACAAAACAAAACAAAACAAAACAAAAAAATCATTGGGCTGGAGAAATAGCTCAGTGGTTAAGAACACTGACTGCTCTTCCAAAGGTCCTGAGTTCAAGTCCCAGCAACCACACAGTGGCTCACAACCATCCGTAGCGAGATCTGATGCCCTCTTCTGGAGTGTCTGAAGACAGCTACAGTGTACTTACTTATAATAATAAATAAATCTTAAAAAAAAGTTATGGCAGAGGCCTGTAATCTCAGGTAGGGAGTTTGAGTTATTACAATATGAGCTCAATAAGCAACTTAGTGAGACCTCATCAAAGAAGGTCAGGAGTGTAGCTCCTTCATAGGGTATTTGCCCCTTCCCAGAATTTGGCTGTATGTTCAATCCCCAGTACGGAAATAAAAAGAAGAGATTCAACTATTTTATCAAATTTGTTAAATACCCTAAGATATTTTGAAGTAATGGCCAGTTTAACTCATTAGAAAATCATACTTTCTACTTCAAATATGATGGATTATGGTGTGGAGGTATTTTTATATCACCACTACTGAAGCAAGACATCCATCCCATTTTTTTTTCTGCCTGAGTTTGTTGTAGTATGCATGCATATTTGCTTACACAGGAGCACATGTGTACAGATGTGTCTGGAGTCTCTTATCTTCCCCAATTGCTCTCCTCTTCATTTATTGAGACTGAACCTCTCACTTGGACCCAGAGCTCTCCAATTCAGCGTATTCATCTAGCCAGCTTGTCCCGGGAAAGTCTGTCTCCACCTCCTGAGCAATGGGATATGTGTCGGTCCACCGTGTCCATCCAGCATCTGTATGGGTGCTGGGGACCTGTATGCCGGTCCTCAGGTATGTGCAGCAAGTGCTGAGCCATCTCCCAGCCTGAAATCTGTCTGTGAGGAGCTCATCACAAAGCGTGTGTGTGAGGCATGCCTCTCTCCAAAGACACGTTTTTAGACTTCTCAAATACTGGAACAGCAGTAGATGTAAGTCGCCTCTGACTAACGACATCTCTGCACAGTCTCCTTGCTCTCTCTCTCTCTTTTCAACTGGGTCTCTATTTCCCAACATTACCTTTAGCATCCTTCAACAACCCAATGTCCTACACAGCTTCAAGATTCGAGTGGCCAAAATCTGAGTGTCATCTGGAAACTTTATAAACGTTAGTGTGTTTAATATAATAACGCTGATAGACTGATTTCTGGTGGAGTGCAACCATGGCATATAACACAGTACTTTATATAAGATAGCATTTAATACCACGTGATTTGATTTTATTTCATTTTATTTTATTTTTTTAGTACAAAGCATGTCTCCTACTGTGCTAATCTCACTGGAAGGCATAGAAGTACACATCTTTTAGAGCAAGACAAGTTCCTGCAGTAGGGAGAGTGGAAGAAATCGATAGGAGCCTGCCCTCAGGGCTGGGTAGATGATGGCTCTGGTGGTAAAATGCTTGTTGCAGAAGCCTGAGACCTAAGTTCCAATTCTTAAACCCCTCCCCCCTACACACACACACAAAAAGCCAGGTATGCCGGAAGACCAGGATAGACACATAGGTAGCTAGCAGGTGCTGCTGGGAGAATCCCCAGAAGCTTCTAGAGTGGCCAGGCTGGCCTGTGTCACAGTGAACAAGAAAGAGCATGTCCCAAACAGGGTGAAAAGCCAAAGACCAGCACCTAAATACCAGTGACATCACTGTCCTCTCACCTCTATCACTCACCATGGATTGCACACATCTGAATTTGCACACACACATGAACATGCACACATACACACATATACACAGACACATGTACATGCATTGACACATGAACACACATACACACATCTACACACATGCACACGCATGTATACATATGTGCACACATGAATACACACATGTGCACACTTGTGCACACACATGTACACTCACACATGCACACACATGTATACACATGTGCAGACACAATGTCATATACACATGCACACAGTGTATACTTATGCACACCCACACATGTACATATGTAAACAGATACTCATGCACACACAAACATGAACACACATATGTGTGCACACCCACACACGCATACACATGTATACAAACTTGCACAAACACGGGCACACATTAGCACACAGGCTCACATGCACACACTCAAGCACACGTGTGTGTCATGTGCACACTGGTGAGAACCTATGTGCTAAACCCCTTCTGCCTCTTAGGGTTTCAGATTCCCAGACAGGGTAAGTTGACCATGCATATTTTCACTGGCTTGTTTTGTCATCTGCACATGCCATCTCTCTGGCAAGATACATTTTTACAGCTGGTCCCTAAGCTCAGTGTCTAAACCCCCACTCATACCATGATGACCCTTTCCCAACAGTGTGGGACAAGCTGCCTTCCTTGTCTCAACTCATCATCCCCCCAGGCTATGTTCCTCAGCACACATCTTAACTGCTCTGCATGCCCAGTCTTAGATCTCGTAATGAAAAGACTATTTAAAGAGATTAGTCAAATACAGAGAATCCAAATGTAATGCTGCTAAATCTCCACATTGTGATCTATGCATTTAAATATAGTTATTACACAAAAGATAAAATATCAGTTATTAGGATATCTGAATCGATAATGGAGTTGCATGAAGCAGTGTGAATCTTTCCAGAACGGTTAAGAATCCCTCATGGGTCCACAAATAGAAACTTAGTAGGAGTGAAATTACACAACATGTTCAATTCAACGATTATTAAGTTTTATAAATACGCTGATGACTAAACCTATCAAAAGTATGTGTGCTTTAGTTCAGCCTGATTTTCTGTTGATCAAACCACTGAAAGCCACACTCAACCCAAGGGAAGGAGTGTTTCTACCACGGCGCATGGCATGTGCATCCCATGGCCATTCCCAGAGAGACGTGAACAAATGCCTGTTCACCCCAGAGAACAGAAAGACAGACCAAAGAACTAGATCTGCCCAATTCTAGCTTAGTGAAATAATGCGTTTATTAGAACTTCTTACGGAAGCATGGGTGACTCAAAGAGAGCTGAGTCACCCCCATCCCCACCTCCAGCAGGGGTGACAACTGTGAAAGCCACTTCCTTCAACAACGTGACAGGTAGCTTTACCGGCGACTCTCTCCAGTGGCTGCTTATTCCTTATCCAGCCACAGAGTGGGGCCTTGGAATCTTGTTATTTTCAGGATCTCTTCGGCCTTGAGTATTTATTGTCAACCTGAGTCTTACAAAACTCTCGCTCTAGGAGGGAATGCTACAGATAGGAGGAAAGAGTCACTCGAGAGCGAGAAACTTATCTTGTCAGTAAATTTACATTTCTTTAGACACTCTTGCTTTAGTCTAAATGATATATTTTTAACCTGTGTTCTGGAAACATCACTCCCAAAATCCCTTCTCCATATGACTGTGGGTACTACTTCTATCTCCTTAGGCAATCTAAACAAGGACACACACACACACACACACACACACACACACAGTGCTATCTGCCTATGCAATCTAATTAACAATGTATAATATATTATACATGCAATTAGAAATGCAAATGTTTATCCTTTAATTCATCGAATGTTCTTTTCCCCTTGAGAACCACATTTATCCCACTGTAAGAAAAACAGGCCCATTCCCACTTTGTGCCCAACAATGGATGACACTGGCCAGACAGCTTAGACAACAACATCTAGAAGCCTGAGTCAGACAGAAGCCCAGTGGGAGAGATAGAATATACATTCCCACAGCTGAACTGCTCCTTAGTCCTCAGGCGAGGCCCTTGTTTGTTCCCTGGAGAAGCTGAAGGGTACAGAGAGGCAGGGAGGGGATGGTTCTTCAGGTCGTGTCCCCTTGAATATCTTCCCCTGGGTCCACATCCTGGTCCTTGGTCCAGGCCCTGCCTCCTTGGTCCAGGCCCCGCCTCCTTGCTGCATCGTTGACCATCATATCCAAGTAACGAATGCTGTTTCCATGGCATCCTCTCAGCAGACATGGGGCAACCCCATCCCTATACGCAACAAGGACACAGAGACTGAAAGATTATGACATTTCCGAATGGAAGCCTCTTACCCTACGTTCCATCTCTAGTACAAGGTGGCCAAGATGGGTAAAATGGGATTTTCTTATAGTCCTTTTAGAACGATGGGTCAGGACCCCTTTGGCAACTCGCTGTCTCTAAAAATATTTACATTACAATTTAGAGCATTAGCAAAGTTCAGTTACAAAGCAGCAATGAAAATAATTCTATGGGGTTTGCCGCAACTTGAGGAACTGTACTAAAGGGTCACAGCATTAGAAAGGTTGAGAACCGCTGATTTCGAGAGTAGCAAGCTAGTTCCCAAATAAGGTATTTAATCATTTTACATCCCAAAATCAATTATTGCCGCTGTGATGTTTCTGATGATACAAGTCTCTTTAGGTCACCAATATAAAAGATGGGGGATTTGAATTTATTTTGTTTCAGTGGATTATCAGAGCTCAATAATCTCAGTGTGTTTTTCTAGCCAACAGATCAAGGCAATGCCAAAAGCTAAGTTAGTCTTGTGAGTGTTGATGAATCTATCAAGTATTCAAGGTCTGTAGAGAAGAAAGGAAATTTGACTGGGCCCACACAGCCAGGACTCTTTAATGAGCTATGCTCCTAGGGAGCCCCACCACTAATGTGACTCAGAGGGGCCCAGCTGCCTGAGAATTTCTCCACTGATTTCAAATGAATTGAAACTTTGATCCATTACAGCATCCAGAAGAAGCCATTATTACACATGCTCTGTAGCTACATTTTCCAAATGTTAATTTCTCAGTTATATTAAAATCAATTTTCTTAAATAGCAGAAAGGCACCAGAGTGAAGGAGAAAACCACTAAGACGATTTTTTTTGTTGTTGTTGTTGTTCTTGGGCATTTTGCTGTATTATGAGTCTATTAATTTTCTCAACCAGCAGGAAGAGAATTAGAAAACTTCAAATATTATCACAAACAGGATATTAGAAGTCAGTTCTTCTAATGTCGGTGAGATTTTTAACTCTCAATGATACATCGCCAAGCTCTTAACTTACTAGAAATATTTATTTGCAAACTTGTGACTTTGAGTTCTTCATAGTTCATAGTCACCGACCACCTGGCTTTCCGGTGAGAAGAAAAGGAAATGACCCACCTTAACGTATGCCAGCCTTTGATGAGTGACCACCCAGCCCACAGGAAGGTCACACATCTCAGAAACAAATTTCAGATCTTGCCAGGCCATTACTTTTCCTGGTGTTCTTAGAGACTGAGTTAATATTAAAACATTTTGGCAGTGTGAGACGTTTTGGATGTAAAAACACACTCCGGTGTGTACCAGGACTGGGTCGGGTCTAGAGCAAAGCACAGCCAATGGGTGAAGTTGACTGCTGCCTAGGAGGGTGGTAGGTTTCAATCTAGGAAGCACACTAGACCAATGGTCCTCAACCTTCCTAACGCCGCGACCCTCTAATACACTTCCTCATGCTGCGGTGACCTCCAACCATGAGATTATGTCGTTGCTACCCCATAACTATATAGTTTTGCTACTGTTTGTAATGTAATATCTGATGTTCAAGATATCTGATGTGTGACCTTACACACACAAGGAATGGCAACCCACAGGTTGGGAATGGCTGCCCTGGATGCTTCTCTACCCTAGAGGCACATCCCTGGCTCCCCCTCCCCCATGTCCCCATGTCACAGATGGATCTGCTGACACTTTCTAAGGCCCACGTTGTCCTGTTGGCGTCTTAAAAAGCAATAGTCAAGTCTCCCAGTATCTCCAAGCAGCATCCTCTGGTAGTGAAAGAAAGATTTCGGTACCACGGTTGACTCTCCCTGGTTTGGCCAAAACCCTTTTCCTTTGCCTTGGATATTTTCTCTTCTCTCCCACCGCCAACGTATGCTAACTGCATGTGTGTTTCGTGTTTCAGCTTATTCCAGCACTACAGGCTCTACGAGTATCTGTTCTACTCAACCAGGGAAGAAATCGTCATCGGGACCGAGGTGAGTGAAGGAGGGGGAGACTCTGCTGGGCTATTCAGCGGACCTGAATCCAGGACTGCTCAAAGCAACTCCGGGTCATGTTTGTTGAAGCATTAATAAAACCAAGCAGTAATGAAACAAGAACACTCATGCCAGGTGAGATTCCAATTAAGAAAATAAGCCGACTTTGAGTGTTGGGAAAACTGTTAGTTGTGTACTTAACTATTTTTGGATCGTTGAACAAAGGAAACGACTGTTGAATAGGGTTCTCTTGTCTCCGCCCAAATAAAGTCAGGACACTCTGACTCTGAGGTGGACCAGCCCGGCGCTCTCTCTCTCTCTCTCTCTCTCTCTCTCTCTCTCTCTCTCTCTCTCTCTCTATCTCTATCTCTCTCTCCTTATTTTGTGTTGTTTTTTCCTCTGCTCCTTTTATAAGACCTGCTTCAAACCTCGCTCCTTCCCTGGAGCAAGTCTGATTCCTGGCCTTGAGTTAGATTCTAACAAAGGATTTGGGCTCATTCACTACACGCAAACCTCTGAGGGCTTTCTTTTTTCTTTTTTTCCCCTTAGTTTCAACTGACCTTCTCTTGCTAAATTTTGGCTCCCATTACACAAACATCCATCATCCTGTGAATTTCTCCAGTGTCTCCTGTGGGTTCATACAGTCAAGCAACTCAACAGGGATGTTCCCCCAAGGAGAAGGTCACGTGCCGCTTTTCTCTAACATATGACAGCCTGTAGTATCATAGAGGACACGGCCCTCCTGAAATTAACCCTAAATAATCATTTGAGTAACAAACGGAAGAAGGGAGGTTTTGCAGTAAACAGTCTATGGCGAGCCGGGGAAGCCTTCTCAGATGCGTCATACAAGTGCAAGTACTGGGAAAGACCCCAAGTGGGGATCCATCCCAATGAGAGGAGGGTACTACAGAAAGTGCTCCTGACAGTGCTCTATCTGCTTAAGCAGCTCCACTGCCTCCGAGAAGGACAAGTGACAGTCACAGCCATTGTTGATAATGGTGGAGAGGGAACCCCACCATCTATCCATCTTCCCTCAGATTAAGTACCAGGCAGAATGAACTCAACCCTGGACTGCCTACCTAGGGAAGCCTTAGGTTGTGACACTGCCTCCACATCAGCAGAAGCGGGTGTTTAGGGACACGAAGAGCATGTCACAGAGTTTGTCTCTCCCGTGTTCCTCTGCCCTGCAAGGCCAAGGTCTGATGACATTCTCTAGCATGGCAAAGTCACATGGGCGAAGTGGACAGGGACCAGCTTCTCTATTGTCTGTTGTGTTGGCTCCAAGCTGGTCAGAGTGACGGAGTGTGCTTAACGGAAGGACATTGGGTCTTCTAGAGCTGAACAATCACAGAACTATAAAGGGCCAGCAAAAGCAGCTATCATGTATTTTGTGGTATCGTGGAAGTCTCTGATGACTTCTGGTGCAAATACCTGATTGTTAATGGAGAAGGCAGGAGTCTGGGCCACTACTATGTGACTGCTGGTGCTGGTCCCAGAGCTCTGGGCTCAAATGAGAGACTCTGATAGTCAGGAGCATGTTTTAGATTCAACAAGCTAAACCAATATGATAAGCCTGAGTTTCTTTCTTAACCATCGATAGAGGATTCGAGTGAAATACACATGCCTCATTCATAGATATGACCAGATCATAAACAAAAATTTTTAAATGACATACAATGCTCCCATTCTCCATCTGCTAATTAAGTAGTAGACCCAAGCAATACTGATCAGTGACCGCCAAACAAAAAAGCAATAGCCAAGTATTACCGACTCCAAAATAAAATCGTAGAAATTGATCTGCCTACGTTCTTCCTGATGGATCTTTGAACTGGTCAAAAGTTCTGACTGTTTCCCCACTAACCACTTGTGTGCTGGGAATACGGGACATTCAGATGACTGTCGGGGGGGAGGGTGTCACAGGAATGCAGTGAGCAGTCCTGACTGGGCAGGTGTGCTGGGCCTATGACATGCAATCTTAAAACACTACAATACGGGGAAATAAAATGGTACAAAGGAGGGACCTATGGATAGAAATGACCCGCCTCCTCCAAGCACACTCCAGACATTTTGTTCAGAGCACAGGGTATGGCATGAATGTGGTTTAAGTGTGTCCATCAAAGATCCTGGCCGGTTCCTTATCCCCAGTGTGGCAGACACTGTGGAGCTGAGGGAACCCTGAGCAGGGCAGTGCCTGACGAGAGGATATGTCATTAGAGGAGCATCTTCAGAAGGGACTGTGGAACCTAATGTCTCACTGTCATCTTGATGGAAGCACAGAGCTCTTCCTCCCACATGTCTTGCCATGGTGTCACTGTCTGCCGTTAGGATCTCACGTTAGTCACGCCCAAGTAGGCAATTAAATCTGCAGAACTATGAAACAAATGAACTACTCTTCTTCATTAAGTTAGGCTGCCCTGAGTATTTTGTTCTAGTAATGGAAAGAAAAACAAACAAACAACAACAACAAAAAACAGACCAGTTTGTCCTCCTTCAAACAAGCAGAGAAACAGTCCAAAGCATAAGCTCTGCTTAGCTGAGAGACCATCAGGGATTTGAACACCAGCTAGATGTGTGTCGGGTAATGACTACGTGCTAATCCGTGTACCTCGTAAAACCGTTACCAGTGTTTAAAGGTTTGCAAGTTTGACTAAGTGGAGGAACTTGAGAGGGGGCAGAATTATTCTGGGATGCTTAGGTAGGCTCAGAAATGATCATTCATCACCATGGAAAAGAAACGGGAAAGCAAGAGATTGAAGGAGAGAGACTGAAATGTCGTATGCGTGGTCTTGAAAGAAGAGACCCAAGCTCAGTCACTGCCCTGGCATCTGTCATGGGAAGGCCTTGTGATTTCTCAACATTGATTAAGCATTATTGCTTGTTTTCGTCATTATAAAATTTAGGTAGAAGCGTAATGGATGTGTAGAATTCTAACACATGGCACATATGAGTATTTGGAAAAGCAGCATTTAGTATCAACTGGGGTAACTGTCTGTATGCTAGATTCCCGCCTTATAAAGAACTCTAACCCGAGTTGACTCACTCTAGGCCTCTTTACATACCGTATCAGCAGAATGTAATTCACCTTGCCCTAGCCTTTCTTCGGAGAACTAGGAAAACAGGGCAAGATTTTTTTTTTAACTTAAGTATTTGAGATCTCAGCTGTCAGCCCAAAAACATTATGAATCTGGGACTGGAGAGATGGTTCAGTAGTTGAGAGCACATTGCTTCTGCAGAGGACAGTAGTTTGGGTCCACCATATCCACAACAGGTGGCTCAGAAGCCTTCAGCTCCAGGGGACTCTGGCGCCCTCTTCTGGTCACCCCAGGCACCTGCATTCTCTCTCTCTCTCTCTCTCTCTCTCTCTCTCTCTCTCTCACACACACACACAAACACACACACACACACACACAAACACACACACGCACACACGCACACATAATTAACAATAGGAAATAAATTTTGCCTGGCAGTGGGAGATGCTTTCAATTTAAGTATCTGTCTATTTTTTACACTTGATCTTAGCCAAAAGGCCGAGAAGCGATATCTGTTTTGTTTTGTTTTGTTTTGTTTTGTTTAAAGGAGGCAAAGACACTTAGAAAATAAGAACCAGGTCTCTAATGAACAGGAAAACAGAGTGAAAAAAGAAAGTATAGGCGACCCCAAGAGGTGTGTGCCTCACCCCAAAGGATCACCTTTTGGGAAATCGGTCCTCGTATGAACTGAATTCAAGTTAAAGATTTTCTCTCTCTGGAGCATTTTAATCAACAATATATAATTCTAACCTCCTCTAAACCAAAAGTCCACCACACTGCCACTGCCAGCAACCATTTCCCCATAACCAGAACCCAGCACACATTAAAGTCACCCATCACAGAAAATATAGACCACAGGAGCCTAGATCTCGCAGATTAGGCTAGGCTGGGTGACCAGCAAGCCTTGGCGTCCTGCGTATCCTCCTCTGGCACTGGAAAGCATGTGTCACCGCGCCCAGCTTTTGATGTGATTGTTCTGAGGCTAAACCTCTGGTCCTCAGGCTTGGGCGGCAAACCTCCAGGGAGCAGGGTGTAAGCGGGAACAGGCTGGGAAGTGGGAAGGGGCATTTTGCCCTGTCTGTTCCAGATCGATGCTGGGACTTAGCAACGTGAAGGCCTTCGTGTGCCACTTGTGCAAGAAGACGAGAACCCCGGCCGATTTTGCAGAAGGAACGTTTTGTAAATCAAGAGCAGGCTTATGCTTCTTACACTCACCCCCGACATTCTGACAGATAGACAGCCTGCCCGAGGGACATCACCTGGAATTTTACAAGAGAAAGGCTAAATGGGAAAATAATTGGGCATTCTCAAGCCCGTGAATGTAAACACTCTGCAACTGTTCTACAGTATTTAACTGTAGCTACAACACTGGGTCTAACTGAAGAGTTACTTATAAAGTATGGAGATGGCATATTCTACTCTCGCAGACCAAATCTCCCCCCCTCCCCAATGAAGACAGAATTGTTTTATGAACTGTGGGCTGTGTAATGAGTCTTAAAATATTTATTCAGTTTAAGTTCAACAGAGCGACGACACAGCAGACCTTGAATCTCAGGCACACACAAAGGTCACCATGCATGTGCACGCACACGTATGTGCATGTACGCATGAGCGTGCTTGAACATGCCCATAATGCGTGCATTTGAGAGATGAAATTTTTCATAAGATCTGGTCTATTCCAATAATTCTCCCAACTTCTGAACTGAGATGGAAAGGGCGGAGCCTGCAGGGTTACTACTCCGCAGGGGATGTTCTACCACTCGGATGCCCCTAGTGCCACTTGGCCCCTGGTGTGGCCCCATGGAAGCCGTTCCCACTGTAGCATGTGTGGTCACAGTGCAGGCCATAGCACTTCCCATGTAGCCATCGGCAGAAACCGGGCCCTTACAAGCTGTGCTGTGCCGGGATATAACTATTATCCATGTGATAGAGGTACAGAGATATTTAAAGAGAATCATAAATACACCTAAGTGCCTAGCTTGCCTGAAGTTATACTTTGGCAGACTTTCAAATCCCAAAATAATACTACTTCAGGTCAGCAAATACAGGAATTCGGAGTTCTTCCAGCGCAGCGGATGCCAGTGGGATATAATTTCATGTTCTGAGTCCATGCTCTAGAGCAAACATAAAATAAAGAAAACATTTTTCCCTCTCTGATTTCAAAAGCCACCCAGATTATGGGTGTTAATGACATTGTAGTTCTCGGGGGAAAATGCCAAGAAAAAAACGTAAAATTTCTTTTATTCACTTAACATATAAAGTTGGATAAACAAAACAGGAAACTTCTGTCACATCTGCTGCAGCCACGTCTTGTGGATAAGAGAGCAATGCAAATAGCATTCAAGTCTGGATAGATTTAGAAAAGGAAGAGGTAATTGAAGGGTAGCTATCAGTATCTTCCCCATCTTCCTTGAGTCTACTCTTAAAATGCACCTATTAAAATCACAATACCTTCTAACTCCAACTCCAGGGGACCCAACGCCCCCTTGTGGCCATCTCCAGCACCTACACCCACATACACATACCCACACAGAGACACATTAATATATACACAATTAAAAGTAAATCTTTAAAAATATTGCCCAAACTTACACAGATGATTTTCTTTAATCTTGAAAGAGGTTTCTGTCTTAAATTAGCCCATTAGCAAGCTTCTGAGAAGGAATATCACACAGCATGTAATTTGTTTAATCCAGTGGAATGGGGAGTATACTGAGAAAAAAAATTCCATCAGAAACTGTTCTGTTGAAATAACTTTATCTGCCCTGCCTGACACGTGTGACAGAGTGACCGGAGAATCTGTCACTTAAAGAAAGTGGTTGATGTTTCAGCCTACAATTCATCAAACCTCACTCTCGGCCTTTTCCCTCCGAGCTCTGAAAAACAATCACCCTCCCTTAAGTATCAATCGTCTCCGAGAAATTTGGGCGAATTTGTCTCCAGCCAAACAATTGATAAATGGCAGGTGCATAATTTAAAGATGGTTTCCATAGCAGCTCGCAGCTCGCCTGGTACCTCAGCGTGTGAGTCAAGTGTTTCCGGCCTCCTGGATGACTGTAGCATCCATCTCAGAGATTGTACAGTCCTTTCTCTGAATGAACAAGGCTTGGATTTTGGCAATCACACGCCCTGCCTTCTCTTCTACACGATACATAAGGTCTCAGTTGCTGAGCAGAGCAGCAATTCTTGGCCAATCCAAAGCGATTATTCCTTCATCTGCAGCTTTAGAGACATTGTAACTGATGGAAGGAGGAAGGGAGGGAGGGAACAAGGGAAGTCAGAGAGAGAATTGTTACCACTGCTAGGTTTCTGCCCTCGGCACTGACATACCTGATGGAGATCAGCAACCCCGAGTTCTGCCTCAGAAGCTAACTTCTAAAACCCTAGCTCTCCACCACAGAGCTTATTATAGACTCATGTCTCTTGGTCTGCTCCACGTGGGCCTACCTACATTCAACCGGTGCTCCAAATTTTACCAAGTGATGTAGTGAAGAACAATAGAAAGCAGAATTTCATCATCTGGTTTGAAAACGTCACATTTTAGAAACATGATTTTTGTCTGTCCGGCGAATCCTTTACCAAGGGCTCAGAAGCTGCCCTTAAAAGAAAATATGTTTCTGCTATTCATGTGGAATCATGAACTTTTTCTTTTCTGTGGAACACCTTCTGAAATGTCAAGATCCCAGACGTCTTTGCCTAGATCAGAATTTTTAACTTATATCTGGGGGAAGGAGGCTACCCTAGACAAATATAAAAACCAAACTTCTAAAGCAAAATCCGTGATACAAATAAGCGACAGAAAGCGAGTAGCTCTGTTGCTGTTGTCTGCAATTCCATGTTGCAAATTAATACAAAAGACTTGAGCTGAAGGAAATATCAAAAGCATGTTCATGGGGCTGCAGAGGTGGCCCTGCGCATAAGAGCCTTGCACGGTTCTTTCAGAGGACCTGAGCTCTGTTCACAGCATCCACATCAAGCAGCTCGGGTGCCTGTAACTCCAGCTCCAGGGTATGTCCTTTGTCTTCCGCAGGTACTCTAACACAGACACAGGTGCAGACATATAATTTAGAAAAGATATTTAGAAAAAAAAAGCACATATATCCACAAGAAGACACTGAAATAGTCAATAAACTCATGCAAAGATTTTCAACATTTTCAGTTCTCGAGGAAATACAAATTAAAAGCCCCTCATGGTGGATGTGATGTTACAGGCATGCAGGGCTGTCACAATTCGAAGGCCAGTCTGGATAGCTGGTGAGTTCACTGTGAGCCGGGGTGATAGAGAGACCCTATCTCAGATCTCCCACCTCAGGAAAGAAAGGCATGCCAATCAAAACGTCTATGTTCCGAAGAGTGTAATCTGCGGACCCCTTTCCTGTGAGAGTGTGGTGGAAAGGACCACACACTGTACCGGTATGAACAGACGTGGGTTAGCATCCCTCTGACAACTGGGCAGCTTTGAGGTAAGGTTACCTTTCATCCAGGTCTATACTTCCCTGAGTTTATCTCAAGTGCGTAGTAAGACGAGGGGCAGAAATATGAGGATGGATGTGTACATTTGCCTGCAATATTGAAGAAAGTAACATAGATTGTGACATACTTAAACATCCTTTATCAGAGAGAGAGAGAGAGAGAGAGAGAGAGAGAGAGAGAGAGAGAGAACACTCAGAGGCTTGGAGTGGGTCTGTGTATGGCTATGTGCACCAGTATACAGGGACCAATGCCCTGGATCTGGAATTATAGACAGTTATGAGCTGTCCATCATGGGTGCTAAACACACACACACACACACAGATCCTCTGGAAGGGCAGTAATTGTTCTGCAATACTGAGCCATTTCTCCAGCACCTGGAATTAAAGGAAGGCAAGAAGATAGGACGGCAGGCAGGCAGGAAGGAAGAGGGGGGAGAAAGGAAGAAAGACAACACTTTTATTTATTTCATTTTGCGTGCATATAGACAAGGATATGTGCAACTTGCCTGATCATAGGGGTGAGAGGACAAATTGCCAGAGCCGAAGGGTCCCCCGTGGTTAGAACTTGGGGTCCTCAAGTTTGGCAGCAGGCATCCTACCTTCTGAACCTCTCGCCTGCCACCTGCCATGTTTTTAATATTTGAAACAGGGTCTTATGCATCCTAGACTGACCTGGAACTCATTCTTTAACTGTGGATTACCTTGAACTCCCGTTCTTCCTGACTCGGCCTCCTAAATGGTACCCACAAAGAACTCTGGTGATTAAGAAGTATCCAGGCATTGAGGTCCTTACCTGGGACAATATTCATGTCATGTTAGGCATCTAATAAGACAATCAGTGAGATGTGCCTATCGGATTTGAAGTTCCTGGTTCATCTCACATCTCCATGTGTCACTGTAGTTACCTGCTGGTGGGACAAGACTCACCAGTCCTCAGGAAGCTGGTTGGCACCATATTCGTCTACCAATTCTTTCTCTAGGAATTCTGACTTGACACAAACATTGGCCGCCATTGTCTTTGCCTAGGCCAGACAAGACCTCTCCGTCTGCTTTACTATTTGCATCCCTGTTCTACAGTGCTCTCTCACCTCGTGGACTCTCTTCACACTAGTCTAAGTCATCAAGGTCTGCCAAAGACTTTCCTACTTAGAAAGATCTTGCCCCACCAAAGGGCTCAGCAAAGCTGTTAAAATTCCGCATCAGCCTTGAGTGAGGCCCCTACTGGATCAGCCTTTCCTTGAACCCCCTCTGTAAACAGTTCGCTCTGTCCTGGTGACCTGTGGTCCAACCACATCTTGTCTTATTCTACTCCGTTAGATTATTAACTCCCTCCATAGCATCTCCTTTATGCTCCTCCAGACCCTTCTACTTGTGGGAACCTCAGATGAGGATAACCAAGTATTCCTAACGGCTGTGATAAGCTGGTTGGTCCATCAGGGACTGACTTCACTCACCCTGTCTTAGGCTGTACTGACTTTGCCTTAAGGGGAAAGATGGGAAGTTACATGGCTTGGGGTTTTTTCTGCCTCTACAATGTTCAGGATGATTCCGTCTGTTTCTGTATGTTATTCCCTCACAAGTCAGGTGACAGCAGACTTTCTCATTGTTTGCTTAAAATGACTCCTCTGATTCCAGAAGCTCAAGTGCTGAGCAGTTCCTGATCACCCTGGGTTCTTGTACAGGACCGTTGTTAAGGCTGCCATCTTTAATGTCATGAATTTTTTTTTCCCCTCTTTAAGATCAGACCCTCAGGATATCATCTACTGATTTTTACTCTGTTCTCCTCCTCACTCTCTGAATCTTCCCGTGGGTTCCAAGTTCTTAGATCCTAGGAAGGATTGCTGAGCACAGATCTAACTTGTAGTCTCTTTTCTTTCTGACTCCCATGCCTTAAGTGTCAAGCCAACACCTCCATCTGCATTTATCTGATTTACTTGCCAAACCACAGGCTTACAGGGAGGATACTAGCTGAATCTTTTCTCATTCCAATCACTCCTCTATGTAAACAGGTTCCCCTACTCTACACAGATGAAACCCTCTCAGCTGCCATATTGGCCTCAGGTGCGTTTCTAAGTGTGCAAAGCAAAGGCCAGACAACCTCTGCAGCTGCTTACTAACAATCTTGACCCTTGTGCCCAGCAATCTTGACCTTTGTGCGCTAATCTCCAAGACTGTGAAATTTCCTCTTAGCCTGTCACAGTTTTCAGGGCATCTCTATTCCTGTGGCGGATGCCACTCATCCAGCAGGCACGCCACGCCACCCCATAGCACACAGACGAAGAGTGCCATCTTGGGATGCCTCCCACAGATACTCCCAATCTACAATCTCAGATGCGCGTCTCACTACTCAGATCAAGAACTGTGCATCCACTGTCACAGCACAAAGGCACACTAACAATCTTCCGTTGCATGCTTCACTACCCATAGTCGGGACCGTCTACTCATGTCTCTTCAAGTCATCTTCAGTCATAGCCTTGTTTGGGCACCAATTATGCTATGTGGCAAAACTGCTTCTGAGGAAATGCAACACTCACGTCTATTCAACCACAGATAGGAAGCCCACAACAGACCAAAGTATGGATATGAGCAAAGTCCAACTCGGTCAAACAGTGAGTTGTATGGGTGACGGGTTACTTACAGGAGCAGAAATGACTTGAAGGCAGCTGCATCGCCAAAGTCCACACTGCACAGTCTACAGGCAGCTCAACAGGTTGGAAAGTGTCCTTTCTATCTAAACCTCGGCCAGGCAACTTGCCTGTTTCTGTTTCTTCAAGGCAGCTGGTCTGGACTCAGACTCTTCTTTGCACCTTGGCTTGTTTCTCATCCAATGTAGGTTCTTTCCTTTATAGTTCACTCTGGCAAGGTGGAACCCAGTGAATCTGGTGAGTTTCAGGGACTTCCGGTAGCCATTTTAAGTTGTTTACCTTCCTGCTTACGGAGTTTCCCTGCAGGATGGAATGTTCCAATATTGGAGAGAAACTGTTGTTACAGCAGACCTGGAAGACATATATCAAATTGGTGATAGCAGTCACCCCATGTTGACGGTATACTGGGTAAGTATGGCTTCTCCTTGGCTCTTGGCTCTGTTTACTGAAGTGGTTTTCAGCTGTCAACATGAGGCTGTCTGGTTTTAAGAGTAGAGGCGTCAATATCAAAGGTTTCCTTCTTTCTTTTCACCGATCAGCATCATGTCTCCCTTGTTTCTTATTTCTTTAGAGGTTCACTCGCTATGGAAGCACCTGTGTTCTTCCTGGAGGGCTGCATTTCATGATCATGTGATTAGGCTGCGTGCTTTTCCCTAAAGCCAAAAGTTCTGTCACAGATGAAGACTCCACAGCTATCTGTGAATAGGAGTAGGAGAATCATCTTAGTAGATGCAGGTTGTTACACAACACAGTGTCCAGGGCAGTAAAAGTAAGATCTGGACAACAAGGGCTCTGGTCACCTCATTTTGTTATTATAATGTTATCTGGCCAAGAGATGGCAGGCTGTAGAGGACCTAATGCCATCTGGAAAATAAAAAAGAGCCGACATGTTTCTGATCTGTGATCACATGCCCACAGAATCCATTAATAATCCCAGATTTAGTTTCCAGATAAAGCAGTCTCTTCTGTGTTGTCTAAGGTGTCCAGACATGACTCCGGCTGAGCAGCCCAGGTGCTAAAAAGAAACAGTTTTCAAATGTTTAAGAGAAAGCAACGTGGATTTTCTCTGACCCAGAAGCCTCTGAAAAATAGGAGGTTCCCCCAGTCAGTGCAGTCATCTCCTTCACACCTGAAGGTCTAGACACATACAAAAGGAAAACAGTCTGGTCCGCAGAACTCCCAAGAACAGACCAGAACTAGTAGATCATCTTGCAGGGAGGGTTTGGGCTAAATAAATGCTATCTCTTTTTTAAATAATAAAATTATCTAAAAATGGAGGGAACAAGGTGGAGAAGACTTGAACTCCAGCACAGAAGGCCTTGACAGGTGATAATTGGTCACCTACTGACCAGCTCTGAAGCTTCGCAATGTTATTCTTACTGAAGTATTTTGTAAAGTTGTTCAAGGACCTGGCTATAAATTGAACTAGTTGATTTATCTGCAAGTGTGGCATCATCTATCCCAGATTTTTCTAGACAGTTTAAGCGGAGCCGACCTCTTCTCCTGGTGAGCCAATCTCCAGGTGTTATTCTTATTAGTAAGATTCAGAGTGTGCACTGATCCTGTCCTAGTCAGGGTAGCATAATGGAGAAGATGGTTTGGAGATCATCTGGGCTCTGGAACTGGGGAGCAGAGAGGGATGGTCATTTACACGGATATCACACAGCAAAGCTCTAAACCAGGCTCCATAATCACAAAATGTAACCAGGTGCAAGATCCCACGATCTGGGATGATGCATTTTTATTTGATTGTTTTCTCCACAAAGGGCTCAGTCACACTCCTCTGCTATGTTTCCAAGTGTCCAGATTTGATGGCTACCACCAATAAGGTTTGGTGGATGTTTTACAAGTGCCTGAGAACAGGCATTCAAAACTGCAAGGTGCAGAAAGTGCAAATGAAGAACCATTGGGCTTGGGACAACAAACACATAGGAAGAGGCTGGCATTCCTTCTGTGAGCTCCAGCAACTTTCCAATAGCTGCTGTGCTCAGGGGTGGAAATAATGCACGGGCAGTGGAGACGGACAGATACTTGAGTTTTAGACCTGGCACCCATCCTGCTATTGGTTGAAACTCTAACCAAAAGACTATGGCAAGAGAAGCAAGACTCTCTGACAGGTGTGGAGGGTTAGAGTTCTCATACGCCAGCTTTTCTCAGGAGGCAGAAGTAGCCTCATGCCCTTATTTCAAGATGTGCATGCCTGGGACACACAAAAAGAGAGTTTAATTCATATGTTCTCTCTCTCTCTCTCTCTCCCAGTTTAAACCATCTATGACTTAAGTAGCTTATTTAGGCCTTTAGTAAGTGCTGATAATCAAGGACTTTCAACTGAAGAGATGGAGAATTTTGATGGAAAATCTATTCATGCTGATGTTTTAAGGGTTGGAAATATAGGGCAAAATGATGGTCTATTCCTAAATAAAAATCAAACTGCCTTAAGTAAACATTAATATTTAGTCTGGCAAGTCATGTGTCATCTCTGTTGTCCCAACTCCAGTAACCCTCACTGAGGCTACAAGCCCCTACAGGCCAATGGTATTATGTGACCAGGGTTGTCCCTTAATACATTAGCTTATGTGTAATCTGTAATCTGACCAGAACCTATCTCTGCTACACACACACACACACACTCACACAGACATACACACACTCATGTGTGCACACATGTGTGCCTCAATGAGCTATGTTTATGCTTTAGAATTGTATCCTAGAAAAATATAGGAGACAATGAATTGTCCATAGAGGACAGATAGATAGATAGATAGATAGATAGATAGATAGATAGATAGATAGATAGATAGATAGACAGACAGACAGAGTTCACATTCCTGCCTTGAAAGAGTGTTGTTGCTGGGCGGTGGTGGCGCACGCCTTTAATCCCAGCACTTGGGAGGCAGAGGCAGGAGGATTTCTAAGTTTGAGGTCAACCTGGTCTACAAAGTGAGTTCCAGGACAGCCAGGGCTACACAGAGAAACCCTGGCTCGAAAAACCAAAAAAAAAAAAAGAAAAGAAAAGAAAGAGTGCTATTCTAGCATTGGGTGGGAGGGATGGGATGCCTCTTCCAAAGTTCATCTATACAGAAACTGTGATGACCTCTTGGGTGCTCTCCCTTTGTTGCTTCTCACTCAATAGTGTGTATTAATTGTGAAAGTTATAAATTGTGCCATATTTTATGCATAAATAATGTAATATCATTATATTCGCCCTCAGCCTCCCCTTAAGTGGGTTGTCTTCATCTTCTCAAATAGTGTTCCTCTATTTTCATGTCTTCCCTGAAACCCTAAGTTACATGTGTATGAGGAAATGTACCATATATTGTCTCCCCAAGCCTGGCTGTTCCCTCTTAATACAAGGGACTCCTGACCCAGGCCCTTTCTTAGAAAACACACGATTCCATTCTTTGCAGTGGCTGAATGGGACACCACTGTCTTGCCAGGTGACAAGACGTTTCTGGGTGTCGGGGTTGCAATACAAACAGACAGAAACCCCGGACAGACCAGAGTACAGATACCACCAAAGTCTAACTTAGTAAGCCAGTGAGCTTTCTTGTGAGTAATTACGGCTAAGCAGTTACCTATAGGAACAGAAAAGACTCAAAGACAGCTACATCAACAATGTTCATCCCAGCATGAGTGACAGCTCATAGAGCTGGGAACCTGGCGCTCACTGTCAGCCTGCAGGCAGCTCAACAGAGTGCAGTGTTACTTCCAGGTGGCTCAGTTGATCTACACAGATTCCAGGCAAATGGGCTGGCTTCTGCTTCTTCCTGGCAGCTGCTCGGGTCTCAGAATCATCTTTGCAGCTTGTCTTGTCTGAGAGGGACTCTCAGCCATCTTTATTGCTTCCTCTGGGAAGCCTTGTGAATCTGGCCTTGTGAATCAGGCCAGCTTTAGAGACTTCCTGTAGCTACTTTGAGCTGTCTACTCTTGTCTTACGGAGCTTCCTTGAGCTGAAAGGTACCCGTCTCAGAGGAAACTGCTACGAAATAGGCATGCATGGTTGCTTTCTAGACATCTGTGCATTGTTGCCTGTTCTGTGACATGGGGACACTCGGGAACCTCTGCAGAGGTCCCACGGCATCTCTCAGTGTCATGTGCATGGACTTGGAAGGGATTCCTCATGACGGAGCCTAGTGAGAGCTGTAGGTCTTGTTGATCACTTGATCACAACCTTAAGAGTCCCAGTAGACCCATCCTGTGGTGCCCGCTACACAGGACTCCATGTCTCTAAACATCTATTGAAGTGGTCAGGTTTGAGTAATTTGCTACAAATCCCCAGATAGCATATGCCTGCCCCCTTCACATGTGAAGTAACCCAACTATAAATGCTCAATCTCATCTCTCTGTCCCTACTTGTCTATTCCTGTCCAGGCTGCCTTGGATGCTCTCCTGCCCATTGCTCTTAAGACAACTTCCATGATTCTAGTCCAGGTATACAGTTCAACACCACTGCACATAATAGATGCTCAGCAAACATCTATGCACAACTCCATTGCCAATCTCTTTTGGTGTATATGAAGAAACCACCATCCCTTGAATTATTGACTGATTGATTGATTAATTGATTGATTGATGTCTTAATGACTCACACTGAAGACCAGAGAGACATACCTAAGTGTCCAGAGCTAATCTTTCTATAAACAGGGCTTTGACCTGACAGCCAAAGCACTTCCCCTCTCATCTGAGCCTGTTAGATACCAGGCTGAGCTGCATAGGCCTTTGCTCTGCCATGGGGGCTGCCATGCACCTCTGTTCTCACACAGGTAGGGCTATGGTGCAGTGAAAACCAAGCAAGGGCCTTGATGTAAGAAACAGTTCCCAGTTGACAAGTATTTCCAAATCTGGGTGTTGCATACAGTCCTATGCTACGTGGTCATCGCATTTACTGAGCAAATGTGTGTGCCTACCATCCTTACATATGCTTTAGGGTTTGGTGTCTGTGGTCCTTAATTTCCGGTAAAGATACTTTGACTACAATTCTCCGATGTGGGCTTGTACTACAGCCCTGGTTGTGTGCCTTGAGAATACCGGCCACAGAACCTGACGTCCATTTGCTAAGTCCATGAGAATGTAATTCACAAACAAAGGAAAGATTCAGGTTAGTAGAACAACCTGGATCAGTGGACTTTCTGGTCTAAGGATCAGTGGATGGAGGGAATCCACTTGAACAAAGTGTTGCTGGGCAGACATCACAAGATAAAGAGCAAAACTGGGCACAAATGCCAGGCACGGCAAGTCAGCAGAGCATTTGCCGTTTGCCTGGTACATCCAAATATGTTAACTCTCAAGCCACACAAACTTCCAAGCAGCCAGAGGAGATAGGCACCACTTTAAAGACTATGGAAGTCAGGAGGGTGGCTGTATGTTTAACCACTGTTCCAGATGCTTACTGGTTAGGTGATAAAGTCACTCTAGAATGAAGGGGTTTGTAGGGTTAAGTCATGAGTGATGCATTGATAACCCTCCAAAGTTTCAACTGTTAAAACACAAAGTGCCACTTTGGAATCAAAGATCGTGGCTCCCGCTTGTAGAGTCAAGCCATAAGTGACATGTTGATAACCCTCCGAAGTCTCAACTGCTAAAACACAAAATAGGCCCTAGTTTGCCTTTATTGCCTTCCAAACATACACTCCTTAAAAAATTAAGTCCGGCATAAATAACATCGTAACAAAGTTATTCTAAATATTCATCACTTTTACAACCCTTTCAACTTCTTTGCTTTCCACCCAAGAGCCTCCTCCCAATGGTCTCGTTCACACGGTAAATAATGCTAACCTATTACGTGTGCTTTCCCCTGAACACACAGTGTGTGAAAATAGACACGCTACATGTATTAAATTACAGCCAAAGCTGAGGAGAGAGAGGGGTTTGTGGTTCATTAGCCCCTGATAAATAATGAATGTATTTGAAATAATATGATCATTAAGCACAAATTAGCATAACTGCTAGAAATGCAATTTTTTTTCTGAAAGTTAAACATTTTCTTCTGATAAACTCTGGCTAAAGTTCCTAATATTTAACTGTTCTGTTTTCACTAAACAAAGGCAGACCAGCAGCGATTCAGCATAGTGCCTTGTCTACATTAAAAAAAAAAAAATACATGTAACAGAACATAGCTTGGGCATCTTCTGTTTATTTTTCTAGATTCATCTCTACCCCTCTCCTACCCTGGGGTGTGACTCAGTTTTATACTACATGGGAACCCTTATTAAATAGACTTCCTCCTCCTCTCCGTCCTCCTCTTCCTCCTCTTTCTCTTCTTCCTCTTCTTACTCCTCTCCCTCCTTCTTTTCTTCCTCCTCTCCCTCCTCCTCTCCTCTCCCTCCTCCTCCTTTTCCTCTTCCTCCTCCTCCTTCCTCCTCCTCCTCCTCCTCCTCCTCCTCCTCTTCCGTTCTCTATCTGGGTCACTGGAAACATAAACCAGGGCAGTGGGAAAGAAGTGGTTTTACTCTTAGCTGCCTGGCTGCTGAAGTCACTGTCTTTTGAGACTCCTTCACAGGCAACCACAATACCTCTTCTGACCTCTTCTCTCTGGATAATGGAATCTGGTCCATCCCTGACCCTGATAATCCCAGGGATGAGCAGAGGTGCATAATATCGTTATTTTTTCCCCAAGCCAGTCTTCTATAAATGGTCTCTCTACTCAACCCACCTCAATTACTGTTGGGTTCTGTTTCTTTCTTAGAAGTCTGAGAGACAGAGACAGAGAGTTTGTATGTGTGTGCGCAAGTGCATGTGCATGCGTGTGTGAGTGTGTGTGTGTGTGTGTGTGTGTGTGTGTGTGTGAGAGAGAGAGAGAGAGAGAGAGAGAGAGAGAGAGAGAGAGAGAGAGAGAGAGATCCAGATAACAATGTGCAAGATTGGAGGAAAGTCTAGCATGGAGTCAGGATCTATCAGGGGAAAGAGCTGAGTAGAAGCTCGGGCAGGGTGTAAGTGCTGGTGTGTTCTTGTGGAACCCGAGAATATATCTACATCACCCAGGAGAGGAATCAGCCACTAGTCTGCTTAGTGGGTTGACTGACAGCTTAACTCACTACTGTCCAACAGACAATTAGGTTGATGAGCCCTAAGGCTGAAGGAATGATCCTAACAGCTCAAGAAGTTAAATGCACATATATACAGTTTACTGTTTCTTGACCATCACCACTAACAGTGCCCTCATCAAGATGTGAAAGATGCCTGGACGAGGGTCTCCACCATCACTGGTCATCGGGGTACTGACTGTGCACCTTAAGCCAACTCCAGAGTATGGGATGCTTGGAACCATGCTTGCAACACAGACCATGCTAAGGGCGGCGGTCCCCACTCAGGCATTGACGTATTTGTATTCTCCTAATCCCTGAATGGAATTCCATGCTATTAAGGAGAAAGGGGTACTGGGATGGAATACTTTTTGGGGGGTGGGGTGCATTTGTGTGCAGGTATATACACACATTAGAGAGCAGCATCCGATGTCATTCTCAGGTTCAGTCCACAGAGTCTTTACTGAGAGAGTGGCCCTAGGTTGAACCTTGATTAGGCCCTAGACCAGAATGTCCCGAACATCCACCTGACCCCATCTCTCTGTGCTGGGATTACAATTGCCTAGATTTTTATGTGGATTTTGGGGGACAGAACTCACATCCTCACGCTTGCATGGCAAAACCTTTATCACTTGATCTATCTCCCCCGATCACAGTTAAATATTTTTAAGGGATATTTCCAGTCAAAATTGACACCCATCATCAATGCCTGTGCCCGGTGCATGTGAAAATTGAGGTGTAGTCCCTCAATCAGGCATAACCAAGGCATACACAAAAGCTGATGGGAAGGCTTGGATCAAAGGTCAGTACTCCTCACACACCCTCACAGGTAATTTCCTCTGTAACTCCTTTATCTCCTCCACAAAGAAAGAGGAATTCTATCCATCTCCCAGCCTCCCATCTTCACAAGCATAAACAAGATGGCGCCCGACCAGGGCAAGTGGCTCAGTTAACCCAGCAAGTTAACTTCCTCCTGCAGGACCAAAACCCCAGAACAACATCCTCTGCTGCACATCTGGGTGCAGAGAGTTGTCTGTTACCTTGTTTTATCCCCCAGTTCCTGACCCAGAGCAGCACAGAGTAGATGCTCCTCACCACGTGAGTTGACTGAATGCATGACTGACTGTGTTTGAGGAGGTTACTGTATGAATGATTGCTTTATCTCCTCCTTTCCTCTGCCTGACCCTCATCTCACCTCATCAAGGACCGCCTTTACAATCAGAGACACTCTCCTTCGCCTTCTCCTTGGGACATGCCCTCTGTCTTGGTCCATGCATGCTGCTAAGACAAAAGTGCCGACCGTCGGGTAGCTTCGAAACAACACAAATATTACCCAAAGTCACAAAGTCATAAGTCGATGGTCAAGGAACGTAGTATCTCCAGAGGGCTCACTCTCACCTCTGTGGATGATACCTCCTTCCTGTGCCTTCACTAGAAAGAAAAGCTCCTTTCTGCTGGCATTGACAAGTCACTAATCTATCTGGGTAGGGGTTCTGCCCTCAGGACCCGTTCACCTGGAAAGGCCTCACCCCCAGTACTGCACACTTGAGTTAGATTTCAATGTACATGTATTAAAACCACAGCAAAGTTCCACTCTGGAAGGAGTATTACAAGGCATAAATTACACAGTGATTGAAATATATAGAAGTACAGAATACTCCATAAATCTGTTTCTCTTCCTCTCGTGCCTTTAGTATTTCGGATGCTGAACGCGTTACAGGCTCTGAAATAAACATCCGTGACTTGCTGCTGGACGAAGCTCTCATCCTGAGAGCCCACACGCTAGCCATTCCTTTTATGAAACTCCTAAATATCAGATTACTGCCCATGGGGTTGCAAAATATTTCTACGCCTTTTATGGTTAAAATGCTCCAAGAATTTGGACTCGATCCCATGTGTGAAAGTTATTACAATAAATTCAAAATGAATAGACATGGAAAATAGTTAACATTCAGCCGTTAAAACTTTGAAGAAGCAAAGAAAGTACACAGCTAATTCTACGACTTGTGTATCTGCAAATTGTAAGAGACAGTTTAAAGTGTTTGCCCCAAAGAGGCTCACCTAATCATATCTAATGGGAGACGTCAATCCGTGTCACCCAAGGATTATTCTTTTAAAATGCACACATTGTCTGACTTTACTTGGAATAAACAAAAAGCTTAAATTAGATTATTGCTTAGACACGGAGCCATTAAAATTAAAATAAAGCCAGACATTTGGAATTAAGTCCATTTAAGAGAGTCACCTTGCATTAAATCATGGCCACAATATTTGCATTGTTTTTCAACCTTTATGCCCAAACCATAAAAACTGAGTTTAAAAAAAAACAAAAAACTTCATAATAGACACACACAGTAGGTGCACAGTGCTTTTACCCAAATTCCTAAAACCAGACAGAGCCCTCAAAGGCATCTATTTTATACCCAACAGACAATGCAAACACCCACTGAACCATTAAAGACAAAAACTCTAAGGTTCGAAATGTCATTAACATCTCTAGTCCCTGACTTCTGCTTTCAACTTAAAACAAATGAACCATTCACATCCCCCAAAAGCAGTTCAGTGACATCCCCTTCCCTCCTTTCCCCTGGAACTCCAGTACTACAGGAGGGTCTGACATACAGCAAACCCAAGCTGATGTAGTAATGGGGGTGGGGGGGACACACTTCATTTGTAGATATATGTGTGTTCAGCGGCTTTGCAAAAACCCACATTTTTTCAGATGAAAGGAAATATTTGTGCGGGAGGGATGAAATGCTCTCCTCGTCATTCCAAAATGAGGAAGTAAGTCAGGCTGGGGTGGGCATTCCTCACAGCCTGTGGGACTCGATGAGCACCCCGCAGTTTAGAAAGTCAGGCTTCTGCACCCCAAACACAGGCAAGGCAGCTTAAAGACATAGTGCACATAGTTGCCAAAAATGAGATGAGATTGGCTTGGTCGCTGTTTTTCCATTTTCTTTGTGTGTGGTTGTGTTCTTTGCTGCAGACTTCTAATTCTAATGCAGTGTTGTGAGATGTTGAGTCTGGAGAGCTGAGATGCTAAATCTGTGTTTGTGTGTGTGTGTTTGCACATGCACATGTGTGCCTGTTCAGACATGTGCCAGAGTATGTGTGTGCTCCTGTGTGTGTATCCCATCTACATGTGTGCATATATATGTACCTATATGTGTGTGTCCCTGTTTGTGTGTTTGTGTCTATCTGTGTGTATATGTTTGTATGTCTGCACATATGCCTGTGTGTCTATGTGTAGATTTGAGGTTGTGTATATTTTTGTGAAATGTCTTTGGATGCATGTTTGTGTGTATGTGTGTGTGTGTGTGTGTATGCCCTTGTGTCTGTATGTATCTGTATACTGTGTGTAGATGTGTGAGCATGTCTGTTTGTGTGTATATGTCTTTGGGTGTATCTGTGTGCCTGTGTGTCCATGTCTGTTTATATCTGTGCCTGTGTATCTGTGTATATTATTTGTGTCTGCATTTCTCTGGAGACAGACAGTGATGGCCACCTCATGATGGTAGGCTTCCTCAGAGTTTCAGAGGGGCCCTCTGAGAGAGCTGGAGGCCTACCTATGTGTGTATTTATGTCTGTGTGCTATAGGCCTAATGTGTGTGTCTATTTTGTGTGTGTGGGTGGGTGTCTCTCTGTGTGTGTGTGTGTGTGCACGCTATGTATATGCTATGTGTGTATCTGTATACTGTCTGCGTCAAGTATGCTATATGTGTGCAGGTTGCCTATGTGTAAGTCTATGCCTATATGTTCTCTGCCTATATGTATGTCCATGATTGTGTGTCCGTTGTGTCTGTATTCTGTCTACCTTTGTGTATGTGCTGTCTGTGATGTGTCTATGTGTATGTTGTCTGCTTAAGCGTGTGTTTGTGTGCATGTTTTTATGCTGTCTGACTAGGAGACCTTGTGCCTGCTTCTTTGAGGAGCTCTCAGAGCTCACTGGAGAGACTGTACATGTTCAGTTGCACAGTCTGAACCTCATGTACCGTTTATCTTTATTGAATATGCAATCAATGCAAAAATGCCCTCACTCCCCCAAACAGTAGGAATATGTTAACAAAAGAGCATAAAAGTTTACATATAATTCCATGGTTTTCTAGTGTAAAACAAAACCAAAACAAAACAAAAAAACTTCCTTCAAAACCCAATCATTTTGGCTTGTGCATGTCTTTTTATTCTGACTTTGTGACTAGCCCAGAACACTTTCTAATCCGGGAAAGTAGAAAGCGGTTATTCCCAAGGTCCATCTCAAGGCCTTGGATCTTTCAGGACAGTCAGGACCTGAGATGCTGTCATCCTCCAGTTCCGTGGGTCTCTGGTAGCTGGGTCCCAGGTCTCACCCGCTACCATGGCAGTACTAATGCCAGAGGCAGGGGCAGGGGCTACGGCGATGGGCGACTGGCAGCAGCAACAAGGATGAGGAGTATCAGCAGGGATGGCAGGGGTGTGAGCCCAGCCTGCTAGGCAGGCCTGAGGTCCAGCAGCGAACGCTATGGGAGAGAGAACTCTTCCGTCAATGTGTTACAGCTCAGTAAAACAGTCACTCTCAGATGATTCTCGGTGAAATGACTTGTGCAATTTATTCCATTTGGATGGGGACTTTGTAAGCATTGGGGAGAAGGGTGGGATCCAGGAGTAGGTGCTTCCCGTTGGCTCAGTTTGAGATGCGACTGATGCTATATTTACAGGGGGAAGGGTTTCAGGGGTTTTCCCGGTGTGACTGATTGTCATGGTCCCCTCAGTGGGGTGTCATGGTTACATATTCCAGAGCAGGTAGAGTTGGCCAGGGAGTTGGCCCTGTGTCTACCATCCTCAATCCTGAGTTTCAAGGGTGTCTGGTGGCATGGTCCACTTGCCCCCTCCCCCAAATGCTATCGTAGCTTGGGTTTCTATTGTGATCATGAACCATCGTGACCAAAAATCAAGTTGTAGAGGACAAAAGGCTTTATTTGGCTTACACTTCCACCTCAAGGTTCATCATCAAAGGAAGTCAGGACAGGAACTAGGACAGGGTAGGAACCTGGAGGCAGGAGCTGATGCAGAGGCCATGGAGGGGTGCAGCTTATTGGCTTACTCCACATGACCTGATCAGCCTGCTTTCTTATAGAATCCAGGACCACCAGCCCAGGGATGGCACCATGGGCTGGACCCTCCCCCATAATTCACTAATTAAGAAAATATCCTACAGGTTGCCTAATCTCATGAAGGCATTTTCTCAATTGAGGTTCTCTGCTCTCAAATGGCTTGAACTTGTATCAAGTTGACATAAAAACTATCTAGCACGTCGTATTCCAAAGTCTCAGAGAGTAGCAGAGATTTCTGAGTGACTCTTGTCTCTCAGTGCTACCTTACCCCTGTGCATTTATGGGGGGGGGGTGTCTAGCCAGGAGCTAGAGAAACAGGGTACTATCCCTACAAAGCAGAGAAGCAAGGAGAACTATTGACAACATTCTTGAGACCAGAAAGATAAAGCGGAGGTTTAACGAAGCACACAGGATCAAGGTGACAAGGGGACAGGAAAAGGTTACATGGGTAGGAGTAAGGTCACAAAGCAGAAGTGCTCTGTCCCAGCACTGGGCTATGACCAGTAGCTTGTTTATTGTGACAAGAACATCTATACAGCCGAGCAGAAAACATAGTAAAAGTTCAGAAACCAGAAGAAAGCAGGAAAACAGGCCAGTGGGTATGAGCCTGGAGCGCTACCTTGAGTCAAGAGTCAATCGTCAGCAGCACCTCACCTAAACAAGTTTGAAACCTAATCAGTTGTCACATTAAATGCACCAACCCATTTAACAGCCCTAAGCAGGTGACCCAGCTACACCAAGCGTTCATGACCTGCACTTCAAATACAAGGTCACGAGCACACTAGAAGTGAAACACGGGCACAGGGGAGAATTTCCTGAACAGAACTCCAATAGCTTATACTCTAAGATCAAGAATAGACAAATGGGACCTCATTAAATTACAAAGTTTTTGCAAGGCAAAAGACACCGTCAAAAAGACAAAGCGGCAACCAACTAACTGGGAAATGATCTTTACCAACCTTACATCCGACAGAGGGCTAATATCCAAGATATACAAAGAACTCAAGAAGTTAAACTCCAGAGAGGCAAGTAACCCTATTAAAAAATGGGGTACAGAGCTCCACAAAGAGTTCTCACCTGAAGAATATCTAATGGCTGAGAAGCACCTAAAGAGATGTTCATCATCCTTAGTCATTAGGGAAATGCAAATCAAAACAACCCTGAGATTCCATCTCACACCAGTCAGGATGGCTAAGATCAAAAACACAGGAGACAGCAGTTGTTGGCGAGGATGTGGAGAAAGAGGAACACTCCTCCACTGCTGGTGGAATTGCAGGCTGGTACAACCACTCTGGAAAGCAGTCTGGCGGTTCCTCAGAAAACTGGGCATGACACTTCCGGAGGATCCGGCTATACCACTCCTGGGCATATACCCAGAGACTTTACCTGCATGCAATAAGGACACATGCTCCACTATATTCATAGCAGCCTTATTTATAATAGCCAGAAGCTGGAAAGAACCCAGATGTCCCTCAACGGAGGAATGGATTCAGAAGATGTGGTATATTTACACAATGGAATACTACTCTGCAATTAAAAACAATGAATTCACGAAATTCCTAGGCAAATGGTCAGAACTTGAAAATATCATCCTTAGTGAGGTAACCCAATCACAAAAGATCACACATGGTATGAAGTCACTGATAAGGGGATATTGACCCAGAATCTCAGAATACCCTAGACACAATCAGCATATCAATAGATTTCTAAAAAGATGGAAGGAGAGACCCCTGGTCCTGGAAAGACTGGATGTAGGGGAACGCCAGGACAGAGTAATGAGAGGGGGTTGAACGGAGAAAAGAGGGAGGGAAGGGGGCTTATGGGACTTTCGGGGAGGGAGGAAACGGGAAAGGGGAAGTGATCTGGAATGTAAATTAAAAAAATAAAATTAAATTAAATTAAAAAAAAAAAAAAAGAAAAAAAAAAAGAAGTGAAACACATGGGGATGTGTCTGTCTCTTTTCCTGTCGCTGTGATAAGACACCCTGTCAAAAGCAACTTTAGTAAAGGAACAAATGTGTATTCTGACTCAGAAATCAAGGGTACAGTCTATCACCATAGGGAGCCCAAGAAAGCAGCCAGTTCCATCAGGAAAAGGACAGCAATGAACACTCCCTGTTCAACTCCCTTTCTCCTCTCTCCATTTGTGTAATTCAAGATCCCAGCCAGGGAATGGTGCCGCCCACAGTGGGCAGTCTTCCTAGCTCAATCAACATAATCAAGACATCCTCTCACAGCTGGTCCCAGAGGCCAACTTTAATCTAGAAAATCCCTCTTAGATTTGCCCAGAGGCCAGGCTCCAGGTATTCCAGATTCTGGCAAATAGACAATCAATGCTAACTTTAACACCCAGCTAACAGTAATAAAAAGAAAAGCACCAATGATTTTGTAATCATCAGTTACTGTTGTGCCTAGGAAACTGCGTGACAAAAGTTACTCTATAGTGACAAAGAGGCCAATTCAACAAGACTATCTAGCGATTCTGTACACACTCATGTACATTGTAACAGACAGACAAATGGGATGAAGGAAAAGCTCAGGAGAACTACAAGAAGTGAATAAATCCACAATCTGAACAGATTTCAACACCCCCTCTCAATAATTGATAGACTAGCGAGATAAAATTAGCCAGGATGTAAACAATTTGACTGACGCTAGCAAACGGTCTGACATAATTGACATTCATAGAACAGCAACACAGTCTACACATTCAACTAAGCAAACAAAGGATACCAAGAAAGCAGCCCACACCCCGGACTCTGACACAGGCCCTGAATTAATCCCAAATTCTTATCATATACAAAGAGTGGTTTGTAATCACAACTGCATCAAGTTAAAAGTAATAAAAACCAAACTCGTACAAACAACAGCTCCCAACAACATAATGATATAAGAGATAAAAATAGGAAGCTTGGAAGAAACAAAGACAACAGCAAAACAAAACTTAAGTTGTAAGTAGACAGGAGGAATCCGGTCAGTTTTTGTTATGGGCGTGGCCACTAGGTAAGATGACCACGCCCCACTGGATGCCCCACCTCCATGTGCTTTTAGACCTTATGGATTAGACTCTGTGGGTTATGGAAAGCAGAAGCAAAAAGAAAGGAAGAGAAGGAGGGAGGGAGGAAGGGAGGGATGGAGGGAGGGGGACAAAAAGCTGGAAGGAGAATCCAGGATCCAGGGATCTGGGAGGAGTAGAAAAGTGAATGCGATCAGAGTACACTGCATACATGTATGAAATTTTCAAAGAATAAATCAAACTATTATACTTATTTTAAAGCTCTTAACTCTATGGCCTCACCTTTCAACTTCAAATTCTAGCAAATAAGAGAAGATTAAATATTACCGAGCAGATGAAATAATAAAGAGCAGAGATCAATTTTCAAATAATAAGGGGCTTTTAAAAAACTCATTAAAAGTGGTACTGCCATTAATGTCTGAGCAGGAAACAGGTGACAGCAGAAGAAAGAAGCCACCAATATCAGAGATAAGGGAGATGTAGTAAAATGTAAATGTATATCAATAGCATTTGCATAATACAAAACACTGAAATTGTGTGGCATAATCATAGATATTGCAGTGGAGGGAACCTTACACAGATATAAAAATACTAAAAGAAATGTACAAAAGGTAGAGGAGAAGTAAACATAAATGGTACTATTTCAAACATAAAAAAATTAAATAAAGACAAATGAGAATGTTCTTAAAAAATAAAGTTATGGTTAATGACGTTAATTTTAGATGACTTTTCCTATTGGATTATTTATATTATTGCTATCTATTTATAAAAGGTCTTTATATATTCTAAACACTAATCCTTTCGTAGGCTATATATAATTAGTATCCTATCTACTCTGTGCCCTTCCTGTCTATAGTAGTGATGACTTGATAAGATTTCTAATTTCAGTTCACAGACTTTTACCCTTACATTCAATTATTTATTGTTAAGGTCAATAAATATTTCCCTAACTGACCTAAGGGCATGAAGATATTTTTTGTATATTTATTTCTGGACATATTATCATTAATTTTTTTCTTTTTTTTAATTTTCTATATTTTTTTGTTTACATTCCCAATGATTTCCTCTTTCCCTGTTCCTCCCTCCCGACAGTCCCATAAGCCCTCTTCCCTCCCGCTGTTCCCTATTCAACCCCCTCTCGCTTCTCTGTCCTGGTATTCCCCTACACTGCCACTTCCAGTCTTTCCAGGACCAGGGGTCTCTCCTTCCATCTTCTTGGAAATCTATTGATATGTGAATTTTGTCTTGGGCATTCCGAGTTTCTGGGTTAATATCCCCTTATCAGTGACTGCATACCATGTGTGTTCTTTTGTGATTGGGTTACCTCACTAAGGATGATATTATCCAGCTCTGACCATTTGCCTAAGAATTTCATTAATTCATTGTTTTTAATTGCAGAGTAGTATTCCATTGTGTAAATATACCACATCTTCTGTACCCATTCCTCCGTTGAGGGACACCTGGGTTCTTTCCAGCTTCTGGCTACTATAAATAAGGCTGCTATGAACATAGTGGAGCATGTGTCCTTATTGCATGCAGGGGAAGCCTCTGGGTATATGCCCAGGAGTGGTATAACAGGATCCTCTGGGAGTGTCATGCCCAGTTTTCTGAGGAACTGCCAGACTGCTTTCCAGAGTGGTTGTACCAGCCTGCAATTCCACCAGCAGTGGAGGAGTGTTCCTCTTTCTCCACATCCTCACCAACAACTGCTGTCTCCGGTGTTTTTGATCTTAGCCATTCTGACTGGTGTGAGGTGGGATCACACTTGATTTGCATTTCCCTAATGACTAAGGATGTTGAACATTTCTTTAGGTACTTCTCAGCCATTCCATATTCTTCAGGTGAGAAATCTTTGTTTAGCTCTGTACCCCATTTTTTAATAGGGTTATTTGGCTCTCTGGAGTCTAACTTCTTGAGTTCTTTGTATATATTGGATATTAGCCCTCTGTCAGATGTAGGGTTGGTAAAGATCTTTTCCCAGTTTGTTGGCTGCCGCTTTGTCCTTTTGACAGTGTCCTTTGCCTTACAGAAACTTTGCAATTTTATGAGGTCCCATTTGTCAATTCTTGATCTTAGAGCATAAGCTATTGGTGTTCTGTTCATGAAATTTTCCCCTGTGCCCATAGGTTCAAGGTTCTTCCCTAGTTTCTTTTCTATTAGTTTCAGTGTGTCTGGTTTTATGTGGAGGTCCTTGATCCACTTGGAATTGAGCTTAGTACAAGGAGATAAGAATGGATCAATTTGCATTCTTCTGCATGCTGGCCTCCAGTTGAACCAGCACCATTTGTTGAAAAGGCTATCTTTTTTCCACTGGATGGTTTTAGCTCCTTTGTCAAAGATCAAGTGACCATAGGAGTGTGGATTCACTTCTGGGTCTTCAATTCTGTTCCATTGATCTACATGCCTGTCACTGTACCAATACCATGCAGTTTTTAACACTATTGCTCTGTAGTACAGCTTGAGGTCCGGGATATTGATTCCCCCAGAAGTTCTTTTACTGTTGAGAATAGTTTTAGCTATCCTGGGTTTTCTGTTATTCCAGATGAATTTGAAAATTGCTCTTTCTAACTCTATGAAGAATTGAGTTGGGATTTTGATGGGAATTGCATTGAATCTGTATATTGCTTTTGGCAAGATGGTCATTTTTACTATATTAATCCTGCCAATCCATGAGCATGGCAGATTTTTCCATCTTCTGAGGTCTTCTTCAATTTCTTTCTTCAGAGACTTGAAGTTCTTGTCATACAGATCTTTCACTTGTTTGGTTAGATTAACACCAAGATACTTTTTATTGTTTGTGGCTATCATGAAGGGTATCATTTCTCTTGTTCTTTCTCAGCCTGCTTATCCTTTGAGTATAGGAAGGCTACTGATTTGCTTGAATTGATTTTATATCTGGCCACTTTGCTGAAGTTGTTTATCAGCTGTAGGAGTTCTCTGGTGGAGTTTTTTTTTCTATATTCTTTATTTACATTCCAAATGATTTCCCCTTTCCAGGTTCCCCCCTCCCCGAAATTCCTCTTCCCTCCCCCTGTTCCCCATTTGCCTAAGAATTTCATGAATTCATTATTTTTAATTGCTGAGTAGTATTCCAATGTGCAAATATACATGGAAAATATCTCTGATAAAATTGAAGAAATATATAGAAAAACATGTTAAGATTGAGTATTTCATGGAAAAATTATACAGATAAAATGGTAGGCATAAAAATATCCCTACGTTGATTGAAAGTGGAATTATAAACATTTTCTGAAAAAATTGAAAATCTAGAAGGAAAATATTTCTGATAAAACTCAAGAAATATGTAGAAAAACACGTTAAAACTGACTATTTCATGAAAAATTATACAGATAAGATGGTAGGCATAAAAATATTCCTAAATTGATTGAAAGTAGAAATAAAAACATTTTCTGATAAAAATTGAAGATTTACATGGAAAATATCTCTGATAAAACTGAAGAAATTTATACAGATAAATTGGTAGGAATTAAAATATTCCTAAGTTGATTGAAAGTGAAATTATAAACATTTTCTGATAAAATTGAAGATTTACATGTAAAATATCTCGATAAAATTGAAGAAATATATAAAAAACACATTAAGATTGAATATTTCATGGAAAAATTATACAGATAAAATGGTAGACATGAAAATATTCCTAAGTTTTTTGAAAGTGGAATTATAAACACTTTCTGACAAAATTGAAGATCTACAAGGAAAATATTCCTGAAAAAATTCAAGAAATATATAGAAAAACATGTTAAAACTGACTATTACATGGAAAATTATACAGATAAAATGGAAGTTATAAAAATGTTCCTAAGTTGATTGAAAGTAAAATTATAGACATTGTCTGATAAAATTGAAGATCCACATGGAAAATACTTCTGACAAAATTGAAGAAAAATACAGAAAAACATTAAAATTGAAGATTATCATGGACAATTATACCGACAAAATGGTAGGCACAAAAACATTCCTAAATTGATTGAAAGTGGAACTACAAACACACCCCTGCAATGAAACCGAAGATCTACATGAAAAACACCTCCGACAAAATCGAAGAAATACACAGAAAAAATGTTAAAATTAAAGATTGTCATGGAAAATAATACAGTCAAAATGGTAGACACGAAAAGCATTACTAAACTGAAAGAGGAGTCACAAACATTTTTTGATAAAATCGAAGATCCACATGAAAAACATCTCTGTTAGACTATGTTTTTTGTTGGGGAATTGAGTCTATTGACGTTATAAGATATTAAGGAATAGTGATTGTTGCTTCCTGTTATTTTTGATGTTCTTTTTATGTTTGTGAGGTTACTTTCCTTTGGGTTTGTTGGAAAAAGATGACTTTCTTGCTTTTTCTAGGGTGTAGTTTCCCTCCTCATGTTGGCGTTTTCCATCTATTATCCTTTGTAGGGCTGGATTTGTGGAAAGATATTGTGTAAATTTGGTTTTATCATGGAATATCTTGGTTTCTCCATCTATGGTAATTGAGAATTTTGCTGGGTATAGTAGTTTGGGCTGGCATTTGTGTTCTCTTAGGGTCTGTATGAGATCTACCCAGGATCTTCTGGCTTTTATCTTCCCAGGTGAGAAGTGTGGTGTAATTCTAATAGGCCTGCCTTTATAGGTTACTTGATCTTTTTCTCTTACTGCTTTTAATATTCTTTCTTTGTTTAGTGCATTTGGTGTTTTGATTATTATGTGCCAGGAGGACTTTCTGGTCTGGTCCAGTCTGTTTGGAGTTCTGTAGGCTTCTTGTCTTTACATGGACATCTCTTTCTTTAGGTTAGGAAAGTTTTCTTCTATAATTTTGTTGAAGATATTTACTGGCCCTTTAAGTTGGGAATCTTCACTCTCTTCTATACCTATAATCCTTAGGTTTGGTCTTCTCATTGTGTCCTGGATTTTCTGGATATTTTGGCTCAGGAGCTTTTTGCATTTTGCATTTTCTTTAACTGTTGAATCAATGTTTTCTATGGTATCTTCAGCCCCTGAGATTTTTTTCCTCTATCTCTTGTATTCTGTTGTTGATGTTTGCATCTATGACTCCTGAATTCTTTCCAAGATTTTCTATCTCCAGAGATGTCTCACTTTGTAATTTCTTTATTGCTTCTACTTCCATTTTTAGATCCTGGATGGTTTTGTTCAGTTCCTTCACTTGTTTGTTTGTGTTCTCCTGTAATTCTTTCAGGGATTTTTGTGTTTCCTCTTTAAGGGCCTCTAACTATTCACCCATGCTCCCCTGTATTTCTTTCAGGGATTTTTGTGTTTCCTCTTTAAGGGTCTTTACCATTTGACCCATGTTCTCCTGTATTTCTTTAAGGGAGTTATTTATGTCCTTCTTGATGTCCTCTAACAGCATCATGAGATGAGACTTTAAATCCAACTCTTGCTTTTCCAGTGTGTTGGGGTATCCGGGATTTGCTGTGGTGGGAGACCTGGGCTCTGATGTTGCCAAGTAGCCTTGGTTTCTGTTGGTAGGGTTCTTGCAATTGCCTTTCGCCATCTGGTTATTTCTGGTGTTAGTTGGTCTTGTTGTCTCTGGCTGGAGCTTGCTCCTCCTATGGGCCTGTAAACCTGTCTGTACTCCTGGGAGACCAACTCTCTTCTGTCAGGGTCTGTGCACAGAAAGCTGTGGAGCTGTCTGGTTCCCTGCTGCAAATGGAAGCTGGAAGGGAAGATTCCTGTTCCAGCTGCTCCATTGATCTTATGCCCTGTGCACTCCTAACTGTACCTCTCCAGAGAAAAGGTGGAGATCTCACCTCTGCACTCAGAAGTGAAATCGCTGCTGGGAGATCATTCTCTCCTGGTGGGCTAAGCACAGAAGGCTGTGGAGCTGCCTGGTTCCTTGCTGCAAATGGCAACTCTCTGGTAGTTCTTTGGGTCACTTAAGTATACTATCATATCGTCTGCAAAGAGTGATAGTTTGACTTCTTCCTTTCCAATTTGTATCCCTTTGACCTCCTTTTGTTGTCTAATTGCTCTAGCTAGAACTTCAAGTACTATATTGAAAAGATATGGAGAGAGAGGGCAGCCTTGTCTAGTCCCTGATTTTTGTGGGATTGCTTCAAGTTTCTCTCCATTTAGATTGGTGTTGGCTACTGGTTTGCTGTAAATTGCTTTTACTATGTTTAGATATGAGCCTCAATTTCCTGATCTTTCCAAGACCTTTAACATGAAAGGATGCTGAATTTTGTCAAATGCTTTTTCAGCATCCAATGAAATGACCATGTGGTTTTTTTCTTTGAGATGGTTTATGTAGTGGATTACATTGATGGACTTCCTTATATTGAACCATCCCTGCATCCCTGGGATGAAGCCTACTTGATCGTGGTGAATGATTGTTTTAATGTGTTCTTGGATTCGGTTGGCAAGAATTTTATTGAGTATTTTTGCATCGATATTCATAAGAGAAATTGGTCTGAGATTCTCTTTCTTTGTCGGATCTTTGTGTGATTTTGGTATCAGCGTAATTGTGACTTCATAGAACGAGTTGGGTAGTGTTCCTTCTGTTTCTATTTTGTGGAATAGTTTGAAGAGTATTGGTGTTATGTCTTCTTTGAAGGTCTGATAGAATTCTGCACTAAAACCATCTGGACCTGTGCTTTTTTGGTTGGAAGACTTCCAATGACCACTTCTATTTCTTCAGGGGTTATAGGACGATTTAGATGGTCTATTTGATCCTGATTCAATTTTGGTATTGGTATCTGTCTAAGAAATTGTCCATTTCCTCCAGACTTTCTAGTGGTGTTGAATACAGGCTGTTGTAGTAGGATCTGATGATTATTTGAATTTCCTCAGTTTCTGTTGTTATATCTCCCTTTTCGTTTCTGATTTTGTTAATTTGGATACTGTCTCTGTGCCCTCTGGCTAGTCTGGCTAAGGGCTTATCTATCTTGTTGATTTTCTCAAAGAACCAACTCCTAGTTTTGTTGATTCTTTGTATGGTTTTATTTGTTTCTACTTGATTGATTTCAGCCCTGAGTTTTATGATTTCCTGCCTTCTACTCCTCTTGGGTGTATTTGCTTCTTTTTGTTCTAGGGCTTTCAGGTGTGCTATTAAGCTACTAGTGTATGCTATCTCCCATTTCTTTTTGGAGGCACTCAGGGCTATGAATTTTCCTCTTAGCACCGCTTTCAATGTGTCCCATAAATTAGGGTATGTTGTGCCTTCATTTTCATGAAATTTTAAAAAGTCTTTGATTTCTTTATTTTTTCCTTGACCAATGTATCATTGAGTAGAGCATTGTTCAGCTTCCATGTGTATGTGGGCTTTCTGTTGTTTTTGTTGCTATTGAAGACCACCCTTAGTCCATAGTGATCTGATATGAGGCATGGGATTAGTTCGATCTTCTTATATCAGTTGAGGTCTGATTTGTAACCAATTATATGGTTGATTTTGGAGAAGGTACCATGACATGCTGAGAAGAAGGTATATTCTTTTGCTTTAGGATGAAATGTTCTCTCTATATAGATATAGATATAGATATAGATATACAGATATATAGATATAAACAGATAATATACATATATATATAGAGGTTTGTTCCATTTGGTCCAAGGATTCAATTAGTTTCATTGTGTCCCTGTTTAGTTTCTGCTTTCCTGAACGGTCCATTTCAGAGAGGGGCGTGTTGAAGTCACCCACTATAATTGTGTGAGGTGCGATGTGTGCTTTGAGCTTTAGTATGGTTTCTTTTACCAATGAGGGTGCCCTTGCTTTTGGAAATACATGTTCAGAATTGAGAGTTCTTCTTGGTGGATTTTTCCTTTGATCAGTATGTAGTGTCCTTCCATGTCTTTTTTGATGACTTTAGGTTGAAAGTCAATTTTATCTGATATTAGGATGGCTACTCCGGCTCGTTTCCTGGGACCATTTGCTTGTAAGATTGTTTTCCAGCCTTTTACTCTGAGGTAGTGTTTGTCTTTGACACTGAGGTGTGTTTCCTGCACACAGCAAAATGCTGGGTCCTGTTTATGTATCCAGTCTGTTAGTCTATGTCTTTTTATTGGGGAATTAAGACCATTGATATTAAGAGAGATTAAGGAATCGTGATTATTGCCACCTGCTATTCTTGACGTTATCTTTATGTTTGAGTGGTTATCTGCTTTTGGGTTTGATGAAAGAAGGTTACTATCTCGTTTTTTCCAGGGTGTAGTTTCTCTCCTTGTATTGGCGATTTCCACCTATTATCCTTTGCAGGGCTGGATTTGTGGAAAGATATTGTGTAAATTTGGTTTTGTCATGGAATATCTTGGTCTCTCCATCTATGGTGATTGAGAGTTTCACTGGGTATAGTATTCTGGGCTGGCATTTGTGTTCTCTTAGTGTCTGCATGAGATCTGCCCAGGATCTTCTGGCTTTCATAGTCTCTGGTGAGAAGTCTGATGTAATTCAGATAGGTCTTCCTTTATATGTTACTTGGCCTTTTTCTCTTACTGCTTTTAATATTCTTTCTTTGTTTAGTACATTTGGTGTTTTGATTATTAGGTGACAGGAGGTATTTCTGTTCTGGTTCAGTCTGTTTGGAGTTCTGTAGGCTTCTTGTATGTTCATTGGCATCTCTCTCTTTAGGTAGGGAAGTTTTCCTCCATAATTTTGTTGAAGATACTTACTGACCCTTTAAGTTGCAAATCTTCACTCTCATCTATACCTATAATCCTTAGGTTTGGTCTTCTCATTGTGTCCTGGATTTCCTGGATATTTTGCGTCACACATTTTTTGCATTTTGCATTTTCGTTGACTGTTGAGTCGATGCTTTCTATAGTATCTTCAGCACCTGAGAGTCTTTCTTCCATCTCTTGTATTCTATTGTTGATTTTTGCATCTATGACCCCTGATTTCTTCCCAAGGTTTTCTATCTCCAAAGTTGCCTCCCTTTGTGATTTCTTAGTTGTTTCTATTTCCTTTTTTAGATCCTGGATGGATTTGCTCAGATCCTTCACTTGTTTGTTTATGTTTTCCTGTATTTCTTAAAGATATTTTTGTGTTTCCTCTTTCAGGATTTCTGCCTGTTGACCCAAGTTCTCCTGTATTTCTTTAAGTGACTTTTGTGTCTCCTCCTTATGGGCTTCCATCTGTTGACCCACATTCTCCTGCATTTCTTTAAGCAATTTTTGTGTTTCCTTTGTAAGGGCATCTACCCTTTGATTCATGTTCTCCTGTATTTCTTTAAGCAATTTTTGTGTTGCCTCCTTATGGGCCTCCATCTGTTGATCCATATTCTCCTGCATTTCTTTAAGCGATTTTTGTGTTTCCTTTGTAAGGGCTTCTAACCGTTGATTCATGTTCTTCTGTATTTCTTTATGAAATTTATTTACGTCCTTCTTGAAATCCTCTAATAGCATCATGAGAAGTGATTTTAAATCCAGATCTTGCCTTTCAGGTGTGATGGGGTATCCAGGACTTGCTGCTGTTGGAGAGTTGGGTTCAGATGGTGCCATATTGCCTTGATTTCTGTTAGTAACATTTCTATGTTTGCCTTTTGCTATCTGGTTATCTCTGGTGTTAGTTGGTCCTGCTGTCACTGGCTGTTGGTTGGACCTCCTGTGAGAGTTCAAGGCAATTTCTGTCCCCCTAGATGACCGGGTTTCCCCTGGCACCAATTGCTGAGGGGCTGCCCTATTCCTGAGTGACTTTGGAGCCCTGATGTGCCTTGCCCCAAATGATGTTATACTTGGGGAATCCCTGCATACCTGGAGACTCAGTGTAGTCAATCCCCGGAGCAGAGGTGGCTAAGGGGAGGCTGGTGTGCTCTCTTCTGGTGTGGGTCCCTCTGCAGGGCAGATGTCCCACAGCAGAGCTGGTGCGTAGATGACCACAGAACTGCCCAGCTCTTGGGTACAGGGAGCACACCAGCTGACTGTGTCCCAAGCGTTGTTATGCTCAGTTATCCCTGTACCTGGAGGTCCCAACTGCTCCGTTGCCAGACCAAAGATGGCGGGCCAATTTTTTTTTTAAAATTTATTTTATTATACATCTAATATATATATATATATATATATATATGTATGTGTGTGTGTGTGTGTGTGTGTGTGTGTGTGTGTGTGTGTAGGAAGATGGTTTACCTTTAGGTTATTATACATCTAAAAGCTATTCATACTACAGCTTTAGGAAGAGATTGCTGTTTCTTTTTATCTAGATTATTACCTCTTTGCCTCAGATGCACAGGCTACCACGTTCCCATTATTTGTTACCAATCAAGGGTATAATCATGCTTGATATTGTATCTGATTTTTTAAAAATTTGTTCCTTTGTTCTATTTACCTATATAAGTGCCAATGCGTAACTATTATAGTCTTATCTAATGGTACATATCTTCCTTCTTTACCAATATCCTTCAAGTTAATTTAATCTAGTTTTTGCACCCATAATCCCATATAGATTTTAGAATATTACTGTCAAATTCTATAAGAAAATTTGTGTATTGTTATTGTAATTTTACTGAATCTATGAAGCAATTTGGAAACATTAGTATTTATGTGTTTATAGACAACCATAAAGATATTTAATCTCGCCAGGCAGTGGTGGCGCACGCACTTGGGAGGCAGAGGTAGGCGGATTTCTGAGTTCGAGGCCAGCCTGGTCTACAGAGTGAGTTCCAGGACAGCCAGGGCTACACAGAGAAACCCTGTCTCTAAAAACCAAAAAAGAAAAAAAAAGATATTTAATCTGCATAAATGTTCTTTAATATTTTGCTTTGATTAAATAAAGGTTTCACCTCAGATTAAATTTATTTTTAAACATTAAAAAAAAACAAAAACATTAAAAAAAAACAAAAACAAACAAAAAAAGAAAAAAAGAGACGTGGCAACAGCCCGACCTCTGCAGATGCAGAGCATCATCTGGGGCCGAAGGATCACGGCCAGGTCTGAGACTTCTACCTCCTTTCTGAGTTGATGTGTCACCGGTTCACAGACACTGGCAAACAAACAACAAAAACAAGGTATCTGAGACAAAGTTGAAGAATTAAAACTGGGAAATATCACCAATTCTGGCTGCTCTCACAGAGGACCAAGGTTGGTCCCTACATAGTCGCTCGCGACCCTCTGTTCCTTCAGCTCCAGGGGGTTCCAACGCCACCCTGCATATGTGTGGTGCACATGCATACGCATTATGTAGACCACGCTTATATACAAAATACCCATACACATAAAAGTAAATATAGTTTTAAAAAGCTGAAAAATATCAGATTGAACTTGAAGCAAGGGATATGAAAGGAAGTCAAGGACGTAAGAGCAGGAATTAATTAATAAAAACCATACAATAGCAACAGTAGTAAGGGATGGGATGGTTCTGCAGAAAAACCAATGAAACTGGAAAAGCTCCCAATAAGGCAAAGATTACAATGTTGGCAACAAAGCCAGGAGTCTACGGACAGCAGACATGCAAATATAAACATTAAAACTGATTTTCACACTATGTAAAAGTGATCAAATTTGGAACGTTTTAATAGCTGTATATCAAAGAAAGTCAACCAAAATTCACTCACAATGAAACCACCCAAGTCCATATTACTTAATAATTAGGAGAGAAATGAACTCAATGTTGAACGTCCCTGCAGGGTATTTAGAAAGAGATCAAAATTACTCTACTGGCCAAACCTGACTAGGACAGTGAAAAAAAGAAAACACTCTCTAAGCTCCCTCCTTTATGAGAATGCATTAAAAAAGAAAACCAGAAATAAAATATTAAGAGATCAAACCCAGGAATGTACCATGTCCGTGGCGTCTTTCCAGAACTCAAGGAGGATCAGTCAAGACAGCTGCACACACTAATAATGAGGGATTTTGTCATTTTTCTCAGGAACTGCAGAACAGTTGTGCCACAAACCCAACACCCAGTCATTATAACGTGTATTAACAAACCTGGGCAGAGAGAGAAATGCCTTGCTGGACGAGTAGCCTTTAAAGGTCGCTACAATGGCCACATCGAGCATTATCATGAATGGTCCAGCTGAAGTCAAGCCTCCTAAGAGTTAGAGAGAAGCTGTCTGCCAGCGTTCATTCTGTTCCCTATACACTGGCAGCTCCGCCCAGGCTAGCGGGACAGAAGGAAGAAGCCTGGGCTATAAAATGGAAGAAACTGAAACCGTGCTTGTCACGCATGACACCACCGTATATGTAGGACAGAGAGGAATGTGAAGAAAAATGATGAAATCCGTGAAAGAACCTGTCAGCTAGTCGAGCATGTGGCAGATATACAGAAGAACTCTTCAATAAGCCAGAGAGAAACAACTAGAAAATAAGGCTGTAAGATGGGTTTAGAATAACATAAGAAAGCATAAAATGTCTAATTGCTGATGTCTGGGGCGTACATGCACGCGGACGACAAAGCGTGCCTAGCAACACTGGCTCGCTACCTTGGCATCGGGGCATTTAAGTGTGTGAAGAGATGGCGGAGGTCTTTAGAAGTCATCAGTGAGGGCGTACATGCACGCGGACGACAAAGCGTGCCTAGCAACACTGGCTCGCTACCTTGGCATCGGGGCATTTAAGTGTGTGAAGAGATGGCGGAGGTCTTTAGAAGTCATCAGTGATGGAGAGAAAGTACTGCTGTGGCCGAGGACCCTAGGTCAGTTCCCAGCACCCACGTTTGTCCCGTAACTCCCTAACCAGGGACTCCAACACCCTCTTCTGACCTCCACAGGCAACTGGATTCATGTATGTATACTCCCCCCCCAAGTCAGTACATAATTAAAAATAAAGACAAATCTTTTAAAAGTAAGTGAGTAGAAATAATTTAAAGAAAGGCAAAGAATAGGTTAAAATAAGGTAATGCTGAAGATTTAAATTAGAGGCTTTATTTTACCGACCCGAGAGTTAAAATTGATAGCAATTTCAGAACAGTGATGAATTCATAATGACATAAATGTAGGTGGATAAGCAAAAGAAAATAAGAGAGAAAAATGAACCTCTACTTGACATAGTCACTTGCTAAATGCCATTAGATTGTAGAGAGAAAGAAGCGATATTTTCGGTAAATTATTAAGGGTCTAAGAACTATTTCTCAAGGAAAATAATGAATTAATGAATTTGGACCTTTAACTCACAATATAAGGAGATATCATTGTCACGTTTATTATAAATCTCAACATGAAGCTAAACTACTCAAGCTTCTAGAAGATAGCATTATAGCCCTCAGCAGTCACAGACACACAGATACATGGGCACATGTGTCTAGAAGAAAAGCTGGTAGGTATACTCGGAGTAGAAAAAGGCTCAGTGGCTAAGAACTCATACTGCTCTTGCAGAAGACCTAACTTCTAGCTCCAGGGGATCCAACATTTTCCTCTGGCCTCCTTAGGAACCTGAGCTCACATGCACATACAAGCACACAGACGCACACACAAGGTCATAATTAAAAACAAATGTTTTCGTTTAAGTTGTTCAACTGAACTCGATATGAAGGAATTCTTGTCAACCAAAGGGTCCACGAGGAGGGCAGATCGTGAAGTAACTCAAAGATAAGCTGTGTGTGGCAAAAGACTCAGTTACATAAATAAATAACGATAACCAGTAAACCCCCCACCTAGAAATGGGCCAGAACTTCATAAATGTAGATATCCAAATGATAGATTTTAGTCAGATTTATTAGAAATCAAGAAAACACAAATAAACGGGGCTGGTTCATTTCTATTCACCACACCCCCTGTGGTCTCAAGAGTCTCTCCGTGCCCATAGCTGAAGCTCACGGAAGAATAATATTAGGCTCCCCAAAATGAGGGTACCTGGAAGGAAGCAGAAGTTTGGGGATTAGGCCCAGATCTGCACTGGCTGCATTGCTGTGGTCAGAGAGAGAGAGGTCCCATAGCTAGTTAGAACCCCATAGGAACAGAAGCAAAGTCCACTTCTCAGCGGGGAGGTCCATCCACCAAACTCAGAGTACGCTTGTCCAATGTGAGCTGTTCCACCAAAGATCATTTCAAAGCCTCTCTCTTTCCCAGACTATTTATTAATCTCCTCATCGGAAAAGACCTCCTCCCCGACCCCTTACACCCGTCTAATACACGCTGTCCCTCAGGAACTTTCCGTTTGCCTCTTCCTTCTCTGGGGCCCTTATAACTTTTGAACTCATCTCTATTTTGAATACTCTTGACTTCAGGTTAGTAAACTGAGACGTCTCCGCTCAGAGGAGTTAGTTTAGGATCTGCATACGCCTTGCTTACTAAAACCCAAACTCTCTAATAGATCGAAATATGTTTCCTCTCAAAGTAATTTGGCTCACTGGTCTCTCCTTTACACTCAATCATATTTCTTAGCCATGGATACACAAAATAATGCTAAGTATTTTCCAGGCACAAATTGGTGGAAAAAAAGCCATACTTCTTTTTTTTTTTTTTTAATTTAATTTAATTTTATTTTTTTAATTTACATTCCAAATCACTTCCCCTTTCCCGTTTCCTCCCTCCCCGAAAGTCCCATAAGCCCCCTTCCCTCCCTCTTTTCTCCGTTCAACCCCCTCTCATTACTCTGTCCTGGCGTTCCCCTACATCCAGTCTTTCCAGGACCAGGGGTCTCTCCTTCCATCTTTTTAGAAATCTATTGATATGCTGATTGTGTCTAGGGTATTCTGAGATTCTGGGTCAATATCCCCTTATCAGTGACTTCATACCATGTGTGATCTTTTGTGATTGGGTTACCTCACTAAGGATGATATTTTCAAGTTCTGACCATTTGCCTAGGAATTTCGTGAATTCATTGTTTTTAATTGCAGAGTAGTATTCCATTGTGTAAATATACCACATCTTCTGAATCCATTCCTCCGTTGAGGGACATCTGGGTTCTTTCCACCTTCTGGCTATTATAAATAAGGCTGCTATGAATATAGTGGAGCATGTGTCCTTATTGCATGCAGGTAAAGTCTCTGGGTATATGCCCAGGAGTGGTATAGCCGGATCCTCCGGAAGTGTCATGCCCAGTTTTCTGAGGAGCCGCCAGACTGCTTTCCAGAGTGGTTGTACCAGCTTGCAATTCCACCAGCAGTGGAGGAGTGTTCCTCTTTCTCCACATCCTCGCCAACAACTGCTGTCTCCTGTGTTTTTGATCTTAGCCATCCTGACTGGTGTGAGATGGAATCTCAGGGTTGTTTTGATTTGCATTTCCCTAATGACTAAGGATGATGAACATCTCTTTAGGTGCTTCTCAGCCATTAGATATTCTTCAGGTGAGAACTCTTTGTGGAGCTCTGTACCCCATTTTTTAATAGGGTTACTTGCCTCTCTGGAGTTTAACTTCTTGAGTTCTTTGTATATCTTGGATATTAGCCCTCTGTCGGATGTAAGGTTGGTAAAGATCATTTCCCAGTTAGTTGGTTGATCCGACAAAGAAAGAGAATCTCAGGCCAATCTCTCTTATGAATATCGATGCAAAAATACTCAATAAAATTCTTGCCAACCGAATCCAAGAACACATCAAAACGATCATTCACCACGATCAAGTAGGCTTCATCCCAGGGATGCAGGGATGGTTCAATATAAGGAAATCCATCAATGTAATCCACTACATAAACAATCTCAAAGAAAAAAACCACATGGTCATCTCATTAGATGCTGAGAAAGCATTTGACAAAATTCAGCATCCTTTCATGCCATACTTCTTAATAAGGAAAATAGCCCAGTCTCAGCCACTTACTGAGCTCTTAAGAATGGCTGGGCTCCGTTAGAGCACTTACCTGCCTGCAAGGTTTGGAAGGAAAATAACCAAAGACAGCAAAAGAACCAGGAAGAAAAAAATTATCCTGGAGGCTCTGAACAGCTCCAAGACAGGACGTTCTGATGCACACCAGCTCTGTGGGAAGAAAATCTAGGCTTCACCGACGCACACAGGTAGGGCTTCAGAAGACAGGGGCAGCTGCCCTCTTAATTACAATCTACCCTTCCCACATTACCCACCCCACAGAAGCAGGTAGTTCAAGGATTCCGTTTTTGAAAAAAGAAAAAAAAACATATTTTGCTTGTAGCCTGTTAGAACTTTGCAGGATTCATTTTACTTTCATTTTCACGATGTTAAAAACCTTGAAAACACCCACTCAGGGGCAGGAAGCCTAACAGGAACTTTGCTTGGGAAAAAAAAGTGTGTTCTCTATGGAGTCAATGGTATACTATTATTATTAAGGGAAAGGAATCGAATTTATGAGGCTTTTGTTGAGCAACCAAATCTGTTGGGTGTTCTGTACAATACTGGATGATGCTGAAACTGGAAAACTGGGAGGAGGAGTGGCAGGATGCGGAACTTGGCACGAGAGAACTCCGCGATGTGTTTGGAAAAAAATAAAATCCAATATTTAGGTGCTTAACAGCCTCGCTCGAGGTCATAAAGCAAAGCTACAGAGGCTAGGAAAGGCAGGGATCCACGTGCAAAGTAAAATCATGTTAGGGGAGCTGAGAGCGGAAGTGACAGAATTTAGACAGGTTACCGTCGCGGACCTTTCCAGATTCCGCTTGGTGAAGGTGGAGATGGGTAACATCATAAGCAAGGACTTGGAAGCCGGAAGTGGACCATGACCTTTCAACCCAGCAACAGGGAAGAGACTGAGCATGCTCACCATGCCTGTTTTTGGAGAAACTGGAGACTCCAGTCTAATGATACAAGCTAGCTCATGCTTGCTGGGCTTAAGGTAGTTATTTCATGCTCCTTAGCACAACTCGGGCTTAGCGCAATAAACAGGCTGAAGCCTTTGGCTATGGGAATACAGATGATGAAAAAGGGAACTTTACTGAGGTTTATATGTTTTTGATATTTTTGAACGACCTCATTTATTGTTATTCTTTATTTTTGAGGTTGTCTTTCAAGTACATTTCTCCCTTTCTTCCTCTTCCTCCCTCTGAGGCTTCCCACGTACACGCCCTCCCCCCCCCCCAACTCTTCTTCAAACTCATGGCCTCTTTTGAACTGAGTTTTAACATTGAAACGATTTTTCTTGGAGTGAGACTGAAATGAAACCTCCCTGTTTGTTTTCCATGGTTTTCCACAAAGGGAGTATTTATTGTTTTTGACACGAAGCAAAGATTAGAATCCGGGTGTGTGTCTGCATTCACGACATGACGATGTGTGCGAGTGTTTTAATTTCCAAGGTCAGGGTCAAAAGGCAGGTTCTAGCAAATACACAGTTATGGCAACCAGTCAAGTTGCCTGCTCCACTATAGAAATTTTTAAAACGGACACTTCACTGGGAAAAATGTTTGCTCAATTTAAGAATAAGTTATGAGTTATTTGTAAAAATGAAACAGTCTTCAATGAAGAAATTATTCCTTAAACAAAATCAAAGGTGAGAGTCTGGGTAGATGACTTGGAAGTTCCTTGCCTTTACTGCCCCTGGAAGGGACCAGAGTTCAATTCTCAGCACCCAGATCTGGCGACTCACAACCACCTTTAACTACAGCTCCAGGGACTCTGAAACCCCCAGCAGGCAACTGAATTCTAGTGCACGTAGCCCCATAGACACACATACCCATGCACGCAATTAAGCCTATTTATTTTTACAAAAAACAAATAGAGGTTGGCGTGTGGGGGAGGGGGTGCTACTTTCATACTTTCATAAATTGGGGACAGAAGGCAGATTATGACAACAGGGTCAAGATAACCCACCAAACTGTTACTTCACTCCTCCAAGAAGGAAAGTCACTAGAAAAAGTTCAAGCAACGAAGTTCAAGAGTAAATGTTTACCAATTAATGGTAAAAAGCCACAAAGCCTGTTATGAAGGGATAGAATCTTTCTCCACTTGTAACAACTGGAAACTTTGCCACTTAAATGTCTGGGACTGTTTCTCACAAGCACAATGTTCATTTCTGCCCATGCCTCCTAGGTCCTTAGAAATTGATTTCAAAATAATAATAATAATAATAATAATAATAATAATAATAAAAGCTCAGCAAAACAGGCAGATGAAAGGCTCAAGAATGAATTTGTATTTCATTAAAATGCTTCAAAAACAGTTTTAGAGAAAACCACTAGGTTAAAGAAGTCCCGCTTTGGAACACTCAGTGGTAGAGGAGAGTTATTCCGGGTACAGTTTAAGGAAACATGTCTATGACAGTGATTTCCTGTGTCATAAACCAAACACCAGATTTCGTCACTGCTTTCCTGTGTCTCAGAAAGCTGACTTAGAACAGTCACGGTGGTCCGTCCTGGGATGGTAATGACGTAACTTCGTGTTTACGAAATGACTCTGTTTAATTTCCAACTTAAACCGAGGGAGGTGATGCTATTTAAATGGAGCAGCTGAGAACCAGGCTTAAACCCCACAGATTTGAATACACCATGGGATCATAAGGGACACTGCAGAAAATCCAGGGAACTCTCCACTTGGATGAACTACAGAAAGGTCTCTGTTCTTCCCTCCTAAGGACCAGGCTGCCAGATAGTTGGGAGAGCCTTCCTGAAAGAGCATCTGCTGTTGCCACTGAGCACAACATCGGATCAAGAACGTAGTAACTTAGGCGACAGGGCCTTCCTTCTGCCTTCTTCCCAAAGTCTTTCAAACCCCCAAAAGATGGAGGCCGCTTCTCTCTGTGGGAATGAACTCTATTTCCTGGCAGGCACGGCCCTGAGTTTCTTCATGTAGAATTTAGGTGGTGGCCAGAGAGCACTAGTTGGGAGTCCCTTCATTAAAAATAAGTAGTGTTTTTTTTTTAATTAAATGCACTCCAGGTTGCAAACTTGGTTTCCCATAAACAGACATCACGATGGAATTCAGAATCAATCGTTGCAAAGGGAACGGGGGGGGGGGGGGGGGGAGGGGGGAAGGGTCACAGGGGGGAAGGGGCGGAGAAGTTGGACTGGACAGAGGAAGATGCTGACACACAACATAGACAACGAACTACAAATTGAAACATGTCCACAGAATATCCCTGGAGCAACATTTAGCCATCAGAGTGACCACATGGGTCCAAATGGTCACTCATGTCCCCATGACACAGCCCCGAGAAAGCCGATGGAGATCACTCATTGATGTCGATTGGTTGGGCCGTTCCATCCACCTACTGCACGTCGGCAGCGAATGGTCTCTGGTGGCCTTTAACCTGGGACACACACACATGCACATAAACAACTTTTGTGTTCATCTCCTGGCCGACAGAAAGGACATCATTTTCAGTAGTTATAGGAGTTCCATAAATCCTGTATTTTTAGCTCATGAATCCTCGATGAATTCCGACATTATGCATAGCACATAAAATCCCATCTGAAAACAATGCTTACAATTAGGAATGAAAAGCATGTGTGCAGAATCAACACCATAGAGGCAGCTTGGAAGCAGCCGAATTCTCCGCGTCCACTCTGCAGCCAACAAGCGGGTCTGAACAAAAACACCTCTGGAAAGGTGATCTATGCACAGCGGGTGACTCTTACATAAATAACAGAGTATGATCTTTGACTCATTGCCTTCAATTAGATGATAAGCTTCCTAAAGGTAGGGCTATTTATTATTTATTTGACACTTCTACAGATCTAAACATAGGAAAACACTCATTAAACTTTTATTGAGTCAAACCAATTGCCTTCACGCAACCGATAAAAAATACCATCATTTTAATATCTATGGGAGGGCAACTGGAATTTATAAACACTTAAAATTTCCAAAGCACTTTAGTTGCGATGAAGAAGATCCATAAATTTTCTGCTACATAAATCTTGAGGATAATTTTAACAATGGTGAGATTTCTCCACGACGTTCTCAGAATACCGGAGAAAGCTATTTAAATTGCTTCAGGTGAATTACCACATATCTCAGAAAGTTCTAAAGCTCAGAAAAGAATGTACATCGAAACCTTTGCACACAGCATCCCTCCAGTCGAAATAATAATAATAATAATAATAATAATAATAATAATAATAATAATATATGCATGGATATATGTCTCATCCATAACTCTCTTCAAACAGCAGAGGTTATTTTAAAAACTATTTTCTTCCATGCGTCTAAAATGCAAGCAAAATGGGAATATTTCCCCCTGTTAGTCTATTGTTTTCTCCATCTCCTGCATTGTGCCCCTTTGTTAAGCAAGAACATTTTCTGATTTTTCAGATGATCAGAATGACTCAATTTTAAAAACAAAAAAATCTAAAATAATTTTGAGTACCTAACCAGTGATACTGTAAAATATCCCTGCGGAGGAAATAGGTAGATAGTTGAACTCCGAATGCTGATACAGGAACTCGTCTCCCTGATCCGCATTCATATCTCTATATGAACTATTTAAGTCACGATGTAATTATGGAAAGCATTAATAGCAGGCAGGCAAAGTGTTTTGTCAATGCTTGCACGTATCATTTGCATTGGTATCTGTTACAGACCCACATCTAGATTGTATTGCTAGAACCTCGAAATCAATATGTTCCCGACCATCAGTACTTTTTAGATTATGTGGGACTAGGACTAAACTGTGTTGAAACCCCCTCTGTTCCAAGACCATTTTGGCTGTCTCTAAAAATACGAGTTCCCTTTCTGATGCTTTTAAAGTCTTCCTTTACAGTGTCCTTCATCCCTTTCTGCACTGAAAGCCTTTTGGTGTGTTACTGTCTTTTCTGCTTTTCTTATTTGTTTTTGCTTTAAATATACAATGCGAGTTCTGACCTGTGTTTATGCACATGTCCTTAATGCCTGGCATGTCAATTTTCAGATGTTTGACCACAAAATTTTCTTTCCTGGACATACGGACAGTAACAGAGTCGGCCTGTCAGAATTACAAAGCAGTGTCGTATGTCACCAGGCAACGGCAGATCTCTGGGGAGAACTATAGCAATTAGGGTCTAGCATCATAAGTAAGACCATTTGCAAACCCCTTGTCAACTCATGAAAGGAAATAATAGCTCCATATTCCTAACACATCTTTAAAGAAAAACCACAACAGGCTTTGAGCCCTAGGGATTATGAGGGGAGGAATTTGGACAATGCCGGGTTCTTTTTGTGTTTACACAGCTAACCTGATGACATCTTCAGAAAGTGGATTTTCAGGAGACTTAGCTAAGTTTCATCTGCACAGCTGTCAGGGGCCTTTATCCATCCTGCCTTTCTGGCCCCAGCCAGCCCTCAGACATTAGAGCATCCAGCAACAGTCCTGGGACTCACAAGGCCAGAGTCAGGGAGGCTGAGTGCGTTTTCCTCTCTTTACTTCCTTCCTTCTCCTTTTTGGAGACTGGACCAGGCGAGGAGAGAAGATGAATGGGGTCAAGCTTTCAACTGCTCACAGCTTTGAACTGCAGTTCCTTATGGGCAAAAGTGAGGAAATAAATAAACACATAAAGAAGAGTGTGGGTCTTTGGCTATAGAGAGAAAGGAGTCCTAGATGTGGGTCAAGAGATTAGAATAAACCCTGGAGTATTGGTGGCATTGGTATAAACTAGAAAGTGTTAAGATGCTAGTCCATAGAGAGTAGATTCATGATACACATATTGGTAGACATATATCGATACACAACAGTTGGTAGATAGATGACAAACAGGTGGATAGGTAGATAACAGATGTGTGGGTAGATCAATGATAGATGGTATGGGGAAGACAGATGATATAGATGAAGATAGATATCTAGGTATATAGGCAGGCAGATATATGTTAGGTAGGTAGAGAGATGGCTTTATGATACATGATATATAGATAATAGATAGTTCTATAATGAATAGATGTCAGATTAGATAGGTAGATGATAGATGATGGATAAAAGATAGATAGATAGATAGATAGATAGATAGATAGATAGATAGATAGATAGATAGATAGAGATCTATAATTAATAGATGACAGATTAGATAGATAAGAGGGAGAGAGAGAGAGAGAGAGAGAGAGAGAGAGAGAGAGAGAGAGAGAGAGAGAGAATATACTGGAACATCTCTCCATGTTTGTCTTCTGAGAAAGTTCAGAAAAATAACTTTGGTGCAACACCATTCTTATGTGTCAAGCTTTACCTGGAAGTCCTGGTGGCTGTGAGTCAGCACAGCCCAGCACAGCCCAGCCCAGCCCAGCACAGCCCAGTACAGTCTACTGAATTAATTACTATAACTGTTATCATCCTTTTCAAAATCTGGTTCAAGACACTCCTCCAAGGGAAGCTCAAGCAGACAGAGGATGCAGGAGAAAATGCTAACCATCACAAATCATGACCAAAACACAAATCAGAACCGCAACGAGACGCTTCACACATCCTTGCATGTTGTTGGCCAAAGTGGGAAACGGTCCCAGATGCTAGAGGAAGCAACCTGGAGATTCCCAACAATGTAAAAAGTAGAACTACCAGATGACCCAGAATCCTACTTGTGGGATTTATCCAAAATAACAGAATCCGAGTCTCAAAGGTATTTTATTAACCCTTTCCTGCTCACTCCAGCTACTAGACACACTGGCTAAGATAAGAAGACAAGTAAACATCCACCAATAGACGGACAGATAAAGAAAATGTGGCAGGCAGACACAATCTATTTAATCTTTAAAAATAAAAGCACTCTACACATTAGATAAACCTTAAAGTTATCGTGCTAAGAGAAACGAACCAATCACAGCAAAATACACATTCTCTTCCTTAAGTTGCTTTGATCAGGTTTTTTTTTTTAAATCACAACAAGAAGAAAGTAACTAAGACATTGCCACAATAAAATACGCACATTTCACACCTAGCTCTTGATTTGTAAATGTCAGACAAAAAAAGCAACCGGTGTCACCTTTTTGCAACTAATAAAAAATAAACGGCACAAACAACAGTGTCCTTTAAGACTTGAACTCTGAGACGCAGCAGGGAGGCTAACACTAGCCTGCAGCTTGTCCTAATTGCCCGTTGTTCGGAACATTAGATACTATTTTGACAAGTTAAAGTTATCAAGAAAGGAAAAAAAAAAACAAATTAAAAATGTTGATCAAGCGGGGCGGTGGTGGCATACGCCTTTAATCCCAGCACTTGGGAGGCAGAGGCAGGAGGATTTCTGAGTTCGAGGCCAGCCTGATCTACAAAGTGAGTTCCAGGACAGTCAGGGCTACACAGAGAAACCCTGTCTCGAAAAACCAAAAAAAAAAAAAAAAAGTAAAAAAATGTTGACCAAAATAAAATACAAGATTTTTAAATCCCAGGTTCCGCAAGCATCTTGGGTAGATGGGGCAGTAGGTGTCAGTCACTGAGGGGATGGGGTGATGACTCCTAGCTACAAAGGCACGGTGGTGTCATTTCCTTCCCCTAAAGAGGAATCCAAGGTACAATCCAGAACTATGACTTTCTGGGTTTATTTTTTCTCATGTTAAAAGAAAACCAGTAATTGCCCCTCAAACTTCTGATTGTTTGAAATAAGTCAAACTTAGAAATTAAATGTATTTTCACAGCAACGGTACTTAAGAAATGGAATCTTTTGCTTGCACTACAATTTGATTTTGACTTTTTTTTCTGGGGGAAAAAAACCAACTCCCTTACTTGGGAAAAATAAAAAGTTGAAGGAAACCCAGAGGACTGTGTGTCCACATGTCACAAATACCTACCCAGGGCTGTTGAGTTCAACTCTGGTCTCAGTTGCTAAGGTATGGAACCAACCCAGACGCTCAGCTGAAGGGGAGATAAAGAAACCGAGCTGTGTACACGCAATGGAATTTCATTCACCCAAAGGAAAGTGAAAGTACATCATTTGCAGAAAGATGGATGAACTGGAGATGAACTTAGTATCATGGTATTAAGGGAGTTAAGTCAGAATCGGTAAGACAAATATGTTTTCCCTCTATGGGCTCTAGATTTTACATTGATACATAAATCATATATGTATATATGATGTAAAAGGAGATGTGTCACTGTCTAGAGGAACGAAAAAGACCAGGGGTATGGTCAAAATACATTACCTGCTTGCATTAAATGTCCTTATGAAGTGCAGTACTAAGGATAATGAGCACATGCCATTTTTTAAAAAATAAGAAAATAACAGGAGAGGAAAGTTATTGATGGCATTGCTGGCAGACGACCCTGCCAAGCAAGATGTGCCCACTTGTGCAATAGTGGTGTGGAGGTTAACAGGTAACCAACCACTGTGGGATTGGACTCAAGGGCTTCTTGACAAGAAGGAAGTTAAACCTTGTCATGTAAACATGATCTAAAGCCACTGTTTGGAAGGTTGCAGGCCCAGGGAGGAGGAGGTTGCTATTTCAGTTTGCGTGTCAAATGGACTTGTTGTCAAACCGCCTTCTAAGTATTTATGATTATAGCTGTAGATTAGGGTAGCTCTCAGACTTAGTGGTACTACACACATACACACACACACACACACACACACACACATACACGAATAATAACAATGATAAAATTTTTGAAAAGAAAAGAAGAAAAGGATAAAGAGAGGGGGAAAGGCAAAACAAAATAAAATGTCATCAATAAAACATTTTTGTGTGCAAGAAATATCTTGATATCCCACAATGATGTGAAATCTAGTGGAACCTGACTCAGAAGTTGAGTTACTTTGACTTCCTGCTGCCAAGACATTTCATAACAACGACTCTCTTAAGATTTTAAAGAAAGAACTTGTCTCCTAAGGTTTCTGATGAACTAGATTCTGGGTAAAGGGGAAGAAGGCATAAGTCAGTGGTAGAGCACTTCCCAAACCCCAGCCAGCATTGCACAATAATAAAATATTGTAAGGCATAAAATAGAATAAGCCTGTAGACTAAAAATCCAAAGGAAATGGGTTAAATATGGTTGAATTATTAAAGTATCTGACTACATAAAAGTTGCCAAATTTACAGAACAGTGTTTTAAATAATATGATGTGTAAGTACATACCCAAGTCTTTTTGTATTTTTAAATCTACCTTCTGAATTATTTATTGACATAAAGGTCTGTCAGTGGGAGCTAAAAAGAAAAGATATTTAAATTTAGACAGTGTGTCTAGATTCCCTGGGAAAGCAGTGAACTAGCATTTTAATTACTAGCGAATTTAATTTTTCAAGCCAGGTGTGAGCCATCAAAAGTCAACCAGCCTTTCTACCTAAGCAAGTGTTTTCATGTGTATGGTTATTTTTAATTTGTTGTATACATTTATTATATGTATGATGTCTCTTTGTGTGAAATATGTATGTGTTTGTGTGTGTGTATGTGTGTGTGGGCATGTCTGTGTTTGAGTGTGTGTGTTGTATGTGTGTGTATGTGTATATGAGTGTGTGTATGAGTGTATTTTTGTATGAGTGTGTGCACATTTGTGTATGTTGTGTGTGTGTGTACCTTGTGTGTATATGTGAGTGTATTTATGTATGTGTGTGTGAGTGTGCATGTGTATGAGTGTGTGTGAGTGTGTGTATGTGTATGTTTAGGTCAGAGGACAATTTTCAGGAATCAGTTCCATCTACCACATGAATTTAAGGCTGTGCATGGCAAGGGCTTTTACCCACTGAGACATTTTTGCAGGCTCACTTGTATGAAACCTTGGTAGCATCAGTTTCTAATAAGGAATGCAGACCCCGAAAGCTGTCCGATTTAAACTGCGTTTAGGTTATTTTGTTTCAACTACAAATTCCTAGACTATCAAAGCTACCAGCATTTGACCGTCAGTCAGTTACATCCTACCACAGAGGTTCTCAAAATAACCAAGGCCCCTCCCCCACTTCCTCTCCGTTGCTAGGATTAGCCCACATGACATTTTTTGAGCAAAATCCATAATGAGATGAATAGTTTTCTTACTGGAAATGTGTATGTTATATAAACAGTTATTGGAACCATATACTCTATATCGATATCCACCAGGCCTGTTCCTTCTCAGATTTAATGAACTTGTCCATTCAATGCAGCTGTCTTGGACTTACAAGGCTCTGTTTGTCCTCAGAATAATAAGGCCAGGCTCACAAAGACGCATGGCAACTGCCAAGATCATAATTACTTTTATATTGATTTAAACCTAGTAAAATATTAACGTTTCTTATCTCTTAGAGGACGGTTTGAGACCATACTACCAAAATTGTGAGTTAGAAAAAGGCATTTTTTTTTAAATCTGTATCCTTGGGTCAAATATCTACCACAAACATTTTAGTGGGTGTATCCAGAATCTTTATGACTTAGAACCACTCGACAATTTATATTTTGATTCTGTTTCTATATTTGCTAAGATTGATTTACCTACCTACTATCTAGTTAGCTAAACATGCCATTATAAGTCATATATATCATTTGAAAATAATGCGATCTAGGCAAACAACTTATAAACACATCCTAATTATAAGTAATAAGTGCACTTTTGTAATGTCTTCAGTTTTGATTAATTAGCTTGTTCGAACACATACCAGCCATTTTAAGGCATGCTGTGGTTTTGACTTGTTTAGCTTTTGCTTCATTTAAAGCATGCGGCTCACCCATTTTACTGTGTTTTAAGATAAAGTGTACAGTGACCACATGGCCTCCCAAAGAAAGATTAAATTACTTCCAGTCGTTTTAAACCGATAGAGAAAAGCAAACTCACATGAAACCTATCATCCTGAGTTTTGACAACATAGAATTTTCCAGTTCAGGGAATGCACACTCTATCTGAGACACTTCATCAAAACCTGGAGAAGGGCAGGAAGGGTCTCGGTGGCCGCAGCTTACAGCAGAGGCACACTATGGCGCCCTCCTGTGGAGGTTTGCGTAAAGCTTCATCTGCCTGCCCTTAAGAAAGATTCCCCGCCCCCTCCCTTCCGCAGTGTCCAAAATCAAGGCTTTCAGAATTATGGAAATTCTATATGATTGAGTCACTCCTTCCATTTGTAACTGAATGCTGAGCTGCTTTTCAAAACCAAAAAAACATCGACGGTTCCTAGGATTTGTAGATCAACATCCACGAAAGGGAGACAAGCTTTTCATCTTTATGTCTTAACTATTTCACTGAAGTAGCTTTTCCCTTTGATTTTTAACTTAAATAATTAAGCTTAATTAAATAATTAAGGGGGCAACCAGAAAACTCAGACCCTGAAATAGGAAGATAAATTCTTCAGTAAAGATATCTTTTTTTTTTTTAAGATTTGTTCAGTTAAAACCGGCTTCCTGTTATAAGTGTAAAGACTACAGATTTGTAATCACGACAAAGAAAGAGCAGTGAAGTTTAATTTAATTAGGTTATGTATTTATTTACATTCATTAAATATATGGAAAAGGTGACCGTTACATTTTTAAACCATTAAATTTTTAATCCTACTAGGAAACTTACCTTTTTCGCCCAGAATTAGATGTTTGTCTCAAAATAAATAATTTATTTATATTTGCATTTACTTATATTATTTACATTTATTTATATTTAATTTATTTATATTTACATTTATATTTTCTCACCAAAACTGATCCTTTTCTTATGCTCAATTTTGTGGGTATGGAAATGTGATCTGTGTTGTATGAGACAGATGCATGCATGCATACACTCACATGTACCCCAGTATCTCATCCCTCTTGATACAAATGTCTGAATAGATTTCAATCTCTGCAGAATCCCCCAGGTGATGAACTCAGCCTATATTTCCTGTTGCATCGTCTCTTCTATTGCTTCCCTGTGCAACCTTTTCAAACTTATTAACGCTGAAGACCCCTACTAACTACTCAAAAATCAAAGCTTACCTTCTCCTCCATAGGTGTTAAGAACCACAAGAGAATGGTTGGGTCACCTCCAACCATAAAATTATTTTCACGGATACTTCATAACTGTAATTTTGCTACTGCTATGAATCGTAATGTAAGTATCTGATACGCAGATTATCTTAGGCAACCCCCTGTGGAAGGGTCAATTGATCCCCAAAGGAGTCTCGACCCACAGGTTGAGAACCATTGTGGATCTCTCTAAGGAGAGGAGTTGACTAAAGGGAGCTCAGAGGAAAACAAGAAAGCTATCTACAGCATTTGACTTTAAAATATAATGGATATTATTTTTTTGTCTCTTCATGTAAATCTCCTTAAATCTGTCTCCTGCAAATGGAAATGGGAAAACACAGGATTTTCAAAGTCTAAATGTGCTGTAATTACAGACTATTAGGTAACTGCCGAGCTCATAACTTGAGAGGTGAGTTCAGCTCTGTCTGAAGCCGTAGCCATGATCAAGAGATTATGAGTAAGCACATCCCTGCTAGAAATGTAAAACAAAATCGTCAAAACAAAAATAGCATGAGAAAGTGTGTGGTGGAGTGGGGGACTGTGTCAGCTTCCTTCAATAAAAAAAAAAAAAAAAAAAAAAAGAAACTTAATTAATAGGACCAGATTAGATTAGAAGAATCGAGAAATTCAACCTATCCAAAGAGTCACCAAATGAAAAAAAATCGCAGAAAAAGAAGGTTGGGGTTGGGGAGGGGGAAGGGCAGAGAGGATATGTTCAATGTATAATACACACTTGTATGAAGATATCATTGTATAACCCAGAGCTGTATATATTGAAAATATATGGTGAAACTTAAATAAATATTAGGCTAAATAATTTCAGTGTCAGGCATCTTTTGCCTTCTGAGTTTAAAAATAAGAAATTCTAGGGGCTGGAGAGATGGCTCAGCGGTTAAGAGCACTGAGTGCTCTTCCAGAGGTCCTGAGTTCAATTCCCAGCAACCACATGGTGGCTCACAACCATCTGTAATGGGATCTGATGCCCTCTTCTGGTGTGTCTGAAGAGAGCGACAGTGTACTCATATACATAAAATAAATGATTCCTTTAATTCCAGAAAAAAATGAGATTTGCCATCAAGAAACAAGGGTGATATCCAAAGTACTTAACAGACCAGACTTAAATAAGATAAAATTGGGTCACAGTTAGACGATGTCCCTCAAATAGATTCAGGATGAACCTCATGGCATCCCATATTTTAGGGTGTGCCCTCTCCAGAAAGCTAAGTAGCATCGGAAAGATGATTAACCTTCCTAGACCCCAGAATAATATTGCAATCTCTGTCACCGTCACACAAGTGAAATCATCAAGATTGGATGACTGCGATCCTTAAATACAGAGTCTACGTTTCCCACCAAGAAACTCCAGGCAAGCCAGTCTCAGCAAGCTGCAAGCTCTGATTCCGATAGCCCTTGTCTCCGCACACACCCCCTTCCGGGGCATCCCACTGTCCCAGAGGGGTCCTCTCCAAAAAGCCAAGGCCTTCCTTCCACAACACAAGATTCAGCTGGGAATTTTAATGTTATTTGAGCACCGCAGTCCCTTTGGGGAAAATTTGTTTATTCCCAAATTACTCTTCTTCTCGCTGCCTTTCCTGTCACGTGAGCTAGAACAAATCCTGAATGAGCGAGTAAGGAAAGCAGAAAGAAAGAAAGAAAATGGAGGTGCGGGGAAGGCAGAGCTCCGACTTTCCCTAAACATGTGGGACGTTTTGTGGTTTGAAGTACAGGGTGCTATCTGCAAAACCTGGTCATTGGAATGAGTCACGTGGAGCGCAATGAAAAGCAAAGTATTGGCACATGTCACTGCACTTCCTGTAGGCAGCAGCTTAACGCCCTTAGCTTCTGGCTAAAAGAAACAGTCAGTTAACTATATTTAAGTTGTAATTTGCTGTAACTGGATGTGATTGGCTAAAATAAGTCCTCCTAACATTCCCTCCTCTGGTGATAGAGGAATATAGGGAGTTATAGTTTATTATTTCGCCACTGGGGACACAGAAGACAGACAAGATCTGATGGTGGAATCTAGGTATCGTCTCTCAGCTTTCATTTCTTGTCCTCTTAGCCACAAAAGACTGTTAATAGCGGGGACTGTAACGGGTTTTGTAGTCAAACTATTGCTGTTTATGCGGAGGGCCTGGGACACAATCTCTAGCAAACCCTCTGCCTTGTGTGGGTTACAAACAGATGAGGCTTTTTCCTGGCTTTTATGTGATTGCTAGACTCTGAACTCAGACCTGCATGTCTGCACAGAAAGCGCCCTTACCTTCTGAGCCATTTCTTGTGTCTCCATAGCTTTCAATATTTTATTGTTTAAAATTTTTGATTAGAGGGTCAGAATCAAAACATCAATTATACGTTCTCCTCCCTCAAAATATCTTCTCTCTGAGATATTCATTAAGCCCTGGCTATGATCTCCAGCATCCCCCTACCGCCACCAGAAAAGGAGACATTTCTGCATTACCCTATCAAAAGAATTATTCTAACATGCTATATTATATCTTAACAACTACACTGGAAAATAAATTATGTGGTAGTTTAAATCTTCTTACAAATTACATACAGTACTACGCTATTAATTTAAATCCAAATCATTTTCAATTCCAGGCAATCAATCTGACTGCAGAGATAATAAACTCTGATCTATACAACAATAAAGACACTTACAATTTTGATACTATTACTTAGAGCAGTTTATTTTCAGGAGTATGGAAAAACAAACTGTATCATATGTAGCACGCGCGCACACACACACACACACACACACACACATATATATATATACAGATGCCACAGGACCTCTGTTCTCTAGTTACACTTTCTTATGTTCTTACTCTCTTAATAAGGTGAAATTTGAATTTGACATTTGCCGTTTATATGCAAATGGACATTTCTGATTGTAAGTGGTGCTTGTTTCTGTTCTGCCTTCTAAGCCATTAAGGTGGCCCCAGAATATTTACTTATAACACTTCACTAGTAATTGTGGTCACTCTAGCAATCTTTTCTAACAGAGTCCTAGAGAAAATCGGTATCAATTATCAATTCTTTGAAGGATAGTATGTGTAAATAGACGGCAGTTACATGAGAGAAAAGTTAATTCATGACTAGCAGTCGGTACTTTGGTTTTGCAAAATCTTTTTTGAGGCTGATATTCATCCCCCTTGAAAATGTACATTGTCAAATACAGAGGGGGACGTTCTCAGTCAACCATTGAACTGAACACAGGGTTCCCAATGGAGGAGCTAGAGAAAGGACCCAAGGAGTTGAAGGGGTTTGTAGCCCCATAGGAGGAACAACAATATGAACCAACCAGTACCCCAGAGCTCCTAGGGACTAAACCACCAACCAGAGTACACATAGAGGAACCCATGGCTCCAGATGCATATGCAGCAGAAGATGGCCTTGTTGGACATCAAAGGGAGGAGAAACCCTTGGTCCTGAGAAGACTTGATGCCTCGGTGTAGGGGAATGCAGGACGGGGAAGCGGGAGTGGGTGGGTTGGTGAGCAGGGGGAGGGGGGATGGGTTAGGGGATTTTCGGAGGAAAAAACCAGGAAAAGGGATAACATTTGAAATGTAAATAAAGAAAACATCAAGTAAATAAATAAATACATAAGAAAATGTACATTGTCTGTTTAGAAAACATCCTACAATCCAAACAGTTATCAAATTACAACTGGCTTTCCAGGCCAACTCACCTGAATAAATCTCTTTGGTAAGTCTAAAAAGTAGCCTTAGTTCTTAGGGAAAGTGACTTCACTTTAAAATTCTATCATAAGAGCTTACTGATCTACATGTAACTGAAGGCAATTTAGCTTGTAGATTTTGAGCGTGAGACTGTTATAAAAGGAGTATTTTGAGGAATGTAACTTGGCTCTGGTGCGCACAGCATTTTGAAGGGAAAGCCATTAGGGACAGAGAGACTAATTAGGAAGATACAAAAGGAGGAATTATCAAACTTAGCTAGGATGTGGCAATAACAATAAGAAGGGAGGGAGAACTATTATACCGTAAAGAAAATTCGATGCCGAAGTTAACGCCACTTGGCTGTGAAACTGTAGGGCAGTGGTTCTTAACCTGAGGGTCATGACCCCTTTTGCGGTCATGGGGGGGGGGAAGGTAACCCAAGATGTTCAAAAGTGTCAAATATTTACATTATGATTCATAATTAGCAAAATTATAGTTATGAAGTGGTAACAAAATTAACTTTATGGTTGGCAGTCACCACAACGTGAGGAACTATATTAATGGCTCACGGCATCAGGAAGGTTGAGAACCACTGCTCTGAAGCGTCAAGACAAAGCAAAGTCAGTGCACTTCTGAGGAAGAGTCTGGAAGGGTCATTAACTAACAGAGTGATTATACCGTCAACGTAATTAGGAAAATCTTGGGTTTTTTTCATAACGCTGAGAAAAGTTGCTGTGATGTGTTTAGTGTTGAATGCATCAAACTCTGTTGACTGTAGCATATCGACAGTGTCCTACCATGGATGAGAGGTGGGTGGCTGGAGAAGCACGGTGGAGATGAGAGGTCATGGGCTAGGGAAGCACGGGGAAAGGCTATCCCTTCTCCTGGGAGGCAGGACACTTGCATGGTAAACTTTTCACAGCCGTCTTTGTGCAAGTTCCTCCTACCAAGGTCACCCCCGCAGTGTGACTGAATCCTTTGTGGACAGACACTGGCCATGCATGAACAGAGCAGGAGAAAGCAGCACACACACACACACACACACACACACACACAAAAGAAGAAGCATGAAACGAGACTCGAGGCTTGTGGGAAATTCTTCCAAGCATCAGCTGCATGAAAAGCTAATCAAGTCTTGCCATGAGCTAAATGACATTTTAAGAACTCTAAAATATATTTTTGAAGACTCGGAATGGAAAAAAAAAACCAAAGTGCGAATGAAATGCAAACATTTGATTCAGTACGTTTTTGAATATACCATCTCGATTGTAATTTGGACAGACTCATGGAATGTTTTAGTTCAACAAGTGAGAAACGATGTCTTCTGACTTGGGTCTCCACGCAAAGCATCTTTTGTCATCCGAAAATTGGTTTATAAAAAAAAAGAAAGAAAGAAAGAAAAAAGGAGGAAGAAAGTCAACATATAATGAAAGAGGAAGCAAGAGTAATATAAATCATCAGAAGTTGTTCCAGCAACAAAAACTAAAGTGTGATTTCCCTAAAGTCCTATGATGAGAAAAGCAGTAAAGCCAGAGAGATGTTCAGAAGAGGACCAGTGGGCAGCCTTCTCAATCCATTTAAAGTCAATAACAGAGAAGAGTAGTTCACAAGGCAGTACTGGAGAAGCCATTTAAACTTTCTTACGTCTTAGTGAAAAGAATCCTACTGTCTACGAGAATCACTTGACATGCATGGCATGCCCACACAGTGGGGGCATCAGCACAAAGTTGGATAATGGCTGTCATTCACTCAAGAATACAGAACATCTCAAATTGTCCCTCACATAAAAGAAACTGATCAGAACCTTCAATCCGTGGCCCGCATCTGAAGGCAGCTCTCTAACGTCTGCTGATATTTCACATCCGTCCTAAAACGCACTGGTAATTACCAATGAGAACTTCTGAGGCTGAGATGTCCCTAAGCCATCAGTGATTTAAAATGTTCCTATTAGCAGAGATAGAGGAAAGATGGAATATTTTGTCTATGGAAAATATTTCAATACTTCCAGGTATGATCGGGGTCTGAAGCTAAAAAACAAAAACAAAAAACCCTGCAGAAATGAAGCATTAAATATAAATAAAGCCATTGACATGTTTGGTGAAATTCAGAGTTTGGTATTTTTTAAGATTTGTTAGCTTTATAATAAAGTAAGTCATCACTGAACGGCCAACCAAAGAACATACACCTAGGCCTCCCCACACACATATAGCAGAAGTGTAACTTGGTCTTCATGTGGGTTTAGAACAATTGGAGCCGGGGCTATCCCAAAAGCTGTTGCCTGCAAGTGGGATCTAGCTGGGCTGCTTTGTTTGGCCTCAGTGGAGAAGAAGCACCTCAAAGAGGCTTGATGTGCGGGGGAGGGGGGTGGGGGGGTGGATACCCAGGGGACCCCCACCCCCTCAGAGGAAAATGGGAGGGGTTTAGGGAAAAGAATTGTGGGAGGAGGTGACCAAGAGAAAGGCAGTGAGCGGAATGTAAAGTGAATAAAGTAAAATAATAATATGATGATAATGATAATAATAATAAAATGGACTTAAAAAGACGTGAAGACACAGTGTGCTATGAACCAAACCGTGTCTACCTAAAACATACATGCTCAAGTCCTGAAGAAATAAAACGTAACTCATCAATTCTTTCATTATTCTGTGTACTTGGATTTATAAATTTTACATACCGTGGCTCAAATAAGAGGGTCTAAATGCCAACGTTTTTGTCCCTGGAATGCTGTTACTGGGATTTGGTGACTCCTTCAGGAAGAGGAGTCTGGGGAAGATTTTTCAACAGGAAGGGAGCCTATGGGAGATCATTCAGTCAGCAACAGCATACCCTTGATTGGACCTGTGTGATCCTGGTTCCTTTGTCTTTCTATCTTTGCATCTTGGCCAAGAGGTGACTAACTCTCCTCCCCCGTGATGAGCCAGCTCACTCTATTACAGACCTGAGGCAGGGGTGCCACTGGTCAATCACAGACCAGAACCTTCACACCAGTGACCTGAAATAAACATGCACACACATGCACACGTACATATATACATGCACCTGTGCACACACAAATGCACACATACACACACACACCACACATACATACACACATACACACAGGCCCACAAACACAAGACACACATATACTCACATATATGAATATACCCACACACATACACATACAACATACACACATGTATATACATACATAAGCGCATGCACATCCACACATGTGCACACATATTTGCACACACACACATACAAACATATATGCACATGCCCACATGCACACTTGCACAAACACATACACTTACACACACACACCACTCACTCTTGTGTATATTTCGATGACAATCTTGTTGTGGTCTGCTCTGGGTTTTCTTAAGAGTCCATGGGTAAGTGAGGAAACCAAATGTCACCTTCATGACAGCTGTGATTTGGGTGTCTCGGAAGAGAGCGGAGGCATAATAGGCTGAAAAGAAGTTGTTTGTGGATACAGCCCAAAGCAGACTCCCTGATCAACTGGTGCAAAGAAGATGAGAATGGAGGGATCAAAGAAGTTTCCCAGGGTTCAATTTGACAACTGGATGGATATCAACACTATGACCTGGAGCAACGGGATAACCATACTTAACGGAAGCAAATCAGGTGGCTTTGTCATGTGTTCCCCTTGGCCTTGCCTCATATCCCACAGCGCTTGTCCAAAATACACTAGAGTCCACACTGTGTTTGACCATAAACACAACGAAGGCAAGAACAGACCATTCTACACTTACTAAGCCCAAGAATTATTTATAGTTTAAATTAAACCCATGGATGGTACCAACTCCATACAAAATGCTCTACTAAAACTATATTCGAATCTCCTTAATAGAAAAGTTATAATGGCTAAGAGCCCAGGTTGAGGATAAAGGCACCAGAATTAAAGCTTTGTTTCTGTCTCTTGTTATCTGGAAGCCTTGGAAGAGAAGCACAGCTTCTCTGAGCTTCTTATTCCTCATTTGAGAATGAGAACGAATACACACCTAGGATTATCATAAGGTTAAAAACAAATAAAACAACAAAAACACAGTCGAAATTTTTATCAAGATGTCCAGCACGCATCGGCACTTAATAAACCCCAGGATGCACTCATATTTGGTACCCTGTCTAGCTCATCTAATACCTTCAGCACAGATACCACAAAATCGGTGTAGTGGAAATGTGTGAGGTGAGAGAAGACATATTTTGAGCGTAAGAACATATCTTAAATAATTTCAGGACAAGATAATAGGTTTCTTCACTCTTGCAGCCCTAAAAGGGGGGAGGGGGCAGGGAGGACAGACTGAAAGCCACTGTGGCAAAAATAGAATGAATTTACTCAATTCTTTACTGCACTATTCAACCTCTGCTTTCTTAATCGTATGCACAGCAGGGGAAAGGATGTGCTAAGACAATTCATGTGTCATCAACAAAGCAGCTGCCGATTTTAGCTCAAAAATCACACTAGGAAAACCACCGGTTGGAAGCAAAGTAACAAGGCCAAATTTATTTTCTTAATTGAGTCTTGAGTTACAAGCAACCCTTTAATTACATTAATCAAGAGGCTTCCTCTCGGCAAATAATGAGGGAACTGCATTGTTCGAACTTTTGCTAGATTCATTCCTAAAAATTGCTGGATATGATTCAAACATATGGAAAATAGGCCCCTTGGTTTATTTTTCTTCTTCTTCTTCTTCTTTTTTTTTCATCTATCTTTTTATCGTAGCCATAACAAAAGACAAGTACACACTGACTTCTAGACACGTCTGTAAGTCACATTTGAAGCATTTCAAACATTCATATTTTCGAGTTTTTAAATGTTAGCAGGCCTTGACTGGACTAAACTACTTTGTCATGGTTAAACCCTCGCAGCATGTTTTTTTTTTTTAATTTTTCGTTGTTCTAATTTTGGAACTTTTGATATATTTCCAAGAAATTGCTTCCGCTGACTACATGACTGTCAACCAAAAGACTGCTTACCTTTGGAAGAGGTGAAAAACCTACAGCATTGAGGAGATCAAAAGAGGGTTCTCAAAGGTCACGTGACCATTAGATGTCAAAGCTGGGCCAGAACGCAGGCGCGCCGGCTTCCTCTCTTTGCAGACTCCATGTAAATCTTTCACTCTGGAATGTTCTATCCATGTTTAAAGTGATGTTACTTTCCCAGTTGTCCATCGTTCGCCCTGTTCAACCCTGTTGGCACTCTCCTAACTCACCCTGACTCACACTGGGCATCACCAGCTCACTAAACTTCCCAGAATCCCTGGCTCTCTTCCCTCCTCTGCCAATGCACAGCCGCATTTCTAGGATACTCCTCATAGACTTTGAGTAGTTTTTTCTCTTGTCATCCTTACCTCACTGCAAAACCACACACCGAACTGAGACTTCTCTGAAAGTAAGAACTGTGCGGTTCATTGCTGAGTCCCAGACCTGTGGCGCCCGACTAAAGACACCGGGGAGATGACGGAGTGAATGAGAAACTTTGCTTGAGAGGGGGACCTTGCTATGTAGCCCAAACTAGCCTCAGACATGCAACCCTCCTGTCTCAAATTCCTCATTGATTGTATTATGGATATATGCTGACGTATGTAGTCATAAATAAATTTGAAAAACATGGAGGTCCTTTTTATTTCTGTAAAAGGAGAAAATATATAGGAAAGCCTTAAGCAAAGCTTAGAGTTACACTTGACTTTTGAAGGCACACAGGGCCTGCAGGCCAGGGGAATGTGAGAATTTTAAAACCTGTTATTTGAAATAAACCCTGAATTGAAACATTCAAATTTTAACACCATTTCAAGAAACGTTTAAAAAAATTATATTTCATATTTCTGTCATTGACAGTCACATTTTGAGAATGTAATAAAAATAATATGTTACAGTAAGGACCTTAAGCATGCACGTTAAACATTTTCTATTTTCCAGCCTTTAAAACTTATTGTTGCCATATCATTTACATATCGTCCAACCCAAGCCTGAGAAATAGAGTGTTGCCTTAGCAACGTCACCAAGCAGCTCAGAAACAATTTCTTTGATCAAATGTTTTATATAAGCAAAACTGGTCCGAGACAGGTGTTGTTTCCCAGATAACCACAAGCATCCTTAGTTCAAGATGAGAGTTTGTCGTCTGCAGATGGTAGGCCTGTGCTATACCTGCAAATCACCCTTTTGCACAGTAGGAGGTGCTAAAGAGGCAGAGCCACTGGTCTTCCAAAGGAGGAATCATTGCTGTGCTTTAACACGCCTACACAGGGGTTGGGGATTTAGCTCAGTGGTAGAGCACTTGCCTAGCAAGCGCTAAGGCCCTGGATTCGGTCCTCAGCTCTGGAAAAAAAAAACAGGAAAGCACACCTACACAGCAACCCTTAATCACCTGGGAGCTCATGTGAAAAAACAAAAACTTACACAGCATGAGTCTAAGGAAGACAATAGAGGTAGATGAGCTCAATATTTCAAAAATTAAAAAAAAAGAATGGGAACTTACATCTTAAATAGATTGTCTTTTTCTTCCCTGGGATTAATATCTAGTCCTTTGAAAGTGTAGAAACCTTCTAGTGCTATTCCTGTGTATATATAGTCAGTAATTTATTGTCAAAATCTGCTGGGGAGGAGACTAACTATATACATATCAGTAGTTACCAGTATTTGGATTTTATTTTTAACATTTAGCTATCGAGTGTGTTTTTCATAATCTATCATCATTCCTGTTAAGTATAAACATTTTAAGTAAAAATAATCATTGTCCAACATAGTATTTCTTCTGTTCTCTATAATCAAAGAAATGTGTCTCAGAGATGAATAGTTCTACAGAAATTTCTAGAGAGCCAAATCTATGTTGACATGGTTTTATTTTTTATTTTCTAAGTTGTTTATTGCCATTCATTTCTTTGGCTTTGGGTCAGATGATGATAAAAAGCTGTCTGACAAAGGTGTCCCCAGAACCCATCCACACCCTGCCCTTCCTTGTTCTCCTCTGTGGCTGTCCCTAACTGCCACACTGCTCCATTGTCCCTTACATAAAAAAGCAAATCATCTGGTGGCACTCAACTGTAGCCCTTTTGCAAAGCATCATAACTGCCCATCCACACGTTTGTTTCTCCTGCCTTCTAACAACATCTTTAGACCTCTACACTACTCCCCACTCTATGAGGACAGAAATCTTGCTTATGTCACACCCAATATACGACAGATGCCCAGATCATATCTAAATACTACACAAGAGGCAAAACTGTGTATAGTACAGTGTAGAACTAGCAACAGCTTGATTTGACATCAACACGTATGTGCACACTCGCGCACACACATGTACACACACACACACATACAAACTCACACACACCGAAAGAAAAATAAAAGCAGAAGTGGGAAAAAGTTTGAAGGGATACAACAGGGCCAGGGAGATGTCTCCACGGTTAAGAGTCAATCACGGGGACTGGAACTTAAGACGCCACAATGCACAACTCTGAAGTTCCTATAACTCCACATCCAAAGCATCCAACTTCCTTTTCTGTCTTCTTTGGACATTGCACTCACACATGCTCATACACACACAGAGACGCACACAATATGCAACCAGAGATAAAATAAATCCCAAAAATAAAAATGCGGGAGCTGTGGGCACAGTCTGTTAGTGGATGCTCTAAAGATCCCTCAAATACTGTCTCAAGCACGCATGCTTAAGAACAAAACCAGGTCACAATACCCCGGCCAAGCTACAGAGAGAAGTCTACAGAATCCAGGCCCATGCTCCACACCTCACTGCCAGCAACATTAACCCTTCACTTCTATCAGCCCTACATTTCACTCCTGTTTAATAATCGCAGCAGAAAATATGATAGTAAAGTCTTGCTTATCAAAGAGATTTGTTAGTGCACTGAGACCACTGGAGCTTTGTGGGGCTCAATTTGCACTCTCTTGGTTGATCTAAAGGCGATAACCACATGTGAGATTCACTGCCATCTAATTCTGGGTTTTAATAATATAACTCATGACTTTTCCATCTCTTAGAGACACAACTTGGTTAAAGCCTTCCCACCGCTTCTAATTGGGGTAGTACGGACTACAGTTGGCAGACCGTTTGTGAAAGGGGCGGTGCCTTCTGTGCCTTCTGTGCGGGGAAGAAACAAGTGTAATCTATCATGGCTGGTACTGGGCCATGGATTAGCTGTTTACAGTGTCAGACAGTGAATTAAAGCTTTGTTGCAGACCAGCTTGCAACACAATTATTTCCCATTCGCATCCTATAAATCAGGCTTGGTCTCCATCCGGCAACCTGAAACTTTTTTTTTCTCATTTTATTTTATTTTTTATTGAAAAACAAAGTAAAACATTTTATGATAAAATTAAAGATTTACATGGAAAACGTTTCTGACAAAACCAAATTACACAATATCTTTCCACAAATACAGCCCTACAAAAGATAAGAGATGGAAATGATATTTCTATATTTTTTGGATACATACATGATTTTTTTTCTATATTTTTTTATTTACATTCCCAATGATTTCTCCTTTCCCAGTTCCTCCCTCCCTGAAAGTCCCATAAGCCCTCTTCCCTCCCCCTGTCCCCCATTCAACCCCCTCTTGCTTCTTTGTCCTGGCGTTCCCCTACATCCAGTCTTTCCAGGACCAGGGGTCTCTCCTTCCATCTTCTTAGAAATCTATTGATATGTGAATTGTGTCTAGGGTATTCCGAGATTCTGGGTTAATATCCCCTTATCAGTGACTGCATACCATGTGTGATCTTTTGTGATTGGGTTACCTCACTAAGGATGATATTTTCCAGTTCTGACCATTTGCCTAAGAATTTCATGAATTCATTGTTTTTAATTGCAGAGTAGTATTCCATTGTGTAGATACACCACATCTTCTGAATCCCTTCCTCCGTTGAGGGACATCTGGGTTCTTTCCAGCTTCTGGCTATTATAATAACCTGAAACTTCCACGCAGCAAGCAAAGCACCTAGGTTCTGAATTAATTGTGCTGTGTGGTGCGGTACCTGGGACAGTATGCTGTTACTGCTGCCCATAGCTTGAAAAATAAATTTCCCTGTCACTAGAACCTATTTAAGGAATAGTCTGTGTTCTCACCTCCCTCCCCTCGTGGATCTCTTTGGTATTTATGTTGAAACAATAGGAAATGAATCTAAATAGAAACACTTCTCATATCTTATCTCTCTACAAACAACAAGAAGAAAAACATAATTTGCAATAAATTATCACGGCAGTTGTTGGTGTTAACCAGCTTTGCTTTGTGATCTCACACCTAAGCTCAAGAGATGGTACTTCAGAGAAGATAATCGGTAGAAGGTACCTCTGGAGGTGATGAAATCTGACAGATGCTGGGGAAACGGTGGAGTTCAGAGGCACACCAGCAGACACCTTAGAAAATTCTTGTTAAAATAATAAATCGTCTTATATAGTGATAGGAAAAAATGGTCCTGCTAAAAGAACAGATTGGTTACAATGTTATATAGACTCTAATGTCTGAGACCAAAGGGAAATTATTCATCAATAAGCAAATAGATGAACCAGCTGCCGTATAGACCATACAGAAGAGTGCTGATTTAGGAATGTAGAATATTGTCTTCCCAATGTCCTTATTTACACATCACCATCAAACCCAATGAGGATAAAGGCGTGTGGCGACACACAGAAGTTAAGGAAACAGAGTGTGTCTTTTCATAACATTTTGATAGGCTCCCTGCTCCCCAAAATACACCTTCAGCACCAGATCCTTAAAAGCCTTTCCCTTTCTTCCTTGGGCAGAGATGATGATCAGGTGGCTGGTGTTTACAACAAAACTCACAATCACAGATATGTTAAGGCTTAATTGCAGACTGTATAATTAGATTAACCCAATTAATGAGATCGCTCGGTTTCACAATGCACCTTTATTATTTCAATCGTTTCTCGTCCTGGTTTCTCATTTCTAGCAGGGGAATCTTGAGACGGCCGCTTTGTCCCTGTTCGGTTTTGAGTACTGAGGCAACGTTAGCTGTTAGCTTTTGCCAGATGTGTAGAAGCAGCGTAGCACACGATAGGCTGTTCTTGTATAACTGTGAGTGCCTGATGCACAGCATTGGTTTATAAATATCAGCAGTTTCCTTGGATGGAGTAAGCTGGTATGGACCACATTCTGTTGCCATGGACCACATTCCATAGCCATGGGCCATATTCTGTTGCCATGGACCATATTCCATTGCCATGAACCACATTCCATAGCCATGGACCATATTCCGTTGCCATGGACCACATTCCATAGCCATGGATCATATTCCATTGCCATGGACCATATTCTGTTGCCATGGGCCATATTCCATAGCCATGGGCCATATTCTGTTGCCATGGGCCATATTCTGTTGCCATGCTAGCAACTCTTCACACCTCTACCATGTTCACACAAGAGTGAAAACCAGAAAGATCCTTCAAGGGTCTTCCAGACTTTCTAAGTCCCTCACTGGAGAGTGAACTCCATCCTCCTGAAGTCTCAGGCTCCTGCCAGCATATCTTCATTTGATGTAACTCCATATAGCATAAGACAACCCTCAGAGGAATGTAATCACGAGAAGAATTTTTAAAAATGAACGAGCATCACCGGATATTCAAATAAGGAACAGCCTGAGTTTCAGGGTGTGAATACCATACAGGCAGGGAATCTTAAAATTCTGATCTAATGTCTGTCAGGGATATCAGGCAATGGAGACTTATGGGCCATATGAGTTCATCCAGTGTGTTCTTAAATTTAGTTGTTGTATAGATACCATTACTGTCCCACTATCAGTCACTTTCACTAATACATGCATCCTTTTACATTTTTCTACACACCAGACATTGTGCAGGTACTTTTCACACACTGACCTAAATCCCACTTAAAACCCCTGGGCTGGACAGTCCTTGCATCTCCATCTTAAAGGCTACCCTGGCCCTGGAATCAGCAATGAGCAGGCTCTCTCCAGGCGGCTGTCTGCCTCTCACTTGTGACTGTGACATGTGTCATCTGCTGTGATGGCACACAGTCCTCAGCACTGGATGGTTAAATACAGTCTGTGGAGTGTTACAAACTTTTCTCCACTGGTTTCCATGGGGGGCGGGGAGGGAGGGAATGATTTGGAAAGTGAAAATGGGAGTCTGAAATCCACAGGACAAAATCAGTACCATGGTCCCTGATACAATGCCAGGACACCCCAGACACCTCAGCTAGGACAGCTTGGTGCTACCCTAGGACTCCTTGTGTAAGAGGCACGCTAGAGTTAGGAGCCAGGTAGACAAGGAAACTTACCCCCAACAGAACTAATATCTCATTCACCCAGCTTTGACTTGAAAATCCTATCTAGCCATGAAAAAAACTATTTTCCCACTGTCTTCAATCCCAAGTCACCAGGCCATATTTAATTTCAATCATTAATATGTAAAAAATAATTTTCAAAATCCACCAAAATAATCTTTAGTCAATTTTCTGATAAAATAAAACTAGCTTCCCCCCACCACCGCCATTTGTGATTTAAATGGCCTCCAGAAAGTTTATTTTTGAAACTAAGTGTTCATTTAAAAATATCAAAATAGATTTTAAGTATATTAGAGGGCAGGATGGGAGAGGTTGGCTCACACAACCATACCCACTCCTAAAAAGGTTTTTGAATTGTCTAGGTTACTGACTGGTTTCCCATATTCCTCTTCCTAGAGAAAACTGTGGTCCTGGTTAAAAACAATAACAGAATAAAGTAAAATAAAACAAACAAAAAACCAACAACAATAAAAAAACAAAGATTACAGTGACAAGGACTGGGACAAATGGCTAGGGGAACAAAGCCTGAACCTCTCCTATTACACTGCAAATTAGTCCTGTGCTCAAACTTAGGGATAACCCTAGTGATTTTTATACAGTGCCATGTTTAATAGAAAATTCAATCCCCCATGCCTTACTTAGGTTCAGGGCTTAATCTGGGGACAAGTTCTCTTTATGAATATACTTGAGAACTTTCTTTTTCAGATCCTCAGAGTGTGTGTGTGTGTGTGTGTGTGTGTGTGTGTCTCTGTGTGTGTGTTTATTCTTCTAAGCTTCCATTTCCTCACTCCTAAACTACAGACAAATATTCTAGCCAACCTAGAACCAGCGTAGCATTGGAATTACCAACCAAGGATAAGGATCAAATAGTACGGGGTTTATTGTCAAACACACGTGGATTCAAGTTCTCACGAGCTGTCCCCAAAAGAGCTTCCTGGTGGATTGAGTGCTAGACGGGGAAGAGGGAATAACTACTCTACTTTGGGTCCAGTAGCTGTGAAGCTACTGATATCAGTAAAGAAGCAGGAAAGAGAAGGAGACTTGAGAAGACAATAAAACAGGGTAAATGGACAAGCTCAGGCTTGCCCAGTAACACCCCAGTATGCACGGAACGTACAGCTGAGATATGCTGCATCACTACAGGAAAACACTGGATCTGGGCAGCTTCTGTTTTGTGTAAACAGAGCAAAGGCCATTTGAATTTCAGCAACATGGAATGCGCCTTCTGTAACCGGAACAGAGATGTCCTAAAGTAGTTCAGAAGGACTTCACAAAGAAACTGCTCTCAGTCTCAGTAGAAACAGGAGGAGTCAGTCTAGGATTTCAATATACATTAGGCTGGGTTGGTGTGGGGTAAATGGAGCCCAGATTTCTGGAACATTCCAGCCTAGAATCTAGATTAATCACCGAACTACTTCAGGGCTGTGTTTAAGAGTAAACCGGCAGAATCTGCTAAATATAGGCAAAAGGTCTTCTTAGAGAACTTTGTGTGTATAAACCGCATTGCCCACAAAGCCTAGCTTCGACTTAATTTCTGAGATGCCTTGTCTGACGGAAAACTCCAGAACCTTAGACTTTCTTCTAGCCTGTTCTTTGCAAGGAAGTTCATGATTTCCCAGGATGTTCACCATGCAGGCACACCCACCCTCTATATATAATAAAGAGGTGACTGGGAAAGAGGAAGAAGCCAGGCTCCTCTAAAGTGAGTCTGCCTTTAAGGTAACAAGATCCAGAAGTGACCTGCAGTGGTGTCTCTGACACAGGAAGCCCTTTCCCTGCCTGCCTGAAGACTGCACCTAATACAATTAAAGAATCAACTAGCAGATATTAAAACAGGTAGCAGGGAGACCAAGGAGAACTAACTAGAGAGGGACATATTTATAGCTATGACAACATGTTTCCTAGTAATAATTTATGAGCCTACTGGAGAAGAGAGAAGCACACAAACTACGAATATGGGAGGGGGAAAAAAAAAGAAAGAAATCCGAAATGTAAACATCATGCCTTTGGCAAACTTTCTTTAGTTAAAAAGGACGGCTGGAGTTGACTAAAGCAAATGGCTACATTTCCATGGTCTCTTGCTTCCTCAATGCTAAGGGTTACGGGCTGATTTACAACTTCCTGTGTTGTTTTTCAAATCTATATTTGTCAGCACATTTTTTAATGTCAGATTACTTAAAATAGATATGTCGGGTCTTCAAAGTCAGGGACAATCACTGCTTTGACTTCTCTCAAAGTTTCTTAGCACTTTATAAACATCCTAAATGTTTAGCCTCCCGAACGCTATATTTCTAACTAAAACGAATTGCACTACGGTTTTAAGAAGTTTTTTTTTTCTCCCCCCGCCCCCTTCCCATTTTCCTGACGACTCAAGGGCTGAGGTAGAGTTCAATCAGAACTCTTTGAAGCTAAGATGAGCGCTTCATCCAAATAAAGTTTGCCTCAGCCTCACGGGGACTTTACGCTGTCAAAATAACCGAGAGCATCCCTGGTTACCCTACTGCTCCCCCCTCCCCCCAATAAAAGAATAAACCCAAAAAGATTTAGTATCTTCCATTGCAGTTCTGCTCCTATCCATCATGATGTGTTGTCTTCAGTAATTTCTGCAAACCACAGGTAGGTAGTTGTTCAAGGAAAGAGAGAATATTCTCCAATCTGAAAACCCCCTCGAAGTAGCTTCATCTGAATGCAAGCCCTCCGTGGGGCCAATGGAAATATAAAAGGAGAAAGGGTAAAATCCACACTTTAAGTTTATATCTGATGATTCAAAACAGGCTTTCCACTATGATAATACCTTACCTCATATTTCAGACTCACTGACTGACAGTGCTGTTTAAGTTCAAACCCTTAAAAAAGAGGTAATCTAACATATTTCAGATTTTTTTTTCAGATTTATTTATTTTCATGTATGTGAGTGCACTGTCATTGTTCTCAGACACACCAGAAGAGGGCATCAGATCCCATTACAGATGGTTGTGAGCCACTATGTGGTGGCTGGGAATTGAACTCAGGACCTCTGGAAGAGCAACGAGTGCTCTTAACCACTGAGTCATCTCTCCAGCCCACATACTTCAATTTTTAATACTAAAACCCTCAGAAATAACACAACATCCCAATGAAAGCCAACAAAGATGCATATATGACGATGGCTTTCTTTTTAATATTTCATATTATTCCCAAGTCCCTATTATAGAATATAACATGGTTGGGTAAACAAGCATACTGCAGGTGGTCCGCAGAAAAATATTCTGAAAAATCATTTGGTGTTTCCCAGCTATTTATAACCATGTTTTCGACTCTCACCCTGAGGAAGTTGTCAGATAGCCACTGTAAGAATCAAAAAGTACAAATCCAAATTTAGTACTTTCAAAATCACTGATACTCCATGCTCACCAGAAAGACCTCGCAAGCCCACCTTGTAGTGCCCAAATCATTTGCTTTTGATTTAAAAAAAAAATGTGTTAAAGGGACCAAGTGAGAGCCAGGCCAGGCCATCACAGCCCACTTTTGACACAGAAAAACAAAAGATAGACTGATAAATTAGGCAAGGGAGAGAGTAAATATCCCCTCCTCTGCAAAGCGGGAGAGTTGCTTAACTTCTGATAAGGCAACACAGTTGCAAAATACTCAATGCTACCAAAGAGAATGTATCTTGGGTCCAGGAAACTCATCCAGTGAGGTGGCACCGGGTGTGTTCGACATTAGAGAGACTGTCACTGAATAGACGGCACCCGGACAGCTCATCCTACTGAGTTTATCAGTCAGCCCAGGTGACATTACCGAACACAGATAGCACAGACCCACGTCGTCATATGTGGCTGCCGTAGTCTGTCTTCCAATGACCCCCATCAGCAAGGCGATCCCTTGAATAACAGTAATTATAAATAATAATAAGGTTTAATAATACCTCTCTCCCTTTGAAGAACGCCCAGCATTTTTATCTGCATTATCTAATTTGTGCTTGAAACAATTCGATGTAGCAGCCAGGTAGCAATTACCATTACCCTTGTTTTATAGATAAATAAACTGAGGCCTGGGGATTTTCTTCTCATCACACAATTAGGAAGGGAGCCAAGCCCAGAGTCTGTAATTCAGCTCTCTCCGTCTTCCAGATCATTGCATCCTTAGAAAATATCTGGGCATATGAAGAACAGTTCTACCCCTCAGGAAATGTTTGTACCTGAGCCAGACCAAAACTTCTTTTGCTTCTAAATTGCACTGACACCTAGAGAAGAGGTAGGATTCGTTAGCAAGGGTCTGGCGATCTGTGGTCCTGATGAGAGGCACAGCCAGGTTCTATCAAATAGTGTTACCACCCCAACCCCCAACAGAAGAACCCTTGCAAATGCCAAAGGGCTCTAAAAGACTCTAGAATCAGATTATCTAACTATATATATATTTCAAATCTAAGATTAACATAACCAAGTCAAGATACGTTAGTTTAAAAAAAATGGGCCCAAGATGTTAACTGGTGTACCCTAAACCTGATTGCAAATTGGTTTGCTGGGGCTTGCCAATTTAAATTCTTCCCTGCGGCTTCAGCTGGAGTGGGGCGTCTTCATTTCCTGTCCGGACTTGTTGTGCTGAAGTAACCTAGTCCTGGTTTGGGTGATTAGCATGTGTGTGGATCTGCTGGTCTCCCAAAGCTCTGTTAAGTTATAAATGTTCCAACTACCAGTGTGCCGTGGGTAAAAATAGCACTCGTTATTAGATGTCAATTCACAGCCTGCAGGAGCCTGGCAACATTTTGAACCTTTTCAAAATGTAAATACTGCATATTAAGCATAGGAGAGAAAAATTAATCTGCCACTTGTGTATTTCCAAGTCAAAAAAAACTAAAGGAGGAAGAGGAGGGAGGGGGAGGAGGAAGAAGAGGAGGGGAAGGAGGGAGGAGGGAGGGGAAAGGAGGAAAGGTATCTGCAGCAATGGGTATAGTAATAAGTTTGTAAAGGGGTGGATCACAAAGGGAAAACTACTCCAGAAATGGATTGAATAGTTTCTGTGATCATCTCCGCCTTTGAATTCTCCTCTTCTCCTGTTCTGTTTATGGGCTTCTTGTGACCTTGCAGATGCCATTTAGATGCTTACTACTTTAGATGCAGTGTATAGTGGGCAACAGGGCACTATTCCTGGTGGTGTTGCTGTTGCTGTTGTTGTTAAAGTTTTTTCCATAAGCGCACAGCACTTCTCCATTAGACTTGTAAACGAGGCATGCCTCTCCTTGAGGCAGGAGGGGTGGGAGAGGCAGGGCCAGAGGGGGAAGGGGTGAGGAGGGATGGGGGAGGGGGCAGAGGGATGGAGGAAGGGGCGAGGAGGGGATGGGGGAGGGGGCAGAGGGATGGAGGAAGGGGCGAGGAGGGATGGGGAAGGGGCAGAGGGATGGAGGAAGGGGCGAGGAGGGATGGGGGAGGGGGCAGAGGGATGGAGGAAGGGGCGAGGAGGGATGGGGGAGGGGGCAGAGGGATGGAGGAAGGGGCGAGGAGGGGATGGGGAGGGGGCAGAGGGATGGAGGAAGGGGCGAGGAGGGGATGGGGGAGGGGCAGAGGGATGGAGGAAGGGGCGAGGAGGGATGGGGGAGGGGGCAGAGGGATGGAGGAAGGGGCGAGGAGGGATGGGGGAGGGGGCAGAGGGATGGAGGAAGGGGCGAGGAGGGGATGGGGAGGGGGCAGAGGGATGGAGGAAGGGGCGAGGAGGGATGGGGGAGGGGGCAGAGGGATGGAGGAAGGGGCGAGGAGGGATGGGGGAGGGGGCGGAGGGATGGAGGAAGGGGCGAGGAGGGATGGGGGAGGGGGCGGAGGGATGGAGGAAGGGGCGAGGAGGGATGGGGGAGGGGGCAGAGGGATGGAGGAAGGGGCGAGGAGGGATGGGGGAGGGGGCAGAGGGATGGAGGAAGGGGCGAGGAGGGGATGGGGAGGGGGCAGAGGGATGGAGGAAGGGGCGAGGAGGGATGGGGGAGGGGGCGGAGGGATGGAGGAAGGGGCGAGGAGGGATGGGGGAGGGGGCAGAGGGTAGGCAGTTAAAACTTTACGGGAATTTTTCTGTGTGTCTTTTCCCTTCCACTAATAGTGGGGAAAGTTGGCAAACAAGCTTGCTTTCTGAAACTTTTGACATATTTTAGTAAGTTCTGATTTACATATGAAGTCATCCTCCAACAATTCCAAACAAATGTCTTTTCAAAGCAAGCCCACTTTTTTTTTTTTTTGTCTTTGGCTCACAACAGAAGTGAGTAGATTTCTTTTTCTTTTACTCTCGCTTTTTTCTACCACTCAAAATAATAGAAAGTTATCATTTCCTTAGATTCTTGAATATCACAGATCTGCAAATCTACCACCTTAAGGATGTGCTAATGGTACAAACATAACCCACAAACCTCTTGTGGTTCACCCATTCTCCAAAGAGGATTTGTGGATGGGAGTCAATACTGTTGGTAATGTTAGTTCGCAAAGTCTAGGAGAAGGAATGGAATATCACAACATGTACCATGTAACGTCTTCACAGGACTGCTCAGGCACATGAATATCTGGAGAGGGAGTCTGATTCCCTAGAAGCATATTTTCAGAGCCAAACTGACCCTCCAGAAGAGGTTGAAATTCCTAGCATTTATTCCCATGGTAGATATCCAATTCATATTGGAAACACAACATTTCAAAAGATTTCTAATGATTTCATTTGGCTCATAAGTAAAGGGCTTACATTAAAAAAAAAGACACAATATTTGATGGTGGAGTTTTGTGCTGATGAGTATTAAATTATGCCAAAATGCCATTCATTTGATATTCCTTAAATACCGTAGCACAAGCCAAGTTAAGCAAAGATTATGAACCATCTTAAATAACGCAAATATAATGCGCACACAAAGAACAATATAGCCAGCTTCAGGTAATTTCCATGTAACAGATAACATCTGGGGGAAATGCAGAAAGTAAGTTATGCAAAACTAATTTGCAAGTGACCACATCTGTGGATGTTATTTATTGCATGTTCGCTTAACAGTCCATTTTTCTGTTTAGAAATCTCTTCTCTTTATTAGAGCTTTTAATGTACTCACCTTGGTTCAAATGGCCTACTCATAATCAGAATATGTGTGTGTGTGTGTGTGTGTGTCACATGAAGCAAAGTGGTTGTTTTTATTATATCTGTGTGCAAGCATCCAGAAACGGCAAGAGAAACACATTGATTGCTTTACATCCAAAGTTATATTTAGGGGGTATTTGAAAGTCAAGCAAAACCAGTCATTTGGCCAAATGGACATGTGTATATATCAGAGAATACTACCTTTTAAGCTCAACATTGTGCATGAGGCAAGTCGGTCCAAGCATTTCCCTTCGGTTCTTGGTCTGAATGTCCTGGGTGTTACTCTTCTGTGGAAAGGGGGTGGGCTTATGAGATGGATAAATTCAGACCAAATTCAGATGGATAAATTCAGGTTAGGATTCAGGTTTTTGTTTTTGTCTTGTTTTGAAAAAATAAGATAACTTTTTTCCTTTTTCTGGCTTTATTTTTCCAGATTTAAAAGGTAACGTATTAGACTTTTGAGGGGGAAACCATGAGAAAATTGCCATCCTACAGGAATGTATAAAAATAGTTATAAAACTGGCTTTATTTAATTTGCTTCAAGTATTCATAGACTTGAGGAAATTATAATGTTCGCCCAGAAAAATCTAACTCAATAAAGCTGACCATGTCTCTCTGTTTTAAATAGATTTTATTACAGAGCGAGCAATGTTGTAAAACATGAGGTTTTGTTAAAAAAAAAAATACAAAGGCCTAATTGTATTTTTTAAAGAAAGTATTGCATCAGACGGCTTCATTTAAGCCTGTTTGCCGGCTCCGTGTGCTCACCACAATTATTGATTCTAATTTCCCTTGGACTTGTTTTTTAAGGAAGGCGACCACTTTCCATAAGGAAAAAGTCACTGTGATACTTGGGAGCCTTTTGTTTATTTCAAACTCTGTATTTAAAACTGCACCTTCGTCTACTGCCTAACGCAGCTAAATTTAATTCTTCGTGAAAGAGAGAAACAGCTGCGGTTCGGTTCATTAACAGTATGCAGAGAAGGCGAAGAAAAGAAATTCTCACCCCCCACTCCTGTGCATGAATTGAATCAATTTAATAGTTATAGGAACTACACACATTTAAAAAATCAAGAGAAAGAAAACCTCAACTGTCAGCCATAATTTCTGCTTCTGGGAATAAATGCAAGCCTCGATCTATCAAAGAAAGGAAATGTGAAACCAGAGCGACCCAAGTCTCCACACGTGTGCTAGGGCACACACATGCACATTAACACACACACGCTCATACACATACTAATGAAATACATTCACAAACACAGACTCATACACACACACACTTATACACACCTGCACATCATGTATACACGCCCACAGATGCACACATATACATACATTAGTTTGTATATATATATGTATACATATAGGCACACATACAATTATACATCAAACGTACACATTTACATATATACACATGTACACAGACACAATACACACAAATGCACAGCCGGGGGAGAGACAGAGACAGAGCAAAAAGAAAAAAGAAAGAAGGGAGGGCGGTATAGCTCAATGGTTAAGGTTATAAAGGATCTGAGTTCAGTTCCAAACACCCATGTTCAATGCCTCAAAACTCCCTGTAACTACAGCTCTACAGGGATCTGATGCCCCCCTCTGGCATCCAAGACACCCCCAGTACACACACACACACACACACACACACACACAATCTTTCAAAAAGAAGTCAATCGATCAATCCAGACCACAGAGGTGTGGGCAAGAAAATGTAAGACGTGAACATAACCACCTGTTTGCAGTGAACTGTAGAATCTGAGGAGGACCAGGACAGCAGAGGATGGATTGTGGGCTCTGTTTCACCAAATGGAGAGGCTTTCTGTAAAGAATGTCAGTAGATGAGGGTCAACAAGCAGAAGACCCCAGCCTGTGTGCCCGGAGTACAGCAGGAACATGGTGACAGTAAACAAGACAGCATCCTATCTGCTTGAAACGCCAAGCAAGTTTAACCCACCCATCAGCGCATGCTCAGTGCCAGCCGCCCTCACCCATCAGCGCATGCTCAGTGTCAGTAGACTCTGATTCTTCATTTCCAATGTCTGGTTTGTCACTGCCACCCCCAAACACACCCTGCACTACATACACTGTGTTTTTCTCACCATAAGTTAAAGTCCGTGCCTCCAAACTAACATCCCATTTCCTTCCCAGGTCTCCAATTCCCGCAGGCATTTCACCTGTAAAGTTTCAGGTGACACGGAAGCATGGTTGGCCTCTTTTTCTTGTCTGGGGAAAATGAAGACCAACAGAAGACTTGGGAGTTTGCAAGCCAAACATGATAGGGGGCTTCGTATAACAGTTAAGAGACGTGGGTCCTTGATCCCTCCTTTGGCAGAAAGTAACACCCTACAAATGTGACCGGGAGAAAACCCTACTGTCCTGATATCTCTTTAATATTCTAGTGACATTTAATCTACCCGAGATAAAAAGCAGGAATGACATCATCCAACAGAATAAAAATCAAAGGCCTAGCGATATCAATAATTTTTCAGGATGGTCACTTGATGATAAATTACAGTTTACGGAAAAGGATCAAAGCTTAGGGTCACTGCCCCGGGCTCTAATACGACTGCCATCACTATATAATTATTTGATCTTGGCTCAATCACTTTACCTCTCCATTGCCGAATACCCTTGCCTCTATATGTCTACAACTAACTAAACAGCAACCTCTCGTATGCTCACACAAAAATTAATGATATGAATTCAGCCCAAATGCATGCACACTGGTAAACCCACCAAACAAATTCTCCTCCCGCACGATCCAAAACCTATAAAGGAAAAGCATTAATATTTAATATTTCAATGATAGGGTATAACACAGAGAAGTTAGTAATGACTGTGCAAGTCTCTCGAGATCCGCTTCCCCCTGACAAAAAAAAAAGTGTCCTAACATAGTAATGGGGTAGGGAATGCTTTTTCATAGTTCTTCAAACTTGTGTGCTCAGGTCCAATTCTTTTTAATAGAGCACTGAGTAACTTCATCTCAGAACTTCACTAACAAGCTCATGAGTGTTTGCTATGTAAATTGGAACAAGTTATTGATTTTTTTTTTTACTGAGGTATGTAGAAGACATAAAAACCAGAACACTCAAGTGGCCATGTCTTTACAGATCAACTGAGATGGGAAATTAAATTATGGTTAAAAACATTGCCTGCTAAACACAGAATTAGAACAAGAGGAAATGATTAAAAGACGCAGAGGCTCGATGCCCTTAGTAACCTCATCTCCTCTTCCACACCACACCGCCGCGCGGTGGCTAGATGGACCCTGCCAAAGTTGGCATCCAAGGTTCTCCGTATCTTTCAGTGCTGCTTCTGACAGTCTTCCTGCACCGCATCTGCACCCTGTTGGCAAAGTAGCATCGGCTGCCGGCAGGGAAGTCCCACTCTGTCATGAGTTTGGTGTGAGTTCCTCTGATGAGTCTGTGTTCTGGTCTTATATACACATCGGGCTTCAGAAACTCTAGTGTGTCCACTGCCAGGTTCTCTGTGTCCCTCTCTGTCTCTAGCTCTCTCTCCACACACACACATATACATATATATATATATATATATATATATATACACATATATATACATATATGTATATATATGTACATATATGTATATATGTATATGTATATATACATATATATACATATATATGTGTATATATACATATATACACATATATATGTGTATATATGTGTATATATATGTATATACATACATACATATGTGTATGTATATATATGTATATATATGTATATGTATATATATACACATATATATGTGTGTATATATATACATATATATGTGTATATATATATGTACATATGTATATATGTATATGTATATGTGTGTGTGTATGTATATGTGTATCCTTGCTGTGTAGCACTGTCTTTTCTCGTCTCTTCTTTTCTTTCTTTTCTTTTCTGACATTGGAGCTTACCAATGATCCTCAGGGACCTTCCTGCCTCTGCTTCCTCAGGACTGGGATTATAACCACATGGCACCATGTTTGGCTTTGGTTTTGTTTTTGTTATTGTTGTTTTGGTTTGGGGTTTTTTGTTTTATTTATTTATTTATTTATTTATTTATTTATTTTTGCGGTTGTTTGGTTTTGTTTTTCATATGGGTCCTGAGGCTCAAACCCAGGTCCTCAGCAAAGGCAGGCCCTATTGCCCCAGGCCGGTGATAGCCTCTTCGTTTGTACCCACAAGAGCATCGGCATGCCGCTAAATTGTCTGCCGCAAATGGGGAAGACAGATAGAGAGGGGGTCTGACGCTTGGCTCTCCCCCTACAAAGAGCTAGTAAACAGGAGCGAGAGGCAGGGGCATGGTGTGGAGATCGAGGCAAATGAATGAACCCTCAACCATAGAGTCCAGAAATGTCAAGAAGATGATGCTAACTGTAAGTGAGAGATGGTGTATAGAAAGCACCAGGCAGCGGGGAGGGCACCAGGCAGTGGGGAGGGCAACAGAATCAGCGGTTTGAAGCCGATGGTAGGTACTTAAGTAAGATATCAGATTTTATATGGTGGTCCTGTGAGGGAATTGGCTGAGACAGGGCCCCCTCACCAAAAGCTCTTCTTTTCCAGCAAACCATAGAGGTTGTCAAGCCTGCAGACTCCCCTTTCCCAGCCCCCCTGGAAGAAGGTATCTCACTGGACACATATTCAGCCTTCATAGAGCCATTGCCAATGCTGGACGCGGAACAGAAGGTAGGCTTGGGAATACCTCCACCCTGCCTCCCACCCCTTCCCTGGCCTGCTGAAGCATTATCATGGTGCAAGTGGAAAGAGCTCAGCCCCCCTCCATCCCCTCCCCGCTCCCCCCGCCCCCCAACCCGTTGTCTCTGCCTCTGACGTTTTCCTGGCCAATATTCCTTTTAGACTTGAGTCACACACAGGTCAGATGATGGCGGTCCAGAGGGTTCTTTTTCTCCCTCCCCCTCCCCCATATCCTACCCAGACTTCACCACTGAGATCCCCCCCCCCCCGCAAGTCTCTCGTAATCCCTACGATACATGGTAACATAAAATCAGTGCCTCCTTCCAGTTCGATACCGCTCCCGGTAGGGCCACCAGTGTAGAAGTTGGAGGTTGTGCATAAATCCCCAAGCACTCAAGTGCTCCCCCGAATGAACGTTCCTTCCTTTCAGGACCTGAATGTGTTTATTTCCACTTTCTTAGGTGCTGGATCAAGAGCAAGGGTCTCAGGAACCCCTGCTGGATAGCAAAATGGGAGAGGAGGATCCCTTAGGTGGCTTCACCATTGAGGATGTAAAATCAGCCCTGGCGCGAGTGACCGATGAGGTTCTGATAAGCATTCAGGTACTTGAGTGAGAGAGGGCAGTGACGTCCCCGTTACGTTTGGTGAATTAGGCAGCGTCAGCCTCAACATCTGTAAACCCTGCTCTGCTTTGGCCAATCAAGAGCGAGGTTTACGGTTTGCACACTACCTCACAAGGCTACATAATCCTCCACTGAGTCTTGTGGATTCAGCAAGATCACAAAAACAGATCCTGCCAGCAGCACCTCGTGTGCTGTGGGTTATCTCGGCCTGCAAAAGCTCTCGCCACTGAGACCCCTGCAAAAGAGCCCCGGGTGAAGACTTTGAGCCACACCACACTGTAAACAGGCCTTACTCAAGAGTTGAGTGACCCCGGGCTCCTGTAAAGTCATTGCTGCCGATCAACTGCATCGTGCTTAACTAAGTCACCTCACACTTCCTCAGGTTTGCAATTCTTCTCAGGCACTTCCTGTCTTCATAGGTCACTAATTGCTAAGTCATTTGAGCCAAGGGTGCCCTGCCAATGGGTAGTAGGGACTGCCTCTGGGCAGCTTCCCGTTATCTCTCAGAGGGTTATTTTGTGTTTAATACTTGGCCGTTCCATCCAAGGAACAAATACCTACTACTCCCTTCACGTAACGACTTCCAATCCACCTGCTTAAACAAAGTGAATTACCCATTTTGAGAAATGACCATACATCATGACAACACTTATGCATCTGAGGGGAAGATTTATTTATTTTTTCATCTGCACTTGGGGCCGTATATACAAAGCACACTGTATTAATAATAATTTGGGATGAACAAAAAAAAAAACCCCCAAAAACAAAAACTTAGGTTGTCCTAAGCATACCTTGCTACTCGCTTAATCGTCAAACATTATTGTAATATTTACACGAGCATTTAATGACCTGGTGCCAACAGAATCAGCCAAATTCCCCAGCTTAATAAGGGGTGTTTAGTGTTTACCAGAAACAGTGGAAGAACACGTTTTACACAAAGGCCTATTGTTAACGGCCCTGTGAACGTAATAACTGGTTACTGTGTAGAAGGGCAGAGTGCAGCTGAATTAAGCTGAGATCGGAACATACCTCCTTTTTAGATTTGATAACATTTCCTCTAAATATAGTTTACGTATAATCATGGCCCGGGGCTCCTTTGCAAATCCCACAGCTCTGAAATTATCGCCGAGGAACTACCAGACAAGCAAGAGAATTGTTCGCAGGACCCACAATTGAAACCATCTTTACCAAAGCCCCACTCCATGAAGGGAGCTGTGTGTTTTTAACCCTCCACTGATGATTTTCTTTTAAAGCGTTAGAGTCTGCAGTATCAGTACCTCTCTTCTTTGACAGAATGGGCAGGATTAGTCTATGCGCTTGTTCTCTTCTCATCAGTGTGAAGCCACCCTGGAAGTTCAACAACTTCTACACCTAAGTGCAGCTATGCGCAGCGGGAGAACGTGGAGCAGAAGGGAGACCCACAGACCCTACAGGCACCATGAGCCTCTCCATACTGGGAGGATCTAATCAGCGTGGACCAAATTACTGCTGGTTTGTTTTGGTTTGGTTTTTTTTTTTTTCCAACAAGATGGCAAAATGATAATGGATTTCTACAAAATCTCAAGATAGCAAACCACCATATGTATTTTCTCTCTGCAATCCTGCTAAACTCCATGCAAGAGAAGAGGGCGCTTCCAAAGGCAAATCAAAAGAATGGGACTCAGACGGATTGCCATTTGTCTATGGTTCCCAGGCCCAGCAGGCTTAGCAGGTGCTATGAGCCTGATCCCAGTTGCAACGCCAGCACCACCCAAGGAAGCTACACATCTAACGCAGGGCCCGGGCTACTCCATGAATACACATGTGTCTTCGTGCTTTCCACTCACCTACCTCCCTCTTGGACAGACTCCAAGTTGGGCGATAGCCCTGAACCTCGCTTCAGTTTTGTCCAGATGGGCTGAGCTACTTTCCACTTCTAAGTGATCCTAGTTCTAAAACCTGCCACGCCCCTTTTTGAAACTTCCTGTCAGTGGACACTGGATACACGCATCTGCCGTAAGCATTCAGTGAATAGTTTTTTATTCCCCTCAGTATTTGTGATCACTCCGTGGTTTTCTTCTTCCTCTTTATTTAAAAGCCACAGTGTTACTGCAGTTTCTGCAGAAAAGGTCAATAGAGAATTCATGTTTCAGCACATTATATCAGAGCTAGTTCTCTGTTGTAATTCCAAGCCAATATCCACCTCCCTGATATAGAACCTCCTAAAATGGAGAGTAAGCCCTTAATTTTTATGTTTACCCACTTATTTTTCCCTACAATTCACTTCGCAATTTTAGAGATTTATTAAGAATGAAGTTTCTCTTGGCCCTCAGATGTCAATTACAATTATATGGAGTAGACCAAACATTTTAAGTCAATATAGTCTAGATATTTTCATTTTAAAGATACATTCAAAATGAAATTACTTTGGCCCAAACTGCATAATAAAAAAATAAGACCCAATGGAAGCAACTTTGATATATTTAAAGAATCATATTTTAGAAAATTAGGAATGAGAATGCCGGACTCTGGTATTAAAGGTTGGCTGTTGGCCCTGACACAGCAAATGAGTAGAATAATGTGGGAAAATAATGTGACCATAACTTGCCACTCTACGATTTATGAAGTCTTACATTACATTACATTACAAAAGTTACGTATGTTGCGTAAGTTACGTTAAGACAGCTTTGGATTGCACGTGTTAGAAAAGTCATCCAAGGTTGTGGTCAGTGATCACAGGGCAAGGGTTTCAGAACACTTCCTAAAGGAGATAGAATAAAGACTCAGCCCCAAGTTGAAGGTAACAGGTCTGTTCAACAACATTCTGAAGAGCAAGGAGACAGCAAACCAAGGGATCCTTTGGGTAGACATGGATTCCTTTCATTCTGACTCTGTCATTTGTAGCTACACTAAAGCACAAACTACCAAGGTCTGAAGATCTGTACGTTTTCTCCCCTCCTGTTAGGACTCGACCTTCAGGAACCTTCCCCCCAAAGCCCACACACAGCGTGATAAACTATCTCAGGGAAACACAAGAAGAAGAGTTTCCAGATCCTTGGGAAAACCTTAGTGGGATGCCAAAGAAGCCGGTAGGTGGAAGCCAGGCCATGCTTCTCTGGAAAACACGAGATGACGGGTAGGCACAGAAGTGCCCCTGTGAAAGGAAAAGCCCATCTCCCAGCTACAACATATCATCCCAATCCTTTAGAACTATGTCGAAATTATCTACTCAAACTGTGCCAACACCTACATGGTGCAATATCCCATAAATTTGTGCCAATTCATAAGGCGTGATAACTTTTAGTATTTCATGATAATACCTTAGTGAACTATGCCGTTAGTGAAGTGTATTGTGAAATCGGGAGTTGGGATTATGAACACAAAAGTGAAGCACAGCATTAACTACTCGCGATTCCGTGTTCCATATAAAGAAGGTTACAGGGCTTGTCCAAAGCGACTTAGCCAAGCTAGACCTCAGACTGGCTGATAGTGCGTGAGCCGTGATCCTTTAATTCTGCCAAAGTACTGCATGGGGGTATCTGTGAAAAAGAACAACTAGGGGATCATTTTATCCCTCCCCCTGTCTCATCCACTCAACCACTAACAAAGAAAAACAATGAAGAGGAAGGAGGAGGAGGAGGAGAAGGAGAAGGAGAAGGAGAAGGAGAAGGAGAAGGAGAAGAAGAAGAAGAAGAAGAAGAAGAAGAAGAAGAAGAAGAAGAAGAACAACAACAACAACAACAACAACAACAACAACAAAAGCAACAACCTTAGAAGCCCTGCCCCATTCTATACTCATATAAATCTCGAATCTACAATTGTTGACACCAATGTGACCTGTTAGAAATATCAACTCTTCCCATGAGGTGAAAACCAAGCCTCATTAAAATGGTAATCAGGGAAAACATTTCAAAATTACCTATTACACTGACTTTCTTAAAGATGACATAAACACATAAAAATATTTTCAATCATCTCTGCTCATGAAACAGGGTTCCCCCCCCCTATTTAAAATACAGTTAGCGAAAAGATTTCGAATTATGTTATGTACTTAAACGTTCTAGACTTTGACTCATTGGGGCTGGAGAGATGGCTCAGTGGGTAAGAGCACCTGACTGCTCTTCCAAAGGTCCTGAGTTCAAATCCCAGCACCCACATGGTGGCTCACAACCATCTGTAAAGTGATCTGACGCCCTCTTCTGGTGCGTCTGAAGACAGCTACAGTGTCCTTTCATAAAATAAATAAATCTTAAAAAAAAAGAGTAGTAAAAAAAAATGTTGTTTAAAAAAAAAGATTTTGACTCATTAACACACAGGAGTTTAGTGTTCTTCATTCACTTGTCCTATCCTTGAGTCACTTGGACAGTAACAAGCCTCCCAACTGCTGTTGTCCCTGTATGGAACTGTATCATTCAACCTTGATTCAAAGAAAGCATTTTCCGAGTTGAGATAACGTTGCAAACACAATGAGGTGCATTTCTGGAATTACAGAAGTAGCAATGTTAGTGTGCACAGTGTGTACGGTATCACCTCCAGAGGCTGCCATGACCCCTAAAACCTGTCACCAACTGCTTATGAGAGGTTTGGCTTTATCTTTTCCCATATCAACTATATATTACACCATGGCATGCACGCAAGAATTGTAATGTACGATGAATACTCTTAGTTATGAGAGCTATCCTAATTGTGAATTCTTTGTGTTATTAATTCACGCACTGAAGACTCCAGGAATCCCATGTAGGCGACATTAGAGGGCAGGCAAAAAACAAAGGGATGAAGGGGCCCACAACACCGCACCAACTAAGCCCAGAGCAGTTTCTCTGATTCAGCCCTCACTGGCAAACGTGTCTGGAAATGCCGATCAGTTATCCTATCTCCCACCATGAGGCTGTGTGAAAAATGGCTGTCCAAATACCACTTCCTGTCCGCGGTGGACACGTTATACATTGGGAATGTGCAGAGAAATACGATAAAGTGTTATCAAATCACCACAGGCTGGAGCACAGCTCTGTCTGCAAAACAGGAAGGTGTGCACGAGGAATAATGTCTGTCTTTAGGCACTATAGTATGTCAAAACCACAAAGACAATGTGCAGCCAAAGATAGCTCCCTCATAACCACTTTTTTATATATATATATATGATTGTCTCCACAGAACGAGATAAACGAAAAACTGCATGTACAGGAAGAGGCCTTTAACGCTCGAATAGAGAAACTGAAAAAAGCCTGAGGATGCAGTACAAACAAAGCGATGCTGAACTTCAGAGAAACAAACAAAACCGGCCAGAACAATAGTGGCTCTAGAGAGCTGTGTCACCTCCGTGCAGCCTGAGAAAAACCCACTTCCGGTTCTCCGGACTGATTGGCAGCGAGTTGTCCCGCCCCTCCCACTCCACACCCACCTCTGAGTTCACAGTGCCAAATCCAAGAGCATTGCTTTGTATGATTTTGGAGAGTTATATACAAAAATGCAATTACTGTTAAGATGGTATTTTGACTAATGAATACCATTCCTCTTCCATAGGAATGAAACCAGCCTTTTGAAATAACAAAAAATGGTAGAAAAATAATAATAGTTTTACCCATTAGTGGCCAGATGGGTCAGGTTGATTCAGCATTGTGAGGAGATGCCAGACATCCTCACTCTAAGTTCAAATTTGCTAAACAATGGCCATCCTGCTATGCACTGAGGGAGTGGGTTTATTTTTTTCTTATTTAACTCATTTGGTTTTCTTATTTAAACGTTTCAGTGTGAAACCAATTTTCTGAAATTATATAATGCAGTTTCAAGCATTTTAATTTATTCTGTACTGTATTTGCTGTTTCTAATCTTGTTACCCTCCCAGGAGAACACATGACCTATATAAAAAGAAGCAATGTATAAATGATTATTAAAGGCCAACCTATATATAGATTGTAAAAAATCTTAAATACAAATCAAACTCAGAGTTCCTAAAATTAACCATTATACTGCACAGGGATGATGAGACACTCATGGAAGAAAAAAAAAAGAAACTTCGAGCCTTTAAATACCCTTATGAAAATACAATTCCAAGATGAAAATAGCTATGTGCCAATGGTTGGTCCATAATTAGGAAGATTAATTAAATCACTACCTAGGTTCTTTCCCATATTCATATTCTAGAAAGAAGACTCAAATGTGCTGGAGGGAGAGGGGGTCCCTCAAGAATATCTGAGGTACACATACCTCATTCTGGGTGGCACTTGGTTGGATATAGGATGCTGGTTTTACTCTCTCAGTAAGATAGACAGACAGGCAGACAGACAGACAGACAGACAGACAGACAGACAGACAGACAGACAGATGATGGTTGGACAGATAGATAGATCCAAGGATCCACCCAGAACATGTTCTCCTGTGACAGAGATGAAGCTGACAGCATTGTTAAATACCCAACTCCAGAGATGTGAGGAATTCTTATGAAGCATGCTTGCTTCACATGCAGAGACCTGGGACTGCCTTCCTCCCTCAGCTCCTCTTCCTATAGAAAACAGGAGAAGCTGTAGGAGAATGGCCTGTATTCCCTTAGCTGTCTTTTCACCAGAGACAGCAGCGGCCTTGAAGACACCAAGGAGAGTTAATAAGGAAGCTTCTAGAAATGACTAAGCAAAGTTTCCACAGTGATCAGGTTATAGAGCAAACCTAAAAGAAGGCATCCTTGGTCCACTATTGCAGGCATGTAAACCCAATCAAAAATAGTGTGGGACATATAGACAGATAGATAGATGATGGATGGATGGATAGATAGACAGACAGATAGATGATAGATAGATAGATAGATAGATAGATAGATAGATAGATAGATAGATAGATAGATAGATAGGTAGATCAATGATAAATCAATAGATGGATAGATGGATGGAAGGATAGATAGACAGATGATGGATGGATAGATAGATAAGTAGATGGATGGATAGATAGATCAACAATAGATAAATGGATGGATGGATGGATGGATGGATGGATGGATGGATGGGCAGTTTTAATATTCTTTGTAACCATGAGAGGCCTTTGTACGTATTATGAGCTTTATTTTATAGTGCTTGTTGGAGCCTAAATCACAGACAAAATTTAAACGAAACATAATCAAAAATTAGTGGGTCAGGGGCTGGAGAACGGGCCCAGAGGGTAAGAGAACTTGCTGCCCATGCAGAAGAGGCAGATTTTGGTTCTCAGCACAGATATGTTAGCTCACACTGGGCCATAAATCCATTCCCAGGGATCCAGTACCCTCTCCTGGCCTCTGCAGACACCAGGCACACCACAGTTCACATACATGGATGCAGGGAAAACACTCACATACATAAATAAGTATAAAGTAAATATTTAAAAATGAATTAGTAGGCCACAGCTTCAAATCCAGTGGAATATAATTTGCAGAAGACAGAGAGAGGAATGTAGGGGATTTTAGAGTAATTTCCCCATTATTGCACAGCAGGCAAATGGTAAAACAGGGCTTTGAACCTGAACTCACACAATCATAAAGCTCATATAGTCAACCTTTGTCTTCATCTATCTCGTGGTGAAGATTAACTAAAGTAAAAACTTACCTTCCCCCCACCATTTTTTAAAAGTATTGATACTGGAACACCTACTCACATGACCAGCATTTAAGAAATTCATGAGAGAGGCCGGGCGGTGGTGGCACACGCCTTTAATCCCAGCACTTGGGAGGCAGAGGCAGGAGGATTTCTGAGTTCGAGGCCAGCCTGGTCTACAAAGTGAGTTCCAGGACAGCCAAGGCTACACAGAAAAACCCTGTCTCGAAAAACCAAAAAAAAAAAAAAAAAGAAATTCATGAGAGGGACAGGTGTTTAACCCACATGATTCTTCTGAGTCCTCCAGTGTCTCAGGAGGCTATCTTCCACTTGACATAAAAATCAAGGGTTTTTCCTTAATGTTTTAAATAACTAAGTTAGATCTTCTCTACGGCAGGCAAATTACCTAAGATTAATTTAAGTTCTCCCCACCCCCACCCCCCCCAAAAAGTAAGTCTAAATCAGAATGAGCACATCTTATTGGAATTTACAAATGCCCAAACAGAGATCAGATGCTATTAATACAATTTGCTTTCAGAACTCTTCCCACTCCATGGAAGTACAGTCATTGGTAAGAGAGGCTCCTCACACTTGCTCAGAGTTGTGAAAGGACTTTTGCATTTATATTAATTTGTAGCTTCGGAGAATATTCCATGGAATTGTCCTCAATGATCAGCCTGAAATCTGCATTTTCTTTTGAATCTAATCTAATTCATTTGGGGCAGTTTCTTGGTATTGGGATGAATAAGACAAAAGTCCTTGACTGCATGCAGCTAATAATGGTCACCATCCAATGGCAGATGAAACACAAGTGGACAAGCAGGTGGCTTAATACAATAGCAAAGACATAAATGAAGGACAGAAATGCACGAGGCAGAAATGGTAAAGGAACGTGAGTCTACTCAGCCAAGGGATGCTCTGATGGTGGTAGCTTGGAGTGGTGATCTTAGAGCAAAGAGGAGGAGTGGAGTCATAAAGTCCATGCAGGGAGGATGCTAGCGGAGCTTGCATCCTTCCTGCTGCATTGCCAAGTAGAACGAACCTCTTGTCACTCAAGCAGCTTTGAGAGAGAGGGGTATATGCAAGACCATGCCCCTGACAAAATGTCTGTCCTGAGGCTAGAGAGATGGCTCAGTGGTTAAGAGCACTGATTACTCTTCCACAAGTTCTGAGTTCAAATCCCAGCAACCACATGGTGGCTCACAACCATCTGTAAGGAGATCGGATGCCCTCTGAAGACAGCTACAGTGTACTTACATATAATAAATAAATAAATCTTTTTAAAAAATGTCTATCCTGACATTCCATCTCAAACACTAGCACTCCCCATTAAGTGCTCTTTCTAGTGCTTCTACCCAGCATGGAGATTTGACTCTACTTGTATCAAAGAACATGTTGATGTGTCACCTCAAAATGGTCAACACTTGAAACCCATAAAATGTAATTGGCCCCAATACTTACAAAACCGTCAATGAAATTTCTCCTGTAGGAGAATTACACATAAATTATGTAGGTATGTGGCTCTGAAGATGGATCCATATTTGTCCCACCTGGGTAAGGAAGGTCCAGGTGAGTCGCTTCCAAAGAACAAGATGTAGAAAAGAGAGAGGTGGGAATCAAACCCTCACAGTGGACATCCATGATCAACACTTTCAGATGGGTGGTCAGGTCTGTAACAGTCATCACAACTCATGTTGGTAACAACTGAAAACAGTGTTCTGTCTCCCTTACCGCCCTCCCCAGGTAGGGAAAATATCATGAGAAAAATACCAAGAAATAAGGGAGGGATGAGAACATATCATTTCCAAAAGGAGTTTAAAGCGATAGGATGGCCTCGTGCGCTTTGGTCACTGGTCGGGGGGATGGGGGAGTGGGGGGGATGGGACACAGAGGAAGTACAGAAGCTATGAGTAAATAATGTGTTTGCTCCAGAAAATCCTTCACTGGACTGGTGAGATGGCTCAGCAGTTAAGAGCACTGACTGCTCTTCCAAAGATCCTGAGTTCAAATCCAGCAACTACATGGTGGCCCACAGCCATCCATAATGAGATCTGACACCCTCTTCTGGTGTGTGTGAGAACAGCTACAGTGTATTTACACATAATAATAAATAAATCTTTGGGCCAGAGCAAGTTGGGCCAGAAAAAGCAGAGGTCCTGAGTTCAATTCCCAGCAACCACATGATGACTCATAGCCATCTGTACAGCTACAGTATACTCACATACATAAAATAAAGAAATAAATCTTTAAAAAAAGAGAAGATCCTTCACCACCAGTTAATTAATTGATCCAAATGCATCATACTATTGTAAGATTAGTGACAATGTTAATAATTAGTAGTAAACAGGAGGGAGGGATGGGGAGACTATGTGAGTCCAAGACACCTGCCCAATTTGTCTACAAATCTAAAACAGTTCTACAAAAAATAAGATCTATTAATTAATTAAAAGAGGGAATATTGAACAGAATTAAACAAAGTAATTAGGAAGAAAAATGATCCTGGCCACATTTTGTCGCTAATGAAATGACACAAAAGAAATTAAATGTACTCATCTTGCAAACTAAAGAGTAAAGGGTCATGAAAAAGACTGTGTTAGGGGCACCTACCCTTTTGAGGGAGGGGTAGATGTCTCACATTCCAGGATCTCCCCACACCCCTCTCAATTCTGTGGAAGAAACTTTAAAAACTTTCTGAAAATATACTCACTTTATAAATAGAGAGTATTATTGAGTAATTTTTGTTTGTTTGTTTGTTTGTTTTTGTTTTTCGAGACAGGGTTACTCTGTGTAGCCCTGGCTGTCCTGGAACTCACTTTGTAGACCAGGCTGGCCTCGAACTCAGAAATCCTCCTGCCTCTGCCTCCCAAGTGCTGGGATTAAAGGCATGCGCCACCACCGCCCGTTGAGTAATTTTAGAACTAAAACTTCAGTGCCGGGGAAATGGCTCAACAGTTAGATCCACTCAGTGCTCTTGCAGAGGCCTCACCTTGTTTTCCAGATGTTGTAAATGTAAACATCCCTTTTATTCCCTCAGAGGAAGTGATGAGATAAGAGCAGTACCCTACCTTTAAGAATACACAGCTTGGACTGAGCCCAGAGTGTTTCCTCCTCTGTTCTAACTACCCTTAACTTAGGTCTAGGTCTGGATCCTTCTAGCCTTGGTACAGTTTAATCTCCTGCAAGACAGGAACTTGAAGGGTTCAGTTTCCATCTTTCATCTGCTGACCTAGACCTAGAATGTTTCAGCCTCTGAGACTTACTGCTGAATAAACTCACCTTTCTAGCTCTTTCTGAACTCTGGCTGGCTGGTTCAACTCAGCTGTTCTGGCTCAAACTCCTCTCCAAGCTGACTGATTCAAATTGGCTTCTCTTGGCTTCTGACTGAACTGCTTTGCTTGGAAAGACTGCCTCTGACCTGCTCCAAACTGAACTGAACTGAACTGAATTGAATCAAACTGAATTCTCTCTCCCTCACTCCACTTTAAAGAGCCTCTCTTTCCTATCTTTTCTTGTGTAAGTTGAACATATTCCATCTCCGACTCATTCTGTCAAATCTTTCTGATTTGTCCCTTTGTCTGTCCCTCTATTAGACATCATTGTTTGGGATCAAAGGTATGTACTAAGGGCAAGTTTATGTTCCAGCCAGAGGGATAAAAGGTGTGTGGTGTGTCTGCACTCCAGCCGGATCGTATCTTTGGATATGCCCTTACCATAACAGCCATGTTGCTGAATTAAAATTACTTAACAAGCACCCATACCAGGCAGCTCATAACCCACCTGTAATTCCAGTTCTAGAAGATCCAATGCCCTCTTCCGGCCTCTGCAGGCTCCTGTACACCCTTGGTACACATAAACACATGCAGATACACATGCATACACATAAATAAAAATAATGAGTATTGAAATGAACTGAAATTTCTACAGAGAGCACCATAATAGAGCACCGTTCAATTAGCTGGTTTTGAATGAAGATGCTACCCTTCCATCACGTGGTCCCAGCTGTTCCCAGCTGCTCCTAGTACCAGAGATGATTTCCTTTGCTGGTATTATCTGGTGTTATTTGGGCTGTTATTTTTCATTAACTCTTCCGTGTCCTCTGTGATTGTAATTAGACCTTGGGGACAGGAAAAAGCAAATCGGTCACAGTAAATTTATAGCAGTTGAGATTCGCAAAAAGGAAAAGTTTTCACTCTATTTTGCCGGACTCCTAACTGCTTCTATCTGCTAAGGAAGCAGAACTGGCTGGAACCAACCCATGGATATGGCACGCAGGACTCGGTTCCAAGAAGGCCATGCGTTTGTTGACCTTCATCCCTGACCTTCAACTTGACAGAATCTGAGATTCCCACAGACACAGCTCTAGGCAAGTCTATGAGGACATTTCCAGGAAGCATTATCTGAGAGGAAAGACCCTCTCCAAAGTTGATAGCGCCCTCCAAAGGGCAACTTAGATATTAAGAGGTCCAAGAATAAAAATGGTGTAGTCCTTGCCTCTCTGCCTTTGCTCCTTGCTATTGAATGTACCATACCCTCCTCCTCCTCCTCCTTCTCCTCCCTCCTCCTCCTTTTCCTCCCTTCTCCTCTTTCTCCTCCCTCCTCCTCTTTCTCCTCCTTCCTCCCCCTCTTCCTCCTCTTCCTCCTCCTGCTGCTGCTGCTGGTGATGACAATGACAATGACGCGGTCTGTTAGCGACACCAGTATCTAGTCTCTTGACCTTTCAGTGTAATAGGGACTGAAGACCTGAGACTCTCCAATAACCCTCCAAGCATTGAGCACCAGGTTGGAACTGCTAAGGCATCCAGCTTTGTACCTTGAGCTGCTGGATAAGGTTCTCAGTCTCTCTATTGCACAGACTATTGAACTGCCCTGACCAAAACAGTCTCAAATGTCACCCTGCCACGATGAAAACAAAACAAAACAACCACCAAGGTCTGGAAAAGTGAAACTGCTCTGCACACAATGGGGGTTAGGGAGTTGGTCCCTAGAGATGCCCATCTTCTAATTATTGTTGCCTCCACCTAACCTGACTGTATTGGCTCAGTGTGTTCATCTCTGTGTGAACTTGCACAGTGAGTCTCCTCATCACTGTGAGAGATGTGAAACCTGACCAATTCATTAGATAGAAGCCTGTGTGTCTTCCTGGCGTGTGAGGTAACTGCCCCTTCACTCACCTTAGCCAGAGTTTCTTTCCCAAGCTGCCCGTCTATGACATAATTGACACAGTCCCCCAAGTACGATGGTTCTACATCTAGAAATTTTCTGCCAAGAGCTCACCTTCTGTCATACCACGTACTGCCTCTCTGTCTGAGGCGTCCAGAATTTGCCTGCACACCGGCCCGGAGAAGGCAGAAAAAGGCCTGAACAGACAGAGTCCACAGTGTTTCCCTTCTGGCCAGAAAACTCCAACTGGAAGGGGAGAACGTTGTGGTTCCCAGTCTCCTCTCTGGGTACATAGATGCCAGTGATGTGCCGACTGGAAAGGAAGTCAGGAATGGAGGTTCGAGGTCCACATTTTCCCTTGGGTTGTCGGCATGCTAGCCGGGAAGGTGGAACCCAGGCCTTGCAGGATTTGTTCTGATTGGAAGCGAGTACTGAGTACCAGAGAAGTAGGAGAAGAGAAAAGGCCTTCTTCTGGTATCTGAGGCTCATTTAGGTACACACCTTCCCCGGGGTCCATCTTTAATGAAGCGGCTCTCTGTGATGATCCTTGCTTGTTCATATTGCTTTGGGGTGAATCAGGGATTATATACGTCTTGCGGGAAGGGTGGGAGGATATCCAGGAAGGGAAAGTCATTGGTTGAAGGCTAATGCTATCTAGATACCTCATTAGCATGCAGAAAAACTCCAGGGGCTATACTATGTGACTGAGGACTTGTGGTTCTTCTCTAGGTTGGGTGTTGTACTTATTTGTTCCAGAGCAGGGACAGAGACAGGAGGAAGCAGCTGGACTCCCCGCCGTTCTTAAATCTCTGAGCTTCCTGGGCTTTGAGCTTAATCAACCTCACCATGCCTGTTTGGCCTGCACAACCCACTTGCCCTACCACCTATTCTCCTGTAAGCAAGACTAGTAAGTTTATAAATGGTACAGTTGAGTTAGAATTTCTCTAGTATAACCAAAGTTACCCATTTGCTGATATTCTTTACCCTCTGCTAAGGACATTTCTCTAGTTGATGAACTAGTTAATTCACTAAAAATTACATGCTAAAGATACTTTGGGTCTCTGCACAAGGCCTTTACTAAAGCGAGCATTGATATGTTGGCTGCCATAGATATAAATTATATCCTGCTCAGACTGACAGGTACTTCTGAAACATCATTCTTCTTTGCAAGTGGGCAGCTGTCACTTAAAGGAAAGGGCAGCATGTTCAGAGTTGGAAATAGAAAAAAATTGATTTTTTTCCCTCTCTCAAACACACCCAATAACCAGTTGTCCACCTATTGTGACCATGGAACTCACACAGAACACTTCTAGCAGTGAAATCTAATCTCAAAATGGCTTAAACGTTGACCAATGTATGCCATATTGCATAACGAGAAGAAAAAACTTGAACACAGAGAGCTTTGGGGTCATCCTTGGGGAACCCTGATTGCCTCTTGGTGTCATGCACACAGTTCAGCATCCTGGTTTTCATCCTCAGGACTGTCCCCTTAATATCCATGGGCAACAATAATATCCTCGTATACTCAAATAAAAAGAGATTTCTCTTTGTTGGCCTCTCTCTTTTTAATTCAAATTCCTGATTTTGAAATAATTATAATCATATGTAATTATAAAAACAGTACACAAGAATTGCCTAATTACATCTTATGAGACAATGGTACAAAGTTAAAGCCACGATATTAACATAGAATGCATTTTATACATGTAGGAAAATGCCCAGGGGCAAATTTTAATTAATATCAATGATGGAAATGAAAACATTACCACAACTGTGTCTTCCTCTTTTTTTTAAAACACATTTTGTGTATGTGTGCGTGCAAGTGTGTTTCTCAGGGCCTGGGGGTCCTGAGGAGTCAGAAGAGGACCCTGGAGCCCCTATACTGGAGTTACAGATGGTTGTGACCTGATCTAGGTGCTGGGAATTATACTCGGGTCCTCTGGCAGAACAATACATAGTATTAAGCTCTGCGCCATTTCCCTAGCCCCTCATGTATCTATTTAAGAACAAAAATAACTTTCCCCATAGCCTCCTGTACCCCTTTGGCCAAAGCCATGTCACATGAGCAGAGACAGACAAAGGGAAGAAAGTTACCAGTGCGTTTGGTGAGGCAGGATTCATCAGCTGGGGCTGAAGATGGCTTCCTCACACTTGGTCAAGTCAGTTCTTGAACAAAACAGTGGTTCTGTTAGCAGGGTGGGCAGTGATCGTGTCCACTGTTCTGGATAACCATCTTCTGCAGCCTCGACTCCAGGAATGTCTTAGCACTCTGACTGTTCTTAGATGTAAACGTAGATGCAGAAGGGAGATACATAGGTGCTGTCCATAGACAAGGGCATAGCTACAGCCTGCCCTTGTTTTCAGATACTGTGTTTCTACTGATGATCATTGTCAATGTGTGTGGATGTGGGCTTTTGTTTTTTAAGGTTGTCTCAGAGGAAGAAGCTACTGTTCCAAGAGATCTATGAAAGATAGAAACGAGAGTAAGCATCTTCCTTGGTATGTAGGGCACTGGTTTCATCCTGATTGATGGCCAAGTACCTTCAATTGAGGCTTGACAGTGACAGGGCCATCATTAATTTTATCCAATATTCTGGATTCAGATTCAGCTACTTTATTCAAGGCCTCCTCAAAAGCCCCTGTATTCCTTAGAATTTCCACAGAAGGATAACCAGATGGGTTACCAGAGACATTACAAAGCCACCAGTTTGGGCCAGGACCAAACTGAGGAGACAGACAAAACCATGCAGTAAGTTTGGGACATTTCTCATGACCTAAAAAGATAAAAGGCATAAGATTTCACATACCATATTACTACACTGTTTTGAGGTGAAATTAGGTAAATACAAGATGGTGGTGCTTGATCCTGACCTTGCAAGGGGATCTTCTTTTGATCTGCCCGTTCTCCATGCATGTAGTTTGTGATGGCCTACCTTCACTGATGACTCAGCCACATCGCAAGGGTGTTTCTGGAAGACCGGCATCTAGGATGGCAGCTTGGAAGATACGAACAACTCTGAAGGTGGCTGGTGCCATCCCAGAGGCTGGGAGCCCAGAAGAATTGGATAGGCATTCCTGACCAGCAGGAACTCTGCTCTCCTGTACTGCGCACAGCAATGCACCGCACCCAGCCCAGGAACATCGGAGACAGGAGACATAAACGGAGACCCCTCAAACCAAGGGCCAAAGCAAGTATGATGTGTTTTAGGTTGTTGTTTCCCATATTTCTGACAGCGATGGAAGCCTTGCACACTAACTTTTTCTTCCTGCGACAGGTTATCAGTGAGGCTGCCTTGCCTGGCGATCTGCTTCTGAGAAGCTAATGGTGCTCCCTTGGGATCCCTCCAAAACCACATAGATGACACACACACAAAAAAAAAAATTAAAAGCCAAAACAGAGACAGGAAGATTCCCAAGGCAAGTGAGAGACCCTGTCTTAAAAACATTAAACAAAACAAACAACAAAAAAACAGAATACAGAACCCAAGGATGGCACCTGAGGTTGACCTCTGGCTTTCCCATACATATGCATGTGCATGCATGCACATACGCGTGCACACACATACACATATCCATACATGTGTGCACACACACAGACACACACACACACACACACACACACACACACACGCCAGTTGTCACAAAAAAGCACACCATTAAAGAATATCTCAAGGTACCTTAAAATTTGAACAGCAGGTGTAGTCTAGTAGAAACTGAGATGAAGGGTATGGCAAGAGTTAACTATATGCTGTTGTTGACTGCCCTCCTCCAGTACAGCCTGTGCTCTAGAGCAGAGAGGGGTTCTCAACCTTCCTCATTTGGCAACCCTTTAATACAGTACTCGGGTCATGATGGACTCCCCCAACCATAAAATGATTTCATTGCTACTTCATAACTGTAATTTGGCTACAGTTATGGATCGTGTTGTAAGTATCAGATCTACAACGATCCTCCCCACCTCCAAGGGGGGGTCGCGACCCACAGGTTGAGAACCCCTGTTCCGGGAGCACACTGTTCTCATCTTGTTTGATGTGATTTCTCTGGGATAAGCACTGGTGCCAGGCCCGGAGCTGGTACTTCATGAATATTTTGTGGAAGCAGCAGCAGATGGCAGACAGACTCGCTGGCTGCTTGACTACTCCCAAGCCCCACTATTTTGCTTTCCTTATGACTGCAATAAGACAACATGTAGAGATTAGAACTTTAATTAACCCGCAGCTGAAATCATTATTATGTGTAAATAATAAGATTACTTAACTGAAAACCCATGAGGAAAGCGACTCTGCAGACATAGTAAGATATAGGATGACACTTAAATCATTTAAATTTTATATAAATTAATGATGGCTAGGAACAGAGTGGGATAGAGAAAAATCCCTTACAATATTCTGAGATGGCAGCAAAATAAATAAATAAATGAATGAATAAATAAATAAATTGAAATAACCTATCTGAAGAAAATAATAATATTCTTCCAGAGGACACTCTTCAAGGCACAATGTTTAAGTAAAAACTGTGTTTTAAATGCAATGGATGGAAATGTCTCAGGTAGTATTTCTGCATCTGCTGGTGTTTGTTGGTCTGAGGTCGGTGTGAATAATGAGGCAGTGGGGGGAGGAGGGGAGAGAAGACATGAGAAGACTCACCAGTAACCAGGGGCAGCAGCAGTTTCCAGAGGTGAGCACATTATAAAAACTCAAAGTCTTAGACGGATATCACACAAAAATAGAAACCGAGTTCTCAAATCACACTGGAGGGCTTCAAAATTGCCAAGGATTATGGATTTATCTTATGATAGCATTTCTTGGGGGAAAAAAAGTCTGTAATTTTTGGAGCTATTCCACAGAGATTTGACCTAATGTCTCAGCCTATTATCAAACATACAACTTAATCGACCTAATGACAGTTAACAATGAATTGGTGGGAACGTATCCCATAAGGAATGATGTTAGAACAATTAATTATATGGGGAACATGTTAACATTTGTGTTTTTTTGTGTGGAATTTTGCAGAACACATAAAACTACAAAATAAAATTCATTTCCTCTCAAGAGGGGTGAACTGTAATGAAACTAATGCAGTATCATCACAAGGGACAAGAAAAAAGACAAGTTCTTAAGATTTATTTGATCTTCTTGGATGTATGTATGTGCATGTGTCCACATGTACCTCCTATGGGTACCCAGGATGGCCAGAAGCAGTCCATTGTGAACTCCCCGACATGGACACTAGGAATCACCAAATTCCACCCACTGTTCTTCACTGTGAGCTGTGCATGCTGGGTACAGAAACCCAGGTCCTCTGCAAGAGCAAAGAAGCTCTCTTAACATCTGAGCCATCTCTCCAGCCACCATGGCTCAGGACGTAAGAGCACAGATGTCTGGAATTTGATGTTCCCAGCACCCGCATCACATAGCTCACAACTGTTGAAACACCAGGAGACCTGACACCCTTTTCTGGCCTCTGTGGGCTCCTGCATCTATGTAGTACACATAAAGTCCCAGACACTTAAGCACATACTCAAAAGTAAAAATAAATACACCTTTAATGTTTGAGACACTTCTCCAGCCCTTGGAGAAATAAACTTCAATATTCATGTGGAAAATTTTAAACCTTTCCATGGAAAAGAATAAAAATTTACCATAAACATAAAAGAAGCAAACTTTAGAAGACACCACCAGCATTAAAATTAGTGACTTTGATATAGAAACAGCTCTTTGAAATCAACACAGAAGATGCCAATGACTCAACAGAAAATTGCTAAGGATCTGAACAAATCATGAATTAATCCAAATTATCAACAACAGCAAGGTATTTGATTTCAACAGTTCTTGACTCTAAACTCGCTACAATTTAAACTATTTAAACACAAAGAAATCTTTCAAGAGGAAGGCAGAAATTACAATATCTGTTGCACTGCGCTACAGGAATGAAGACTGCCCAGACATGGAAGAACTACGCCTTCCCCATTTAACCTCTCCGTGTTAAAGAGTGCTTTACATTTCTGGCGAGATGTCGGGGCTCATTTTCGGGGAATCGCCATATGCCACTCACTCTGCCAGCCCGCATTCTTCTTTCCTAACGTGGCATGTGTGACTTTCACACCACTGATAATTTCCATGTCATAAATATCCATCCGGGTGAACATAAATGAATGGGGTGATGGAACAATTGCTGAGCAAAACTACAGAGAGGTCTAGATCTGGGTACCAACTGTGCACTCTCTACATTCATAGTAACAGCACGGTGGTTATTCCTAATGGAATCAGTGAAGCCTGGATCCCACACCCACTTCTGTAGCAAGTTGTGTGTTCCTTCATGTGTATGGGTATGTATACACATGTATGCAAACTGGTGGTGGAGAGGGAGCCGAGTGGTTCCTCAAGCACCATCTCCCTTTTCTATTAGGAGGACAGTCTCTCTCTCTCTGGCCTGGAATTTGGTTCCAGGCACCTGTCTCCCACTGTGAGGATTACAAGTGTATGCCACCACACGTGACCTTTTATAACATGAGTTCTTGGAGTTGTGCTTGGGGCTCCTACTTACAAGGGAAGCATTTTACCAACTGATCTATCTCCCTGGTACCCTAATTTAGCATCGTAGACAAGAACCCCCAATTAATATTTAGGTGGCTTATTGTTTGAAAAATGACTGTCATGGCAGTCCACTAGATCCTCCTATAAAAATCAAGGTCTCTAGAGTGGGAAGCAAAAAACATGCACATAGAAGAGCAGCTTCACCCTACATGCAAGTGACCACCCCACCCTCTGCAGAACTCTGTTCTCAGATCCTCAATATATCGGAGGTGACATCTCTCCGGGTTCCTCTTCCAAACTCCTGAATCAAATTATACTCATCAAAGCTTCCAGTCTTCAAAAGTGCTTTCAGAAAGCATATAAATTCAATCCCTAAGTCTGATGGTTCAGGCACTTAATCACTCCATAAAGTTAATGGAATCCAATTTGAATGTAGTCACCTCAACAACCACATTGCATCGAATTCACGGCCTTCATAAAATCCGTGTTTCCAAATGAATCACCAGCCTAATGGAAAATTCCAAGCCGAATGCTCTTCTCTCATAGGTTGCCGTGCAGACCTTCAGCTGCCAGGAAAGGACCAGAGCTGTCGACACTAAGTAGTATCCCAGGCAACCGCCACACCACCAGGAACTTTTCGGCACTTGGAAAACTGGAAGTTACAATACACACTTTCAGATGTCCTCTGGACTGTTGGGGTAGCCTGTGGCTTATAGCCACATGGATCCTCAAGGGTTAGTCTCTGCCTGTCAATCCACAACCCTCACATTTAAGGACACACAACTGGGCTTTCTTGGTGAATCAGACTCAACCCCACTGCTACGAGGCATGTTATTCCAGTGGTACCTGGACTCTGGGGTATGAGGAAGAATTATCAAGATCTCAAGAATCCAATATGTAAGCATCAGGAAAGAGAAACGTCATGGGTTTAGCTTTGCAAGCATCCACTCCCGTTGTCCAGGTTGTTGATGCTGTTAGCGCTAATCCTGCGTTGCACGTTGTCCAGCATCCCTTCCATCTTGGGGACATCTGGATTACGAATGCCGAGCTTCCCATCCAGATGTTCTACATGGTGGGGATGGAGTGCTAAGCTGAAGCTGGGTGAGTTCGCCTGTGGAAGGGAGCTGTGTAGGTAGGCTGCCTTAGGGACGTCTCTTCATGATCCATCTACCTCAGATGGTGGCAGCTCTTCATGAAAGGACATTAGATTCTGCAGAACTGCTTAGATAGACCATCCTTCGTGTTCTTCAGTGGATTTAGTCATTTCTGAGACAAGTGGAAGGTAGACAAAATCCTTCCTTAATTTCTTTAAAGAGAGTGGCTGGAATCCAATCCTGCTTAATATTGCCCTCAAATAGCGGCCATGCATACACAAGGAGACAGGGCTCTCAAAGCGCCTTGTACACTTTTAGTTTAATGTGCTGAACTGCAGATTTAATCCACTGAAGTGGTTTGATGCAAGCGCTCCTTTGCAAATTCCTTTTGCACAAAATCATGTCGCATAATGTCTAGCATCGGAAAGTGGATTAAACTACATTTGGAGATGTTTTGAGTTTTATTTTTTAAGTAAGCAAAAATGAACAGAGCCACGTGTTCTCTCTCCCTTTCTCCCACTGTGTGTATGTGTGAGTGTGTGTGTGTGTGTGTGTGTGTGTGTGTGTTTTAACCTCACGTAAATCATACTCAAGCCACATTGAGATGTTATCTTCCATAGAATCTCTCTCTCTCTCTCTCTCTCTCTCTCTCTGTGTGTGTGTGTGTGTGTGTGTAAAGCTTGAAATGTACTGTCTTGGTTGCTATTCTGTTGTTGTGAACACACACACACACACACACCTACTTTATTTTTATAATGGAAAGTGAAAGCATTTAATTGGAGACTTGCTTGCAGTTTGAAAGTTATTATCATCATGGCGGGAAGCAAACAGGAATGGCGCTAGAGCAAAAACTGAGTGTTTTATATTCTGATCCAAGGAAGCAGCCAAATAGAGAGACACCGGATATGGTGTGGGCTTTTGGAATCTCAAAGCCCACTCCCAGTGACACGCCTCCTCCAACAAGGTCATACCTCTTTTTATAAGGCCACACTTCCTAATCCTTCCCAAACAGTGCATCAACTGAGGACTAAGCATGCAAATTAGCATATGGGGGCTGTTTCCATTCAAAACAACACATGCACTAAGTTTTAATTAGGAATTTAGCGGTGAATTAACCTCATTCCCCTCAGATTTCCCAGGAAGACAGGCAAATAGAATGATATGGCTTTCTGATTTGTGTCTGGAAGATACTTCCGCAGTTGTATAAGCAAATGAGTAAAATATTGCTGCTTAAAGTGCTTCCTGGTTCCTGCCATTTTAATTACCTTGATGATGGGGAAATATGACTATGTGCAGGGGAAACAAATGTAGTGAACGTAGAGAAATACCCGCGTGCTATAAGGGTCAGAATGCAAAGAGAGAGTTGGCCAGGGGCAGCTTCCCCCTCCTGTAAGGAAATCACAGGAAGATGATTACAATGTATCAACAAGCCTGCAGTGTTCTGTTTTATCCCTTGCTTCTATTTACATATTATTAGAATATTAGTAAGTCATAAGGGGAAAGAGGATGAAAATAAAACGAAGATACTTAGACTCAGCTTTAAGTGGGGCTCTTCCTAGTCACATGACCTTGCCGACTGTGCGGGTTTTCAGTTCCCCTTGTCAGGTGAGAAAGAACTGTTTACCCTCTAGCTACTCTGTCTTGCTTTACCTATTGCCGTGAGAAAAATCAACTGAGGGAAGGAGGAGTTGGTTTTGACTCGTTGCCTCAAGAGGCTGCTCCTGTTAAATCCACGGTCAAGAAGCAAGGTGCTGTGGGCTGATGCTCAGGTCCTGTCCTCCCTTTGAGTCCGCCCGGGGGACTCAAGCCAAGGGAATGGCGCCACCCACTTTGAGGACAGATTTTCCCAACTCACCCACTTTGAGGACAGACTTTCCCAACAAGCTTTTAAGTAAATTTTGAATATTATCTTGGGCTCTGGTCATAACTATACTCACCTGTAGTAGCCTACATGTTGCCCATGGGTCGCACACTGGACGTGCCTGTATATGTCCATAAATGATCTGCATAAATATCCACTTTCCTGCCCACCTGGATCCTGACATTTTGGCTTTTGTTTTTTTGTTTTTGTTTTGTTTTTATTTTTTATTTTTATTTATTTATTTATTTATTTATTTATCTAGTCATTTATTTATTTATTTATTTGCTCGTTTTCCTTAGCATTCTAGCTTACCAGGTAGGTCCAAGATTCTGCTCTGAACCTTTTGGTTATCATTTCCATCCTGATTCAAAGGACTCCCCTGCCAATACTTCCTTTCCTTGCTCTATCTGGTCCCAGATCTGAGAATGAGCCACAGACAAAAATATGTTATAGATCGTTAGTAATTGTCAACTCTATGAGCTCCAGAGTCACCCGGGAAAGCCTATAAAGGAACTATCTTGATTAGGTTATTTGAGGTAGGGAGACCTGCCTGCTATGGGTGTCACTATTCCCTAGGCTGTGGCCTAGAATGTATAAAAAAGGAGACAGTGAACAGTAAGCATTCAGGACTGTCTGCTTGACTGTGGATACAATGTAGCCAGCTGCTCCCAGCGCCCTGATTTCCTCACTCTGATTAAGTATCTGCTCTAATAGAGGCAGCCAAAACAGGTTGTTTCTTCCTGAAGTTTCTTTTGCTATGGGGTTTTGTCACTGTAAAGAGGAAAAATAACTCGGACTGTAAATGAGCTTCTCAAACAGCCAAAGGATTTTCATAGCACTGTGACGACCCTTTTTCCTTTTTTGAACCTAAAGACCTGGGACAACCAAGAAATTCCTGATTCTACGAGACAGGTATCTGGGGAGAAGATGATGAGGATGAGTAAGGACAAGGTACGAGCTTGGTCACCAGCCTTCATGTCTACCTTAAATGCAGCCACACACCAGCAGCAGCCAAAAACCCAAAAGAAGGGCTTGGCTTTGCACACACCAGGACCTCTGAGTTCAACTTCCGGAACCCATATTTTTTAAAAACCAAAAAACATAAAACACAAATATGGTAGCATATGTTTATAATTCCAGCACTGGGGAGGTGGGAAGATGTGGACCCCTGTGTCTCACTGGCCGGCCAGCTTACTTGGCCAGGTCCAGACCAATGAGAGACCATGACTCAAAGAAAAAGGTGAATAGTACCAAAGGGAAAAATACCTTAGGATGCCTTCTGGCCTCTATTGCTACCCCTCTGCAGGCATGCACATACACGAACACACACGCATGTGCACACACACCACAGAGAAGCTATTCTCCTCAGGTCTCTCTTCTCTAGACTGTAACTCAGCAAGTAGACTTGAACGGACAGGCAAGATTAATCCAAATACTACTCCATCCCTCATAGCTTTATAATTATACAGATATTTCCAAGCTAATTGTTTTTATGTCCCCACAGCACAAAGGGGGCGAGTCAAAAGCCTCTCTTACTTACCAACATATTTCTAGGCCTTATAACAATCCTTATCATGTAGTCAGGGCTTTCAAACTCTTGCTTCCTATATAAAAGGATAATGGAAAAGGAGTTATTGGAAAGAAAGAGTAAATGATTTAGAGATCAAGCCCCAATAGAACAGTTCCCTAATACCTTCTAAAATGTGTTGATGCTCATAAATCCAAAATAACAGACCTGAAAAATCACTTAAGAAATAATACACATTTAATAAGGCTTCCAGAGGAAAGTCTGAAAGAAAGCAGAATTTTTAGAGAAGAATTATTAAATCCCTTCAAATTCAATCCCTGTTCCATCACAAGCACACTGCATGTCTTCTGCCCGAGGAACTGTCCCTTTAGGCAGTCGTGTTCAGTCCTTCCTTACCAAACTCCAGATACAGCCACCTCCAGAGCCTCAGGACAAGGATGGGCTGAAAGAGGCAGGTCCCCTCGCCAGTCTCCCCAGCTGCCGCTATCAGGTATCATGGGGAGATATTACACAAGTTAAACACAACACCCAAATACTCCCACCAGCATCTTCAAAGGCTGACAGGTGCCCAGCTCCAGCTCCATCTTGCAAGGACTCTTCTATCATCAAATAATATTCAAACTACTGCAGAATGCCAGTCTCTGCCTCAGCGTGACAAGCCTGTTAAAGGTTCTGGGATTTAACAATGTTCTGATACCTTCGGTCCCATCCTGGATTTTCAGCTCTTCCTCTGCTGGTGAGAGTGACTTTACCTTTCTTGGAGTTTGATTAAGGTCCTGAGGGTGGTCGTAAAATGAATGCCTGTATTTTTGCTACAGATTCAATTAGCCGAAGTTGAAATTGCTCCCTTCAACAAAGTTAAATAAATTGTTAATGAGAAAATTTACCTTCGCTTGATTCACCCATTGCCTTATTAGCTTGGAGTCAACACTATTAAAAGGAGAAGCTGTTTATTAAAGCTTAAGGTGTTTGGCTGAATTGAATGTTAAAAAGATAGTGGAGGGAGAGCATCACCGACTGCCAGCTTCCAAAATACCCAGAGATCCCCAGGACCTACCAAAATCCAGCATCATCTGGCTCCCGTTGGTTTTCTGCATCAGGAAACAGTTTCCTCATGTATAAGAATGATGCATGTACTCACCTCTTGTCACTCATTATCCTGAAACCTTTGCCAAACTAAGCAGACAGCAGCCTGATGTAGCAGGTGAGTCCCAAAATGAAAGCCTGTCTTTCTTCCTTTGCTGAGGAAGGAATTCAAGTGCTCCTCCACCACCACTACCACCATCAATGCCAAGATGCAGCACATAGAGGAGATTTATTAACCAAGTAGATATGGAAACCTCAAGATCAACTATCCAAAAGGAATAATAATGGCTACCTGCTGTGGAATCCCTAAAGTGTGTTGCCTGAATAGCCAGCCCTGGGCAACATCAAGAAGCCAAGAAAAATGGCTTCCAATCAGTCCTTTTACCATCTATTTCTCCCACAAGCATGGTCTCCTGACTGCCCTGCTTATGTGGTAGAATCTACAAGTAGTCCTTACCAGTCCATGCCAGGCTTCTCACAGGCTGGAAAAAAATAATGGCCACATTTCCAAAATTCCCTGCATCTTAAGTCCCACAAAGGGCATTCCTCTAACTTCCTTTACCCCGGAGTTTTACCATCGCAGGTTAGGACAGTGTTCAAGAGTATCAGTTTAAAGATGACCTCCTTGTTCTCCAGCTTGAAAATGGTTACAGGAATGACCTCCCATGGTTAGTCAAGTCTGAGGACCTCTTCTGAGGTAAGATTCCTGGAATGTCTGCCCACAACCCACTATTCTAGCCTTTCCAAGTTTGATTTTTTGAAAACTCCTTTTGCTAAAGACAGACTGTGTGAAGTCTAAACTGGCACAAATCTCCCCTTCCCCTTAAGCCACCAGGTGCACTAATATGTGAGCCTTTGTCTTCTCACACATAATTAGTTAATAAACTACTTCATGAGTGGCTAGTATCAACAAAGAACTTCTTCCTTGAACCCTGCCCCAAGCAAACAGGTTGCAATGATGGGTATTCAGGCAAGCATCTCCAGCATTGATGGAGACATTTGAATTCTCAAACCAGAAGACCACAGTTGGGATTTTCCAACTCTAAGGAAGTTCATGATGGTAACGATGGTTGCTGATGTTTAAGGCAGAAGAGAACCATCCTAGTGTGTAATGCTAAGCAGTAAACTCCAGATCCCTAATGTCTCCTAGTCCTGAAACCTGGCTTTTTCAGACTGCAGGCATCTCCTAGGGAGCACCTGTGAAACCAGGACAATCCTCCAAAAGAGAACAGCTTTAGCAGACAGAAAGGGACAGTGCTGTCCTGAGGCCCTTGGAGCTAAGAAATCAGAGGAACATAGGAAGAATAATATCAACTAACCAGACCACCCAGAGTTCCCAGAGACTAAACCACCAACTAAAGAGTACACATGGAGGAATCCATGGCTCCAGCTGCATATGTAGCAGAGGATTGCCTTATCTGACATCAGTGGGAGGGGAGGCCTTTGGTCCTGTGGAGGCTTGATGCCCCAGTGTACGGGGATGCTAGAGCAGTGAGGTGGGAATGGGTGAGTGGGTAGAATTGGATATAGAGTAGTGACTAACAAGGCCTATCTACATGTCAACTCACCCCAAGTCCTGGGAGATCACAGGACAAGGGAAGAGGATGACTTGCTATCTCTGCAAGCACCAACAATGTGCCAGGCTTTATGGTTTTCATTCGCTTCAACATCTTGTTCTTGTTTTCCTATAAGATACTGATGTACAACATTGGTTTCCTATTTCCCCATTCAATTGGAGGAACATGGTGGCCCAAGTTGGAATGAGCTAAGCCAACGCACTATCACATGCTATCTCCATTTACACCTGAACCAATGGGGTGAGGTTAGGTAACTTCCTTCCTAAGGGGATTCAGGAGTCTAGGAGGTATGACCCAAGATGGGGTTCTTATTTATAATCTCCCTTGGGTGGGACCTGTAAGAATAATTCCCAGGAGATCCTCTTGAGTCCAACATGACTATCATCATCTCTTCCTAAAAGAGCCCAGGACATATTTTCAGTGCTTCTTCTACTGGGATTCAGACTAAATTAATTAAAATGCTTGTTATTTCAGGTGCAAAAGTTCTGGAGAATGAAACCATCTTCTCTCTACCCCATGGCCTTTCGTACCATTATGGTGAGCTTTCCAAGCTATCAATGACAGGGCCAAGCCGGGCTTTGCAGTGGAGGAGAGAAAGCTATTCAAACTGCTCCTGATTTCTACAGAGGAGGGTTCGTTTGATCTTTGAAACAGCCAAAAGGGCAGTTTGATCTTCCTCAAACTCATTTATTTTAGATTCTTGCAAATTTCTTTTCTGTAGGTTTATTTCCTTAGAAAAACCTCAATATTCAATTGAACAGTGACTTTTATACATTGAAATGCAATATTGAATAGCCAGAGTCTAATAAATGCCGTCCTAGCTATATAGGTATTTTAAAAATCATAAAAGGGCCGATTGAGCCTGATCCAGACAGAGATGACAAAGTGAATTCAATGCTTCTTTTGAAAATGAGTCATGGTCAGAAACACTTTGACCAAAAGCATTTCTTTGAATGCCAGGGGTAAATTTGCTCACTTTCATTTTCTGCCTGACTTTCAAATCAGCCCTGCAGAACAGAACAAAAATCTGCTCGGAGAGGCCTGGGCAGCTGTTGCAGATGTGAACAGAGTGAGCGCGGTGGGGTCTGTTCCTTTCCCTCAGTTATTTTCAAATTATGGAGATAATATTTAGATAAGGAAGGGCTGACTTGACTTTGTATATTTTCTCAGAGAAGAGTAAATCATTGCCGAGTTCTGCTACACTAATGGTCCCCAGGACCACCCTTCCTAGCACTTAAAAAAAAAAGAAAAGAAAAGAAAAAAATACCAAAAAAAACCCCAAAAAGGACGTTTATTGTCCCAAGCTTCCAAATCACTGGCAATGAAAGAATCTGACATATGTTCGAGTTGGGGAGGGGAGGAAGGCTTGAGGGAGGATGGGCGCAACATACTCAATCGATTAGCCAAAAGGAACAGCCTTTGATGTGAAGGGCACCTCTCCAAATTTCACTTAAGACCCAAACAATCTGTGGGGAATCAAAGTTCTCAATCAAAACTTCTGCCCCACTCCCTTAGTTCAGCCATGGCCCATGGCCCAGGAACTCTTTTGCAGTTAACCATATGTTGTAGATATTGCTCAGTTTGAGAACGTGTCCCTTTCCTAGCCTTTCCAACATTGGGCCTTTTAAGAAACAGATAACTCTTTATCTTCCATTTTCTCTCTGCTGCGTGAACGCATTCCCAGTGGTTCGTATGTTTAGAAAGAGGAAGGTTCAGACAGCCGAAGATCCAACCGTAAAGTAGCAAGCCCTCCTTGACTTGACCTACCGAGGGATGCTGATGTTTTACGGTTTTGAGGAAACGGCCGTAATTATGTACATTCTGCTGAGATATGGGCTGGAATGGAATTGAGAGAAGGAACTGGGACTGAGGAGCAGGGCAGTCAGTGGAGGAGAAATGAGAAGCTCTTGGGAAAAGGTGGCAGCTGAAAAGATGTCACGAGAAATGGAAGAGATGTCACCTTTAGAACAACAAGGACATGACAATGACATCAGATAACAGACCGTGACTTAGATTTTTGGAAATCCGACTTCATAAGGGCCTTTGGATATCTAAATAGAACTATGAATTCATAGACATTGCCTAGGACCCTCGATCACTTTGGTGTTTACAGAGAGGAGTTTCTCCAATAACTAAGAATGTGAGAACGTTCTAGAAAGTACTTCCTTAGCTCCCTGGTTATAACATCTAAGGTACCAACCATCCCACCCTGATCCTGGACATGAACACTATCAGATCATCATGGTGCCTTCTATCAAAGATGCCCACACACACCTGTAGCATCTTCTACAGTCAGGTGATCAAGACAATAGAATCTGCATAACACTGAACACCCAAGGATGAGAAGCCCCAGAGACAAAAACATATGAGCAAGCGAAATAGCCACTGAGCTTGACCTAGAACCCATGAGATAGAAAGAAATGACTTCTGCAATTTTTCTTCTGACCTACACACACACCACCACTCACACTCACTGACTTCTACGTACATGACATGTGTATGCCCATATATGTATATATGTAAATTTTAAAAATCAATTATCTAGAAATATTACACATTAAATACCCATCATGTGAAGAGTGAGTGTCTCCATAGAAGTTAGAAGGTGGGAGAGGTGTTTGCCTGAGAGAAGTTAATATGTATAATTACAGAAACCCCAAATGGCCTGCACTGCTAATGGAATGAGTTCCCTAATGTGCAAATATCTGAGGCCCAAATAGAATATCTTATACATGAAAGAGTCATTGCAGAATCAATGATTCTACATAATATAAGACCTGGAAAAGCCCCTTAGCATCACACACACTAAATACATAAGGCACAGGACTCCTAGAAGTTTGGAGATGATTACCTTGCTTAAAGTAAGAACTTTCTAACAACATTCTCTGAAACTGTGGACCAAGTTGGCCCCAGCATCTTAGAGGAGCCGTTTGATTAAAGAGAGCCCTTATCCATATTGAAACCTTCAAAAAATGACTTCAGTTTAAGAAAGGTTCTCTTATGGGCTGGGAAGATGGTTCAATGGGTAAAGTGATTGTTACATGGAAAAGCATGGTAACCTGATTTCTATCTGCACAGCCCATGTGAAAAAGCTTGGAGCAACAGCTCATGCTCAGAGTGACAGAGCACGCTCAGGCGTCAAATGGGCATAACTGGCAACCAACCTACCTGATCCAGGCCAGAGGAAACAAACAGCTAGATAGCATGGTTGTGGTTTGAATGAGGAAGGCCTCCTATACACTTGGTCGCTGTACGACGAGGCAGGGAGGTTTAGGAAGTATGATCTTGCTGGAAAAAAGTATGTCATTGAGGGTGTATGTTGAGATTGCATGGTCCCATCTTAATTCTAGGTAATGGACTCTTCACTTCATGATGGTGGTAAAAGATGTAACCTCTCAGCTTCATGCTCCTGCTTCTTGCTGTCATGTGTCCCTGCCATCACGAATTCTTACCCCTCTGGAACCAGAGACCAAAATAAAGGTTTCCTTCTGGAAGTCATTTCTGGTCACAGTGTTTTATCACAGCAACAGGAAAGTAAGTGACACAGTGCCTGAGAGACCAGAGACGAACGGCTAGACTCCACAACACTCTACACATGTGCATGCGCATTCACACATATGTGTATGTGTGCACATTCAAATAACTACATACAGATAAGCCTCTCTCTTTCTCCCTGCGCCCCCAATAGGTCAGTGGTTCTCAACTCCTTTGGGAGTTGCATACACATATCCTACATATCAGATATTTACATTATGATTCATAACAATAGCAAAATTACAGTTATGAAGTAGCAATTAAATTAATTTTACAGTTGGGGGTGGGGGGTCACCACAACATGAGGAACTGAATTAAAGGGTCACAGCATTAGGAAGGTTGAGGACCACTGCAATAGATCTAAAATTTTAAAAAGAACAGCTGCTAAAATCCATGAAATAACTCTTACCAGTAAATGCTGAACACCTCAAGGACACTGCTCTGAGCCTGTAGGACGGAGCACATCCCATCCCTGTCTCTAGGGTTCTTAGTTCTGCAGTAGGCCTTAGGGAAAGGAACTGTTCTTTTGTAGCTCAAAAACAAATGGAGGCCTCCTTTTCTTTCCTTCAAGACTATTTAAAAAAACAATGTCTACATTTCTAGACACTCCCAAATAAGGGAATATGTTCCAAGAAGAAGGTAAGAAATGCAGAAGGTAATGTCATTCAAGAAGGAGTAACAAAAACAGATAAACTAACAGAAACCCAGGAGCCTTGAAAGAGGCATGCTGTAGCTGCTTGACGGCATTTGCCACTCAGCAAATCTTGTCTCCTTTTAACCAGTTTGCTTTTTGTCCAGTTGTAATTTTATCAGGAGACTGAATAGGCTGTCGGTTTCATTGTTGCTGGTATGGTTTGCTTGTTTGTGTGTTCGCCTTTTAAGGACAATTTGCCCCAGAGATTCAGCAACATCAGTGTGTGCGATGTTTTCAGTGTCAAGAACTTAAGAGATTGGTGTCACATAAGCATGTCCAAAGGGTGACATGAATGAGTGCCTAATTAGAGTTTGGGGACACATTGGGACATGAGATGCTCACTATCAGAAGCAACCCCGTGCAATGAGGCTTCATAGAAACAGAACCCAAGGGTTCTTCCCCAAACCTGCCACAGTCCCCTGCAAGATGCATCCTCCTCCAAGGACACTATTAAGTCTGTCACCAAAACAGACTGGGGCTATCAATACATCTGTTTGTTGTGTTCATTAACTCTGCGATTGAGTTAAGAGAAACCCTGGAAAGCCAGTCAACAATAGTCCCAGTGGCTCTAACCTTCAACTACCCAAAGATCTTCTGAGAAGCAGGACAGGAGGTAGCCACTGAAAGTCAGAGCAGGTGCATAATTTCACAGAGCACATTCAGGAATGCGGTGAGGGAGGCTGGGGAAATACAGGCTGATCATAAACACAACTGTCCCCTCTCACAACTTTCTATCAGAAAAGCCCTACCAAAACAAGCAAGCAAGCAAGCAAGCAAGAAAAAAAAAAGTACATTCCTATTTCAATTTCTATTTAGGCACAAAATGCGACTCTCAAAATATTAGTTTCATCTAGCTTGGCCTTTCACAGAACGTACACAGTTGAGCATCAATGGACTGTGATGTCAGAAGGATGCTCTTTAATTGAATTTTCAGGTTAGCTGGAAGCTAGACAGGAAACTGCCTGTTTTCACTTGTGGTAGCAACCAGTGCAGGGTGTGGATGGATTAAATGATGAGGGCCTCCTATACAACCATCACATACAGGCACTTCCTTAAGAATTTATATGCAGAACAAATTCTGACCAACGATAACAAACTATCTCATTATCAGCTACCCCTGTGTCCCAAACCCTAAGGTAGAACACTCTGACAGGTTCAATTCAGGAGTTCTAGGATCCTCTTTCTGCCATCCCACTAAATTCAAACCTTATGTTCATGAGAACACAACAGATCTCAACCATGAAAAAAGGTTTTTACTTAATACCCTATGTGGGGGGTGGCCTCTTTCACCCTGTGAGGAGTTTGAAGGCTTCCATGTCTTCCCCCAGGGCTGGACATCAAATAATGGGCCTCATACACTCTAGTGTACTTGACAGTGAGCTGCAGCCACAGCCCAGATTTTATCTACTAGTTAGACATATCGTTGACAGCAAAAATAGCTGTCACTTCTTGGGCAGTTTCATGTCTTTATTGATTGAAATTTACTAGGTGGTAAGGGCAATCTATAGTCACTTCTGTACATCTTAATGAAGTGTCAGGGGTGTGAGTGTCACAATCATCATGATGAACATCATCACAGATAAGTATTGTCCAGTGTAGTTGGTTGTGTAATAAATTGGCACACCATGCAGGGTAATGAAAGAGTGAAAGTATGATGGTTAATACTGATTGTCAACTTTACAAGATGTAGCTTCACTTAGGAGACACTTCTAGATGTGACTGTAGATGTGTATCTAGATTAGCTTAATGCCGGTTGAAAATCCCTTACTTCTTGTGCTAAAGTTCCAGACTGAATAAAAAAAAATCTTAAGAGAAGCATTCACTCTCTATGTCCTGACTTTAGACACACTGTAACCAGTTGCATCAAGCTCTTGCTACCATAACTACCTCACCATGATAGACTGTGCCTTCCACTGAAACCCAAAATAAACCCTTTCTACCTTAACTGCTATTGCTGGGTGTTTTATCACAGCAATAGAAAAACAACTAATACAGAAAACTCATTCGGGGATGACTTGAAGAAAGATCAAAACCATTCTAAAAACCTTTATAAGCAAAAGGAATTTGATTTTTTGAGGATAACTTTTATACCCAGCACAATGTACTTTCTGTTAACATGGTAATGGCCTGATCTATTATGGGATGTGTGAATTCTCCATACATGATTGAGGCACTTAGATACAAGGAGTATGGAATACATGTCTGGATTAAACTTGTCAAGTTATAGTCTTATAAATTAATAGTAATTAGGTACTAATCACTTTCTCTTAAGATTTTGAATTTTGTATCTTGGATTTGGTGACCATGAAGGCCACTTGTGATACTTTGAAGCTGTGGTTGTGTTGGGACCTGAACTCCAAGTTACAGCACTGTCCCCTGTTACTCCGCCCCCTGTGAAGAGATGCACTGGGGAATTTCCCAGGAACATATTTTGGCAAAAGCAGAGCAGACTCTGTATGAATAAAACTTCAGTCTCCTCACATAAATAAATCAATGCAGGTACAGAAAATAATGAGTGGGTTCATAGACTGACAAACAACCATAGTCATTGGCTCTTTGTAGGAACTTCAGAGAAAAATACCTTTACATTATTCAGGTTTCTGGACAAAAGAAAAAGGAAAAGAAAAGTGCCCCCATGGAGTTACCACATCCCTCACAGACCATTGTCTACTAACCTCAAAAACCAGATGTGTCTGACTTGTTTTGCCTTCCCAGTCAGCTACTGGGACAGACAGCTGTCTGCAGAGAGAATCTGAAGGCCTTTACTGACCAGGTCTTAACACAAAGCACAGTCAGGTTCACTTTGAGGTCTGAGTCTACAGGTTCAGGAGATTTGCTAAATTATATGAGATCACAGGCACCTTCCCCAGGCCCAACACGTTTGCCCTCAGAATATGGGGATGTGCATGGAAAATCTATGGGAGCCCATCAGCCTTCTCCAAAGAGCCCCAGACATGTGTGTACCTCAGATACAAAGCGGGGGACACGTCAGTGACTGTGTTGTACAACGCTGGGCTTGTGACAAATAAAACCAAAAATGTGCTGTTTGCTCCACACATGATTAACTACATACAACAAATAATGACAAGGATGCAAACACATATGAAGAACTGCAAGGAAAAGCAAGCCCATTAAGAAACAAAACCCATGAACGCCAATCATGAAAAAACCATGCTATTTAGTTTCCTCCTGAGCATTGTCACAGCACTGCCAATGCTAGCGATTAAAAGAAATGTGACCCGAGACAGTCACTGCCATAAAGGGGTGCTTCAGTTCCTAAACTTGGAAATGTAAAGGGTAGCATGCAGTAGGTACAGCAACTTCCCGGAGCCAGATACTAGGGATACAAGGACAGAAATATAACACACACACATGTGCATGCAAGTGCAAATACATATTTTTATTATTATATGTATTATATTATTTTATATAATAATATAAAATACATATTTTATATTATTATATATAATAATACTATATCATATATTACATAAAAAAGCAGGATAGAAAGAGATAAGATCAAAAATAATATACCTATCTTAGTGTCCTTAAATGATAGGCACTATAATAAATTATGTGTATATATATATATATCATCTTATCTTAAGGGTATTATTACAAAGCAGAAAGAAAGAAATGCTAACCCAGATTTCTGGGAACCAAAGACAATGTCTACAAAAAGTGAAACTGAATGTGGAATTTTTAAAAAAGTCGACAAGAAATGTTTTAAAACTGGATTAGTGCTTAATCTGGAGTGCAAAAAATAAAAAAAAGATTAAATAATTTTTTTTAAAAAAAATGAGTTGGTCCAAAGAGGAAATTGAGTATTTAACACAGTGGAAACAGTGCAGGCAATGCCCACAAATCGAGAAGTATACAGGGTTTCAAAGAAATAAAAAGACTTGCATACATCCTAATCATGGATTAATATAAATAACTCAGGAGCATAAATGTTTCCTATTGAACTCACTTCTTAATCTTAAAGTGGTCACTTGAATCCCCTGGGCCTCCCAAATAATGCTGTTGTAAGCAACAAACGTAATAATGTACTAGAAATACATAGGTAATATAAAACAATTTGTAACCTTAAGAGACATGTGAGGAACAAAAAGAGGAACACCAGTTGGTAAAACCTTCTGTGGTTAAGGAAGGATTCCTGGATCTGAATGGGCCTCTCAAGAGAGACATACTGCAGCTCTTATGTCTATTTAGCATCTCAGGACTTCTAACACTGGGAAGGTTAAGCTATGCCTCCCAGTAGCAGGTGCAGGGGACCACCTCTCTTTTGCACCAGTGATCACTATTCACAGAGAAACAGTCTGAGTTTCATGTTCTGTAATGAAATACTCTGACAAAAACAGCTTACATGATAAAGGGTTTATTTTAGGTAATAATTCCAGATTACAGCCCATCACTGCTAGGAAGTCAAAGCAGCAACTCAAAGCAGTGAGTTACACCACATCCATGATGAAGAGCAGGGAGAAAGTAAATACACGCTTGCTTTCTGGACTCAGTCTCTCCACTCTTACACAACTCAGTACCATCTGCCTAGGGAATGGTGCAGCCATCTTCCCACATCAGGTAACTCAATGTCTTAGTTACTATGAAGAGATGCCATGACCAAGACAACGCTTATAATGGCAAACATTTAATTGAGGCTGGCTTACAATTCAGAGGCTCAGTCCATTGTCATCAAGGTGGGAAACATGGCATCACACAGGCCGATTTAGTGCTGGAGAAGAAGCTGAGAGTTCTTATCTTCAGCTAGCAGCCAGGAGGGAAACTCTTCCACATTGGACAAAGCTTGAGCACTAGGAGACCTCAAAGCCTGCCTACACAGAGACTGACACACTTCAGTCAACAAGGCCACACCTACTCCAACAAAGCCACACCCACTCCAGCAAGGCCACACCCACTCCAACAAGGCCACACCTACTCCAACAAAGCCACACCTACTCCAGCAAGGCCACACCCACTCCAACAAGGCCACACCTCTCAGTAGTGCCACGCCCCACAGGCCAAAATTATTCAAACCACCACACACAACTAAGACAATCTCCTATAAACATGCCCACAGGCCGACCCAATGTAGACAATCCCTCACTGAGGCTCAGTTCCTGATTCTAGGACAATTAAAACAGACCATCGCAGGAAAGTTGTGCACAGTTGGGAAACACTGGAAGTGTTCAGAGTGTGTATACAGCACGCCAAGTTAAAAACATCACCAGTGAGAAAGGAGACCCTGGAATTTTTACAAGAAAGTGTTTGCAAGCTAAGATTCCAGTAGAAAAAATGACGTTCTTGGAAGACATGAGCGATGAGAAAGAACAGGAGGTGTGAAAAGATTATGGAACCGTACGGACAGGAGATCTGTGAAGAGAAATAGAGGAAGTCGCTTGGGAGACTTGGGCTCCTCAGCGTCAACCTGAGCTATGTTTAAACTGTAACCGAGGCCAGCGAGTCACGAATAATCAGTTTGTCTTGGAGAATTCTGGAATTATAAATAAAAGGATACAAAGCATTGTCCAAGGTAAATATTGACATGACTGAAGAGGAATCAGGAAAAAAAAAACCTTCTAATGATGCCAAAACACTGAATCTGGGAGAGATGTTTCATATTCTTACAATAAACACTCGAGTAGAGGAGGCTGAGGGATGATGGGAAGGATTGGATCCACTGGTGGGGGGGGGGTCAATTTAGAACAAAGGACAGCTCAGATGTATAATAGTAACACTGTCACATTTGTATTAACTTTTAAGACCCCGCTACTTCTTAAAACCATTTTGTCCTTCCAGACACCCATATTCCCACAGATAGGAAAGGACTCGGATTCATATCCTAAAGCAATTACAAGTTTATATCGTGGCAGGCACACATTGGTTTCTTCCTTAACTCCTAGGAGTGAAGTGTTCTGGGAAGTCCCTGCAGAGCAGCTGGGCTCGTCCTAAACCCTCCCATCCTTCTAGCGACAATCCACCATATTGGCTAAGATGAATCCCCTGGACAGCTGAGGCAGGTCTTTAGGAATGCATAAGGGTTCCCACCCCCAGCTTCCTCCCTGAAGGGTCTTCAGGTGGGTAACCTGAAACTTACAATAAACAGAAACCCAGGATTGCTGCTCTGTGACAGCCAGTGAGGGATCTTGTCTGCAGAGCAATGCCATGGTAACCGGTTCTTCAAAGCATCTTTAAAAAAAAAAATACAAGTTGAATTTCATCTGGCAACATCCCAATTACCCAATTAGACAAAGCTGCAAAGCCTTTTTAAAATAATCTCAGATCATAAATGAGTGAATATCTCAGACCCAAACCGCGGCTTTCTGATACCTGAAAAATACAAATTTGTTAGTTAAGTATAGGAGGGCCTTTTGTTGTTGTTGTTATTATTATTATTATAGGAACTAACCAAATCTATATTTGTACAAGTCTCTGCAACAAAGTAACATAGGAGTGTGTCCCATGGGGAGCTATAAAATCCTGCGTTTGGTTTTCCCACTTACCAGATGGGAAAACTAAGGAGCTATAAGTAGACTCAGTCCTGGGGGAACTCAGAAAGAGACTGGGGTGGTAAAATCTGGGTCTCTCTTACTTCTTTCTTATGTATACTTTTGTGATTAGCTCCAAGAAGTTGGGGAAAGCAAACTCCTTCCCCTACATTTTCAATCCTTCTCTGCCCACATTAATTAGACTTTATGTTGCTATGCCCAAGTAGCTGAGAAAGCCAACTTAAAAGAGAGGAACACTTCAATTTGCTCACTTGCTTCAGAGCGTTCAGTTCATGTGTATGGAGACCCGTGCATTTAGGCAGACTATCACGCAGCAAGGGTATGGAGAACAAAGTTAATTCACTTCATGAAGGGCAGAAAATAGAAAAAAGAGAGACTACAGAAAGGGGCGGGGCATATCGGCAGCGATCTCCTGCACTGAAATCCCTCCTTGGACACCTCCCAGTGAGGTCCCAGCATAAGGAACACATTCACAGATCAATCCATTCTTCGGGCCTCCAGATTTAACAATCTTTAATTTTTTTCAGACAATAAAGGTTAAAGAGAGCACCACAACAGCTTTCCTTATGGGGGCAGGGGGCGGGGCTTCAGGGGCGGAGCTTCAGGGGCGGGGCTTCAAGCATCTATCCATCTAACAGTCAGGATCATCTACTGGTCCACAGATCCCAGGTTCTCTTTACAATGAAGGAATCACGGCTTCATTCTCTACTAGAGGTCAGATTACACCTCCATAATATCCAGTGCTGAGTCCCGAACCCCTATACCTCAAAAGATGGCTATATTTAGAAATGGAGTTCGGTGATGCCTTTCGAGTTTAAATGGGCTCATCTGGATGAGCCCTCAACAGCATAACTAGTAGTATCTTAAAAGGAATGTATCACACAGACAACACACTACTGAGGAAAGACCATATGAAAGGACAGAAAGCAGGTGGCCATCCATGAACCCAGGAGAAAGAAAAATACTTGACCGTGGACACCACGATCTTGGAAGGCTACCCTCTGGAGCAGTGGTTCTCAACCTGTGGGTCGTGACCTCTTTGGGGTCCACATATTTGATAGCCTACATATCAGATATTTACATTACAATTCATAACAGCAACAAAATTACAGTTATGAAATGTCAGTGAAATAATTTGACGGCTAAGGGTCACCACAACATGAGAAACTGTACTAAAGGATTGCAGCATTAGGAAGGTTGAAAGCCACTGCTCTGGAGTTGTGAGAATAAATTGTCATTGTGTCGGCGACCAAAGCTATGCTATCTTATCACAGCATGTCCAGAAGACTAATGCACCATCCTTAGGATGAAGACCAAGGTATTCTCAATCCCACAAGTTAATAAAATTGTTTGCTCCATTCTCACCTCCAAGTCCAGAGGTCCACCATGTTGTGAGCATTTAGCACTCCATTGATGTCCCGAGATGTTTTCTATTGACCTAACATTAGCATTTCTACCTTTACTTCCTACGGACAGTCACCCTCCTCCAGAGTAGTGAATCCATGAAGTGAACCTTAATCTCTTACAAGTGTTCCCAAGACTCAAGGGACACATGCCCTAACATGGGCTATGGAAGCCAATTCGCCAATGCTTTCTCATTGGCTCCTCATGGTCTTTCTGTGGGATAGAAGACCCTTCTGATCGCAGATTATGAGTGAGGACATTTAAACCCACTGCAGTCCCTGGCTTTGTGGTCCATCTCTGGGGTAATGTTTATCCTATACATTAACTGCATTCGAACGACAAAAGAAACACATGCATCTCGCCCAGCTGTCTTTGAGAGCCGAGAGGTGACTTGAATAGTGATACATCTGACTGTGCTCCAGTTTTCTCACTTATTAAGATAAAAATAACAATCGGTTGTACGTTCCTGTTTCAGAAGGACTTCACACACTGCTTCTTTTCAAAAAGCAGTACTATTTTATTTATAGCTAATCAGTTAATCTAGTGGTAATTAGTTAATTAATTGTAGAACTATCAACTGATTGTATGACTATTCCCTCAAGAACTTGAGCCCTTCTCTTCTGCATATCTTGACTTCCACTACGTCAAAGGGTATCATGGACTGCAATGCCAGGCACTATATATGTAGTTCTTTGAATACTAATTGTGCACACCATTTTTTTGCCTTATTTTTGTTTTTTTTTAACACTAATTTATTTGTTCACTCCATATCCTGCTCACTCACAACCTCCTAGTCCCCCGTCACTCAACCCCTCCCCCATTCCTTCTCCGGTTCTCCTCTGAGAAGGGGGAGGCCCCTTCTGAACAAGAACCCATCCTGGCACATTAAGTCACTGCAGGACTGGACACATTCTATGCTCCTGAGGCCAGACAAGGCGGCCCAGTTAAGGAAACAGGATCCACGGGCAACAGAGTCAAGAGGAGTCCCCCACTCCAGTTGCTGGGGGACCGGAATGAAGACCAAGCCACACACCTACCATATATGTGCAGGGGGTCTAGGTCCAGCCCATGCATGCCCCTTGGAGTCCAGCCTCTGGGAGCCTCGAAGGTGAACATTTTCAACAGATTCCACATACTGCTGTTTTCTCCTCTTCCCATCACAGCAAAAACACAAACAAAAGGCTCCACCATCCTCACCATCCTCCCCATCCAGTGCTCCCGGCCCCGGATTCTGATGAGAATTTTGCTTTCCACCTTGCCCTTTCTCTGCTCCAGCTATTGTATAACCACCTGCTTGTCTCAAACAGGTCCACCCTGCCTCAGAGGTTCTACCCTAGCTTTACCCGAGGATCCGCTGTGTTTGTCTTAGCATGTAATCCTTATCTATCGCCTGTGCATCCGACTTCTGCTTTAGCATAGGCGCTCCATGAAGAAAGATACTCGGATTCACTTCTGGGTCTGCTGATGTGTAGCACGGAGTGGACAATAAATAGTTCATGCCTGAAAGAATAAATAAATGAGCAGATGGATCTCCAAGTCCCACAAAAAATGTATGCCGAAAGTAAAGCGTTGTATCTTATAGATGAAGAATAGCAAGACGTGTTTAATAAGGAGAGCTCCTTACATTTCATCCTTGTCTCTTATCCCAAAATTCTCCCCACAGTGCCAGTGTCTCCTAATCCTAAAGTACTGGTGTTCCACCTACAAGATTGCCACCTTCCCACCCAATATCAAACTATCTAGTGGTTTTACTTATCATTCACATATTATGCAAATTGCCTTGATTTAAAGAAAAGAGGGCCAGCAAGATAGCAGGTAAAGCACTTGTCACCAAACCTGATGACCAGAATTCAATTGCCTGGACCCGCATGGTGAAAGGAGAGAAACATCTCCCAAAACTCTGACCTTCACATGCAGACCATGACATGTACACACGTGCGCACACACACACACACACAGACAGACACACACACACGCACATTCATGCTCATCAGGCACACACACATGCACATGTACACAAATGTGCACATGAACACACATATGCACACAGGTACATGTGCATCAGACACACACATGGGCACATACACACATATAACACATGCACATATATGTACACACACGTACATGCACATATATATATGCACACACGTACATATGCACACACATCAGGCATACACATGCACACATAGAGACATATACACATGCCCACATGCACATGCGCATATATATGTGCACATGCACATGTGTACACACATACATACACAGAGGCACACATACATACATATGCAGATACACACACATGCATATACACATTGAATAGATGTAGTGAAAAAGAATAGAACATTTCTCAATGGAATAAATCACATGGAAATAGATACGTATCTATTTCATTCAAAGTGTCCATCAGCGTCTAGTGACACAGTTACCCCTGCATATGAAGACACTGATCCATGTGGTCTCTGTGGTACATGCCTGTGGCTTGTTCTAAATTCAGACACTCTGGCCTTAGAACCTTCTAAACCCTGCAGGAACTTGTATCAACTCCCCCCTGCCCCCACTCATTCGACTTCCTGTTCTCCATACACTCTGCTCTTTCATGGACATTATTCACTTACGAAGGTCAGGTCCAGTGTTCAGAAGTCTTTAAGGCTCATTGTGGAAGATGGTGATTGAAGACAGACAGTGGAGAAGCTCATGGGAGCCTATGTACGTGATGCTCTCCCAACTGCGGGCAAAAAGCAAGGAGAGAGAGACAGGGACAGGGCAATTAATAGAAAGCTGGAGACTTTCAAGACATGTGGAAGAAGACCTCACCCAGAGTTAAAGATTGGGAACATAATTAAGAAGAGAGGATTCTATAGAGGCTTGATTGATTGGTCAAAATCTAGAATTACCCCCTAAATAATCGCCTGGGTAAAGACATACACACACACACACACACATTCCTGATTAGGAAAAGATGATCAGTGCTTGCAAGCAAAGGGGTGTGTGTGTGTGTGTGTGTGTGTGTGTGTGTGTGTGTGTGTGTGTGTGTCTACCCCAGCCTCAGTAAACTGACTGCTTAAGGAATTGTATAGCATCATTATCTCCTGCCCCTGTCTGTACATATTTCTCCTGGATATTTGTTCTCAGCAATATAAAAGGCTGTTGTTTTTTTTTTACACTGACTTCATTTCTGCCTCAGACATTTATAAATATCCAGTCTGTGCTCTTCCCTGTGAGAAAGAAAGGTGACAAAGAGATTCCCAAAAACCTTGCTACAACCAGAAATGAGGGTGTACTGAGGGATAAGAGGGTCTTACTAGGTCACCCTAACTGCCTCAATCTCAACTTGATACTGAGATTCTCCTGCCTCTGCTTCAACCGTGCTGGCCTCAGGCCTGATCCACAGTGTGGACTGAGTAGGTTTAACTCGGATCACTCAGAGATGGTCCTGGATGGTCTCGCTTTGCTCATCCGAAGGCCGTGGCCACTGCAGCACTTTTGGTCAGTGCTCCTGTGATGAGGGAACTGGTGTATGTGGGCAGTGCAGAAAGAATGTCATCTGGCACATGACAAGGGAGATAAAAACTCACCTGCTTCTATCGTGACTTATTGGAGAGTACTGTAAGGAGTCACAATGGGGCACTTTCAAGGTACTAAAATGAGAAATACTTTTTATGCCTTTCTACACATTTTTCTAGCTTTCTTAAATTCTCTTATTTACACACAATACGTATATAGCACTATAGCCCTTTTTAATCTGAAAAGTGTTGATTTTGCTTCCTTTTTTTCCCCTTTCAAGATGTCTCCATCTTCATGACAGGAGAAGAAGAGGATATACAGAGAGCGTGGAACTGCTCCCCGGCCAACCCACTCTGCCAACATCTCTGATCTCAGGGAATGTGGCAAAAGCATCTATGGATGTAGAAGACGTACTTGTTAAAAGCCAACATTCGACGCTGGGCACTGTGGTACAGACTTTGAACCCCAGCACTCAGGAGGAAGGCAGAGGCAGGTGGATCTGAACAGCCCAGCCTATATAGGGAAAGAAACAGCCAAAGAAAAAAAGGAAGGAAGAGAGAAAGAAAGAGAAGAGGGAAGGAAGGAAGGGAGGAAAGAAAGAAGGAAGGAAGGAAGGAAGGAAGGAAGGAAGAGAAAGAGGGACAGGGAGGGAAGGAAAGAAGGAACAAAGGAAGGAGATTTTAAACATGGCATTTGAGAGGCTGGAAAAGGGGTTCCATTGTTAAGGGCACAACCTGCTCTTATAGAGGACTTGTGTTCAATTCCCAGCACCCGCATGGCAGCTCACAGCTCACTGTAACTCCAGTTCCAGGGAATCCAATGCCTTTCTCTGACCTCCATGGCACCAGGGGTGCTCCTGGTGCACAGACATGCAGGCAGAACATCCACATACATTTTTTAAGACCTTTAAAAAATAAATATCCAAGCACAGTGGCTCACATCTGAAATGCTAAGCCTCAAGAGACTGAGGCAGTAGGACCACAGCAACTTTGGAGACCACTCTTATATGGGATAGTGAGTTTCAGACCAACCTAAGCTACAGGGTGAAAATCTGTCCCAAAATTGATTGATGATGATGATGTCAAATAATACCAACAGCAGAGAAAAAAAAACAGAAACAAAATTCTATGATGTGCTATAATGTGTTATAAATGTATTGTAAATGCTGTGAGATTTGGCCCTGACATATAATAGATGCTCTTTCAAAGTTAATTTCTTCCTTATGAATACCCATCAGGTTCACTCTTATCACACCCACACATTTTCTAAGCTTAGCTTGAGTATCTGGACGAATACCACTTGTGCACTTGAGCTATTATTCCTTCTGTCTACAGAGATATTTCATAAAGGAACATTTCTTCCCTGCAGAATAAAGTGAACAAACTTTTGATACTAGGATGATTGTACGTGGGCCATATCCCAGGTGTGCCAAATACAAAAAAATTAAAAATCGGTGCTAATTACTGGTGAAAACACAGGCACGCACACACATACACACACACACATGCACATATATGCTCACACATACACACAGGAGTGCACACACACACATATACATGTGCATTCACACACACACACACAAACTGTGTTTTCTTTTTTTTTTTGGTAGGAAGAATGTTTATTCATAAACTTATGTTAGTAATTTTTCATGTTAATATCAATGCTATATTAAGAAACGTATGCTTCCTGAGCTGTCAAGATTGCTCAGTGGTTACAAACATTGATGACTGCAGAGATTCTGAGTTTAGTTTCCAGTACCCACATTACCAGCTGAAAAATTCCTAGGAATCCAACACCTTCTGGCCTCTGCAGGCATCTGCATTAATGTGTGCACAACATAAACGCAAACGCGCGCGCACACACACACACATATAATAATATTAAACACCTAAAATTGTTTGCTTTCTGTTTTCAAAATTTGACACAGGAAGTCGACAGACAAGATTATCAGCCTAAAAGTGGGTGTCATCCTACCGCTTCTGCATCTTAATTCATTTCTTAAACAGTGGGAACAAACTTGATGACTAAGATGTATAATGGAAAATTTTCACAGCTGAGTACGGAGCTGACAAGACACCACATGTGTGCTGCGGCAGCACAAGCCTTCGAGAAACCTGGAAGAGCATGCACACCAGCATGCACGCTGTTGGCTTCTTGAGATAGCCTGCCTGTGCTAACTGCGTTGGACTTACACACTATTGAAACGGCAAACAGCCTTTTCTGAGACCAAGAGCAAAGGAGATGTCAGCCACACATTGATGAGGGAGAACGGAGAGCCACTGGGCTTCTGGATATGAAGTGTTCATACATTTTTCACTTTATAAAGGGGCCTGGATCTGGGGGTTTAAGAGAGAACAGAATCCATAGTGTGTTTAAATGGTATATAGGGAGCTTCGTTAGATTCATTTGCAGGGTGGTAACAAGGAAATTTGACAGTGGACATGCGCACACTGGAACAAGGCTGAGACCCCTTCAGCCGCTAAGCACATGAGGCGGTATGACTCAGTAGGCCCAATCTCACTGTAAAGGGGAGTGAGAACCCCTCAACAGAAGCCCTCTTCCACTCACATTGGAACACCAGAGAAGCTGGGTTATGATGACTGGGAGGGGTTAATGGTAGTTCTCTTTCCCTCAGACCTCTTCCAGTTCGCACCACCAGAAAGTATCACCCACTCTAGAAGTTTGGTTCTCTCCCCTAGTTATTCCCTCCTAGAAATTCCCTCATACACCTGCCCCTTTGGGAGCTTATGTAATGGTTTGTATATGCTCAGCCCAGGGAGTGGCGCTATTAATAGGTGTTGCCTTGTTGGAGTAGGTTTGTCACTGTGGGTGTGGACTTTAAGACCCTCACCCTAGCTGTCTGGAAGCCAGTCTTCCACTAGCAGCCTTCAGATGGAGATGTAGAACTCTCAGCACCTCCTGCATCATGCCTGCCTGGATGCTGCCATGATCCTGCCTTGATGATAATGGACTGAACCTCTGAACCTGTAAGCCAGCCCCAATTAAATGTTGTCCTTATAAGACATGCCTTGGTCATGGTGTCTGTTCTTAGCAGTAAACCCTAACTAAGACAACTTGTCTCATAGCTGACTTAGGATCTAATATAATGGGTAATCAAGATTAATATGACCTCATTCCTACTACAAGCAAAACAATGACTAACCCGCACCCTACATTAAAGATTACCCCTTCTGTCAGCTACTCAGAATCCAAGGTAGGCATAACAGCCCATCGTCAGATGTTCTATTCTCTCAGGGACCAGAAGAAATTCTGAAACCTTTTTTCAAAACACATTGCTTTCTAACACATAGAAATTTATATAGGGATTTATCTAGAGTCCTATGGGTTTCTACCATGATTCTTCTCAGGACTTGCTCTACATGCCACACAGGATATTCTACTGTTCAGACTAATAGTGTCCAGGATCTCCCAGGTTTTATGGTTGAGTGGCAGAGCTACTTGCTGTGTATGCTAGAGGCACCAGAGAGTTCTTTCTTGGATTTGATCCTTATCACCATAGTAAATGGAATGAAGCACAAGGCCAAGATTGGATGAAGATGCCCTAGAACCCAAAGGACATGACTGGTTGTTGATCATTCTCAGTGAACAATGGGGGAAAATGAAGTAGCTCATCCTTTTCCTTGGAAGTGATGTCTCGGTTGATCCTGCAAACCTGCTATCTAAAATCACCACCAGCTTAGTAATTTGTCTATATAAGTTGATCTTTTGCCTTCTGAAACACATATTTTTTTTTTCAAAAATCGCCACTTAATTGCTTATCCGAGCCAAGAACCGCGATGTCATGGATGTAAAAGACAAGTGTGCTACTCTGCACATAGCCTTGTCAGACAGAAAATGACAATGAGAAGGAAGAATGATGAAATCCTCGCTTGGCTGTGCCCTTTCCTCATGAATATAAGATGTTTCTGATCTTTCTTACTGATGAGGACAGGAAAAATTCACTTGTTAGGTCAATGACCACATGTCAGAGGCTACCAAAGATATTTCTTTTAGTGCAACGTCAGAAACTGACACCATGGCTTGCTTGAGATTGATGACACAGTGCTGATGATTCGGTTTAGTGAAGGTCAACCTATAGACTTAAGTAAGAGCGTACAATCATCAACCCTGCATCCTTAAAATGTAAATGTTAGCTAGGCACAGTCATCAACACCCTTTATCACGCAGAAGTTATCCATCCATGCATCATACAGAAGGTTCCAATATGCACAAAGGCACAGGTAAGTCATACGAAGAAGTGGCCCAATGTCCCATGGTCCCCACAGCTACTATGCTATCTTCGGTTTGCTACTGTGCACCTATGCTCTCTTTGGAATGTCCCGACAATCATCTGGAGGAGGAAGAGAACACAAAGTCCTGCCTTGTCGATTGTCCTACATGTTATGAAGGCAGAACCCAAAGGAATATCTGAAGCAGTGTTCTCTCTCTCTCTCTCTCTCTCTCTCTCTCTCTCTCTCTCTCTCTCTCTCTTTCTCACTCTGGAACATCCCCAATGTTCCAATGCTGAGGGAAAATAGTCCTAGTGGTCAGAACATTGGGCAGTGTGCTTCACTTGGAAGGAGACTTCTAGACATGCAGTTATATACCAACTCATGAGCAGTAGTTAATTATTTGGCTGGACTCTTACTGATAGGGACATGATTTAAAAACTGTTGACACAGTAATTTGGGAAGGAGATATGCAAAGAGGTCACTCTGAATGAGCAAAAGAATGTGAGTATGTTTGTCCCTTATATGAGTGCTGACAGAGAGAAGATCTCAACAAAGGAAGACTGAAATAATCCAGTAGACAGGATGGCAGTCAGCCTCTTTCCCAGCTTATATGTCTGTCATCACCAACAGGCTCTTGAGTAAGACAGTCATGGTGACAAGGATGGACACTATTCATGGGCTCAGTCTGGAAACGGCCATCACTGAATATCAACGGCACAGACCAACAATGAGCCTGTACTATGGTACTGTCCCAGTACCATTAGTCAGTTTCTGAGTGGTCATTTCATTCCACTAGGTCAATTGTATATGGATGACCATGGGACAGAAATACTGAACATAGGTTTCATGTCTCTGAGTGAAATTCTGATCATACTAGCATCTGTGAATTTACAGACCTCCTGGTCCTCCACCATGATCTTCTACAGAGCATAAAGTATGACCCAGAAACTTACCTAGGAGGAGAATCAGTGGTCTACGCTCATGGAATTCACTGGTCTTGTGTTGCCCATCATCCTGATGAAGTAGCTAGCTCGACAGAACAAGTGGCTGGCCATTGGAGGATGCAGTTGCAGGGCCAGCCAGGTCATAATACCCTGAGGGATTGGGGCAAAAGTTCTATAGTAGGCTTTGTATTTCCTGATTCATTATCTAATTTATGGTGGTGTTTCTCCCATAGTCAGGAACTAAGGGGTTGAAGTGAGGATAAACTCCCTCAACATTGTCTCCAGTGACATGCAAGCAACCTGAGGATATTACGTACAGGGGTGACCTCACCAACAGACACAGCAGTGAACCCTCTGAACCAAGGTTGAGGTTGTGAGCCACATTGTCTTGGCTCCTCCTGTCTCAGATTGGATAGACAGAAATGGGCGTCATGATGCCTGCTCACCGACTCTAACTTTCAATGGGGAAATTAGGTGAGTGGTTTACAACGACGGTAAGAAGCCCTAGACCTGTAATAGAGGACATATTTGGGGCTCCCTAGTATTACCTTTCCCTGTGTCTCTAAGATCAATGAAATGCTACAAGAGCCCAGTCTAGACAGAGCAGGAGGCTTATGCTTTCATTCTCAAGGAAATTTACATAAAGAACTGTGACCAGCTTAATGGAATCAAGTCCATCCCAGAGTAGGCAATAGGAAAAGGAAATAAGTAATAAACACCAACTAAGACCAGTTATAGAAGCAAAGATCATAATTCTCAGACATAAGTATTTCCTTATTTTGTTATGTTTGTATAGACACACATACATTTACACATGCACACACACACACACACACACATGCATGTACATACACATATTAAATGTATGGGTTTGGTTTGGTTTTCTTTTTTATTCTCTACTGCTAAATATAAAATATATCAATCTTCTACCGATGTTTAAAAGTTAATTGTTTATCATAGTATTTAAGTTATAGGCTACCAAGACAGAAGTTAACACTGCTTAAATTGTTATCTTCTCTTCAGGAGAAGGGCCTGTGGGTACATAGGCTAATCATGTCATACAATTAAAGTTACAATGCTATTATCTTTATTTAAAGCTTGTGACTAAGTGGTGTGTGGATGCCAATCTGATAACAGGTATGTCTGTAATGGCTTGTTCTATGGTAATTAAATTATTTAAACCTGATTGGGATAATATTTCTGGGAATGCCTGTGAGGGCAACACATAGGTGGGATGTGGACTTGGGTAGATGTGGGATAATACTTTCTAAGAAAGGAAGAAAACAGGATGGAACACAGAGAAAAGTCTAAGTGGAGCTCCTGTTGATCCCATGGGAAAAACTGAGAGTAGGCTGGCCATTCAGAGCTGCTATAGAGACTCAGTATGGACATCTCCCAGTTCCCAAATGGAGGTTGCCTCTGGAAAAGGAACACAGCACAGACTAGACAACTCCTTCCGCTGAAGACAATCCTGAAGGGCAGCTTGTACTCTTAGAACCTGAGAGCGTGAACTGAGGTGCAGCACCCACGAGAGAGCGCATCATGATAAGATGAAAACTGTCAGATACCTCAGTCAGGACCACCTAAGACTTTAGCAGAGGATCTGATGCTGAATTCCAATGCACAACAGCATCACATCCTTTCAACGCTAAACTATCTGAAAGAGGCGTAATACTCCCCGTGTCTCCATAAAATAATAAACTTCTTTAGAAAAATTAATTGCTCCAAGAGTGGCATTTGTGGGCTCCATCAACCTGCAGCTTTGACAGACGATGGAAGGCTACCTGGGTTATTTTAGGCCCCTGTCTTAGTCAAGGTTTCTATTCCTGCACAAACATCATGTCCAAGAAGCAAGTTGGGGAGGAAAGGGTTTATTCAACTTACACTTCCACATTGCTGTTCATCATCAAAGCAGGTCAGGAAGCAGGAACTGATGCAGAGGCCATGGAGGGTGCTGATTACTGGGTTGCTTCCCCTGGCTTGCTCAGCTTGCTTTCTTATAGAACCCAAGACTACCAGCCCAGAGATGGCACCACCCACAAGGGGCCCTCCCCCCTTGATCACTAATTGAGAAAATGCCCCACAGCTGGATCTCATGGAGGCACTTCCCCAACTGAAGCTCCTTTCTCTGTGATAACTCCAGCCTGTGTAAAGTTGACACACAAAACCAGCCAGTACAACCCGGGTGAACTCAAAGCAAAGTTGACAGTACTTCACAAAACAGACCGCTCAACTGTTGTCACAGGTCCAGTCTGCCCCAGTTTCGTGTCTTCCTACACACCGTGTGGCTGTCCTTAAGAAGCAGAAGCCTTTATCAAAGTAACTCCCAACCAGCATGCGTCCAGGTAGTTTGGCATCCAAGGAAGGTGTGTTACCAGCTTTCTAATTAGCTGTGTGACCTCAGGCAGGCCACTTCCCCTCTTTCAGCCTCAACTAGCTTCCTAAGGTTAGGAGGGATGAGCTGGATCTGATATTGGGAACTCACAGCTTGCTCTGACTTGTTTACACCCCTCATGGAAGGCCTGACAGTGCCAATCGAAGTGGGTATTTCTTTTCTGCTGAACCTAGATAAGCAATCATTTTCAGCAAACAGCTCCAGGAAATCACTTCTAATTAATCAACTCCGATGCTCGGCACGAAGACTGCAGACCACCTCTGAGCTCAAGGTTCCCTTCTTGAATCCACATGTTCAGAGACGAGAACAGAGAGAGTCGCAAGCCAAGACAGCCCCAGGGACTCGAGCAAGCAGCCATCCTCGAGTCACATAGAATCATATGGCCGTGAGAACACGCAGGTGGCCGGGAGAGTTTCCAGACCATGCTGTTGTGTGTTCTCCAATGTCCTTCATTCTTTCTCTTCTAGGTGGGCTGTGACAAGAAGTCCCACCCATAGCTTAAGCTCCAGCCACAACCCCCTGGAACCTGACCCACTAAAGAACCTCTAAGCTGAGGTTTAACCCCAAAACCTGTCACTCAACAGACGAACATGTCAATCACAGATGCATCTGTGACAGAAAGAGTCAACTTTAAAACACGATGTCACGAAGGTTCATGTCGGCTCTGATCTTCACTCCCTACTAATAAGTATTTTGTTTTATAAGAATTAATTTCACAAGGGCCACAAATGCTCCTCATCGCCAAATTCATCTTCCATTCCCCAAAATCACGGGAGCAAAACAGTTGCTTATGAATCATGAGCAAGAATATCCATCTTCTTCCCCAGTTCACTGGATCCTCTGCCAAGCCCAAAGCTCTCATCTTCTCCTCTTCGGGTACCACCTCCCTCTTCCCCTGGCTTTCAGTACCTCATTTTGTATAATGAGGGTTTTACAAGGCATACTCCGTGTGGTCCCTAAAAGAATCGAGAGTCTTCGTTAGGGTCTATCCATTAAAGCTCTTTAACTACTGTGAAATTCTTGACTCTGTCCTTGTTTCGTGATTGCTTGTTCATGCAGACGGATACAATGTATCCTCCGGTAGGTCCATCCCACTGTCAAAAATAGTAACTCAGTTCCGGTGTTGCCAACACGAGGCTTGATCGCTCCAAGCCTAGATACAAAAATGCATTAAGCACTGCTCCTGTGTTCAGATTACACTGGGAGAGTTCTTTATTTATCCCTTTGGGTTTGTTATTTTTGTTGTTGTTTTTTTTTTCATTTTGATTTTTTTGTTTTGTTTTTTTCATTTATTTGTTTGTTTTGGGTTTTTTGATTTTGTTTTGCCGATGACTGCCAATGGCCAAGACCCCACGTCCTACAACTTGACTCAGCATTAATATAGCATTAGGTGTACCAGCTTGCAATCCCACCAGCAGTGGAGGAGTGCTCCTCTTTCTCCACATCCTCGCCAACAACTGCTGTCTCCTGTGTTTTTGATCTTAGCCATTCTGACTGGTGTGAGATGGAATCTCAGGGTTGTTTTGATTTGCATTTCCCTAATGACTAAGGATGATGAACATCTCTTTAGGTGCTTCTCAGCCATTAGATATTCTTCAGGTGAGAACTCTTTGTTTAGCTCTGTACCCCATTTTTTAATAGGGTTACTTGCCTCTCTGGAGTTTAACTTCTTGAGTTCTTTGTATATATTGGATATTAGTGCCACTATGTTCATAGCAGCCTTATTTATAATAGCCAGAAGCTAGAAAGAACCCAGATGTCCCTCAACAGAGGAATGGATTCAGAAGATGTGGTATATTTACACAATGGAATACTACTCTGCAATTAAAAACAATGCATTCACGAAATTCCTAGGCAAATGGTCAGAACTTGAAAATATCATCCTTAGTGAGGTAACCCGATCACAAAAGAACACACATGGTATGCAGTCACTGATAAGGGGATATTAACCCAGAATCTCTGAATACCCTAGACACAATTCACATATCAATAGATTTCCAAGAAGATGGAAGGAGAGACCCCTGGTCCTGGAAAGACTGGATGTAGGGGAATGCCAAGACAGAAAAGTGAGAGGGGGTTGAATGGGGAAAAGAGGGAGAGAAGGGGGCTTATGGGACTTTCGGGGAGGGAGGAAACGGGAAAGGGGAAATGATTTTGAATGTAAATTAAAAAAACTTAGAAAATAAAATAAAAAAAATATAGCATTAGGTGAAAACACGTGATGGAATCTGTCATGCTGTAGCTAGGAGGATGTAAAATATTATGCACGTCAAACCCCTTGTTCTATAATGAGGAGACTCTAACAGGATCGTTATGTGATTGACTCAGAGTATCACATAAGATTAGTGGCAGGCGCACACACGCATATGCCCATGATATTTGTAATTATTTTTATAATGATGCCTAGCGTTTTCTGACAGTCCAAAAGAACAAATGGAGTCAAATTTCCAGCACGTTCCTCGTGTCAGATGTATTAATGTCATTCCTCTCGTCCCTATTCCCCACTCATTCTAAAATGACTAAAAAAATATATAGGGCAAAACAAAACAACAAATATATGTATATGTGTATGTGTATATGTATATAATATTATATATGTCTATATTATATTGTATAATATTTTATATGTGTATAAATACATATAAGCATCATACATTAACTACATATAAATTAATCAACTTCTGTCAGGACCCTGGCACTATAGACCTGATCAGAAGGAGACCTAAGCTACTGAACCCACATGGCCTCTATTCCTGACCTGTTGAAAGGTCTTTCTGCCTCACAATACTTTCCTTTTCTGGCTGTGGTACGAGGCAGGGGGAGAGCAGATGGACTTCTTTGGGGTTATAGCAAAGCTGCTCAGAGTCCTGTCAGGTGACTCTTTTCTTTTTTTAAGATTTATTTATTTATTTTATCTAAGTACACTGTAGCTGTCTTCAGACACTCCAGAAGAGGGAGTCAGTTCTTGTTACGGATGGTTGTGAGCCACCATGTGGTTGCTGGGAATTGAACTCAGGACCTTCGGAAGAGCAGTCAGTCCTCTTAACCGCTGAGCCATCTCTCCAGCCCATCATTCAGGTGACTCTTTTGTTCGTTCACGCAGTACCTTTGGGTTCCTTTTGTGCGGTAGGCACTAGTCTGAGTAAGTAGAGAACGGGGAGGGGCGAGGGGGGGAAAGCTGAGTTTAGAAGATCCCGTTTGAAATCTCAGCCCTCAGGAAGGCTAAGGTAAGAGGAGGCCAAATTCAAAGCAACCTGAGCCTTTTGAGGAGATTATTTCAATAAATAAATAATAAACAATAAATATAAACAAATACATACATACATACATATGTAAGAGAGCTGAAGCTCAGGGGTAGAGTGATTAATTTCCCAACAGTCAGGAAGCCTTATATTGAACCCCCAGTATAAGAGTGGGAGGGAGAAAGAGAAGGGAGGGAGGAAGGGAGGGAGGGAGGGGCAGACGGAGGAAGTGATAGATGATGAAGGAGAGAGACAGTGAGAGAGAGAGATGACACCTTTTGTGAGGAAGAACGGCAATAAGAGTAAAATTGAGACGCTTAGATAGCGTTGGACACCAAGAGAGAGTAGCAGTAAGTGGGAAGGGGTACGTAGCAGCAAGAGCAGAATCCCTGGGGAAGGCTGACAAGTGAGCCCCAAAGGTTTCAAAAGGGCAACCTCACAGAGCATCTGGAAAAAGCACATCCTAGAAAGACCAATGACCACAGACTCAAAACGTGGTGGAGCTGATTAAGTCACGGGGAACTGTGGTGGGAAAGGAGGCCAGAGAACTGGACCGGAGGAGTGTAGGAGACAGGTCACACAGCTGACGTTCCGACTGTGGGTTTGACTGTGAGCGACAGCCAGGAGCGTAGAAAAATGGCGATGTGTAATTTCAGTCTACCCAATGATCATTCACTCAAATCCACTAGGAACGCTGTAAGCAAAACCGTCGGCTTATAGTACGAATGGAGAAAAATTAGACCGTCTAGGCCCTGCTGGTGGAACTGGGAAGTGCTGCCATCATGTTGGGAAACTTCTGTCAGTTCTGCAGAATGTTAAACATGGAGTTGCTGAATGACTCATTGATTCTATCCCTTACTCTTCATCCAGGGGAAATGAAAACACATGTCTGGGCAAAAACCTACTCGCAAACATTCATAGACAGATTCTTTGTATTTGACCCCAAAATGGAAATGACTTAGCTGTCCTTCAACTGATGGGCCTAAAGTAATGTATCTGTACTGGCAAAATAGTATTGTATGATTTGAATGTGTGGAACACTGATGTGAGCTGTTGTCAGAGAGGGCCTTCAAAATATTATGCTAAATTAAGGAAGTCAGGGACAGATGAAAATTGAGTGAGATTCTTCCATGTTGAGTGTCCAAGACATGTTAGTCTACAGGCACAGGAAACATTTCATTGATATAGGATCCCTATGCAAGTGGAAGGGGAGCCAGGGTTCTAAGCTGTAGCATAGTGGCAGTTGTACAGTTTGGTAAATGGCACAACCATTCGCTTAAAATGAGTATATGGTATAGCATGTGAAATAAGCTATTTTTTTTCAATCAGTCTATCATCACAGCTTTTTTCAGTAAGACTCCGTCAAGGATGGAATCATGGGAACCAATTATGAAGCTGTTGAACAGGTGTGAGGCCATGGTAGTTTGGGCCAAAGCATGAGTCACACTGGTGGGAGAAGCTCTTGCTTTTTATAGACTTTTTGAAAGGTGAGTCAATATCCTTCCCTTCTGGGAAATGACATAAGATACCAGGAGTGCCAGCTGGATCTGATCCATTGGAAGGGGGTCTTCCCACATACTGTGAAGACGACCAAGCTAGAAGACCAAGGAAATGCTAGGAAGAAGGAGACGAGACCCCGTAGTTGAGATGAGCAGCACAGAACATGTGGATCGATGGATGTTCGTGGACATGGAGCTGTCGAGTGGGTGCCTCGTCTGGTATCAGAGGAGAGAAGAAAACTAAAAACTAAATATGGTGTTGATCAGCATTTAGAGACTGGGAGTTCTGGGAGGGGAGGGTGGGCATTCGAGAAGAATCCTGGGGACTCACCAGGTGTGGAAGGGCCCATCTGTCAGTCACTCTTGGAATTACTTGGAAGCTAGAAGCAGGAGGATCAGGAATTCAAGGTTATCCTCAAGTGAGTTTGGGGCCAGCCTAAGCTATGTGAGACCCTAAGAAAAGAAAGTTAAAGAGGAAGGAGGAGAGGGAAGAGGAAGAGGGGGTTGAGTACTAGAAGAAAGATTTAGGGGAAATGGTTCCAAAGGAATGGAAAGATGTTTGCTGAAATAGGACGTAACCAGTACTACAGGCATCTTCCTAGAGGCACAGTTGGGGGCAAACAGAGAAGCTGTTTCAAGGACAATAAACATATTAGCACCAACCTAGGGAAGGTTGGAGGAGATCCTAGAGACTTACTTTTAGGCTCACTGTAGGGTTCATCTTGGTGAAGTGTTGAAGATGGCTCAGTGTTCCTTCGAGAGGGGGTAAAAGGAAAGAAGCTGAGGGAAATAGAAAGCATTTGGTTTGTAGCTTTTCTAGCAAGAGCTGAAGAAGGGAGTGTCACCTGGATCAAGTGTGTGTCAGGAGATGCTTCACTTTGCTGGAAAGACTGTACTGGAGAGACAGAGACGGTGGACCGAGTGGAGCACGGTTTTGGACCGAGTGGAGCACGGTTTTGGACCGAGTGGAGCATGGTTCCTGGAGGGATGAGATCGGGAGCAGAAGCAGAGCGGCATAGACACAATGGTGGTACGCCTTCCGTTCTGCATCCTGCTTCGTCTGTAAAAGCTTGTAACCCTGAATTACATCTAAAGAAATCAAAAACCGTCAGGAAAATGACAAGACGCACCAGTGTCCTATGGCCATCACAGGTAGGTGGGTTAAGCAATAGAGTTCTATCAAATTCTGAAAACTAAAAAAAAAAAAAAATCAGATTTCTGTCCTTCTCAAAGCTTCTCGTAGCCTGGACTATTCCCAGACTCGTGGGTAAAATAAAGACATCAATCATAATCCATAATCCATCAGAACTCACCCTATTGTCTCATTTTACTTGATTATCTCTATAAAGATCCTGTTTTGTTTAAAAAAAAACAAAACAAGATTGCATACTGAGCTACCAGGAGGTTAGAAACTCATTGTCTCTGTTTTGGAGAACACGGTTCAATCTATAAGTTGGCTATCAAAATGCTAGAAAAACATGTAAGAAGAGTGGGTACCTCCAAGAGATTTTTTTTTTAGTTAGCAATCATCAACCTTGATTTTTTTTTAAATGCTTCTAGTTGGAAAAGCTCAGTGCTCATTGGAACAGCTCCCAGTCACTCTTTTGCCACTCATTTATAGGAGAAGGTAGGGCAAGACTGGAAGATTGAAAAAAAAAGGGGGGGGGATTCATCAGAAATTATCTAGATGGTGGTCTAGGTAGGGACCACTAGGCAAAGCCACAAAAAGTCAGCTTTTCCCAGCCAAGGGTACAAGATCATCTTCCGACCTGCATCTTGACATTGGATATTCCTCACATCCTCCTGCTGGTTCACAGCCAACAGCAGTAGCACATATCCTCTGGATCTTACAAAGGGTGAAGCTCAGCTAGATTCAGGACAGACCCAACCAGTTCCCAACACAAGTTATTCCTCTATCCGCAAACCATCCAGCAAAGCAAACACATCCTCAAGTGTCAACCCACAGACCCACGATGATCAACTTGAAAATGCATGAGGAGCAAAAGTCCCACGCTTCGGTCTTCAGTTGATCAGGTAATTTGCCAGATTTACATGGAAATTGGGGCCAAGATGGGGGAACTGTGTGTGATCTGATTCAACAGACTTCTAGAAGATTATCTAACTGAAAGCAACAGGCCCCCTGGAATTGGCCACCACCGCCCTGAAAGCAAACTGACCCGATTTAATTTGCAGACTCAAGGACTATAAAGTGGGCAATTAGAGATCACTACATTTCAGTCTTCATAAATTCAAGCTAGCACATTGCTAGTTTATTGAGGACATTAATTCATTGCTCTGCCAACGATCCTGGCTCCCACACAATGCCTGGCAACGTTGCACATTTCTACACAAACTCACACAGGCAGCTGTAACTCCTGTATGATTCTGGAAGGGTCCTTTGTCGACCTATTACCAGTATATCTTGGTTGGTTAACGGTGCTCCATAGACTGCACTGGTTCTTATTGTCTTAATTACAAACTACTTTGACTTTGGTGTATCATTATTAATTTGGTCTGTTGTCACTTGATAACTGCCGTGGAAAGGGTATGCATTCACACCAACAATATCATTGGCCTATAATTATCTAGTTACAAGACATTAAGCAGTGTGTATCCTGTAGTTTTAAAATATGTTATACAAAACATTAATTTCATACACACACACAAACACGCACAGAGAGACATACACACACATATATGTATATATGTGTATACATACATGTCATATATAGTCTCCCAAACTGTCTTGTCCAATATTTTACAGGTAATAAGTATTTGTATTTTATATGACTTCTAACATATCATGAAATTAGTGGTGTGATACAATTATATTTTTATAAATGTAGAATACTATGTTATAATATGTAATTATATATACATACTTTGATATTTTCTTGTGAGAAACATACCATGCTTCTACAAGAACATTAGTTGATTAATTCTGCTTTTTTTTGGGCTGGAGAGATGGCTCAGCAGTTGGGAGCACTGACTGCTCTACCAGAGGTCCTGAGTTCAATTCCCAGCAACCACACGGTAACTCACAATCATCCGTAATGGGATCTGATGCCCTCTTCTGGTGTGTCCGAAGAGAGCAATGGTGTACTCATATACATAAAATAAATAAATAAATCTTAAAAAGAAATATCTTACTTTCTTCTCCAGACCATGAGAAGCTTTGTCAAAGTTTTAGAAGATTGTCTCCTGTAGGGATTCCCTACCTGAGATACCTAAGAGTTTGGAATTTTGTTCTCTTGTCTGAAGTCAATATAACTAACGACAGTTGTTGAATTTGGAGGAAGGGCGAAGCAAAGTGGTTAAAAGCAAGATCAGCTCAAATGATGACGTGAAACCTCTTTTACCTCTCTGACTTTCAGCTTCCTCATCAATAAGTTGAGAAAGTAGATCTTCCTCCCCAAGTTGTTGCCACCCTCAAATGGAAGAAATCGTGTAAGCAGCTCAGCCCGGTGTTAATGCACAGTACCGACTGTATAAATTCTTAGCGCTGAGGCTAGAGAGGTGGCCTGTACCTCTCCTCCATAGGACGCCAGTTTGGTCCCCAGACTCCATGATCAGGCTGATCATAACCACAGTAACCCTAGTTCCAGGAGATCCGGTGCCCTTTTCTGATTTCTACAGCTACTGAACTCACATGTAGAAACAGACACACACACACACACACACACACACACACACACACCCCTGTAAAAATAACACTTCTTACTGACTTTCTATTCATTCATCAGCAAGCATAAACCAGAATTCTAGTGCTGTAGTAAACAACACAAAATCCAACAGTATAACAACTGCAAGCAAATATTTATTTCTTGAACTCACCACATGGTCTTTTCTGGTCGTTGCTACTTCCTAACTGTAATTTTACTACTGCTACGATGATACGAATCATGATGTAAATATCTGATATGCAGGCTATCTGTCATGTGACGCATGAGACGTGGTCATTCATCCTCCAAATGGGTTGTAACCTACAGGTTAGAACCACTGCTTAGAGCATAAATCTAAGCGGAGGCCCTCCTAAAACACAATAAGTGTGTCACATGAGCATGTGTGTCACATGAGCCTGTGTGTCACATGAAGCACCTGGCCTCCTGCCTTCAGTTCTGATGTTTCCCAAAGCCCGGCCCAAGCCCACGTCCACTCCAGAGCGTGTGGGATGCACTACTATGTTGCTAAGTTCAAGTATTCAATACAGGGTGAACTTCTAAGCTAGAACTTCACCTCTTCCTAAGCAAGAAGACCTGGGTGTGCAGTGGTTGGGTGGGCTCCTTCTTTCTTCTCCTGGCATCATGATAGCCATTGAAACATTTTTTTAACATCTTCAGAAACTTCCAGGTCATCTTATTTCCTGCCGTGATGGCCATGCGGGGCTTGTGACAGAAAAACTGTTTCCTGTGCCTCAAAGAAGGGTCTCTCTGGGTCGTTGTGAGTTAAATGATTTCTTCATCACTTCTGCTCTTCCCGTATCCCTAATTCCCACTTGCGGTCAAGCTGGGATCTACGTTTTTTTTTTTTGTTGTATGTTTGGTTTTTTTTTTTTTAACATCTATGTTGGGGAATTCTCTCCTTTATCAGTCACTTATACTGCAAAACTGATGCGCATCCTTCATCTGAAGGAAGCAAACAGATACACACGGCTTCTCTCTCCATGTTGCTGGGCAGTTGGGATGTAGAGAGATTCATACTCTAAATGAAGTGTATTCACTCATAAAAGTCTCCAGGCAAGGGGTACTGAACTGATCCAACAAAGAACTGCTCTTCCCACTGTAGAGGAAGAAGGCAATAACTGATAACTGTCATCATCATTCTGCAAAAAAAAAAAAAATACCATTGGAAAGGCCCACATTCAAGTGGCAGCTCCCCGGGGAAGGTTACTTCCTCATTATAATCTCGCTTCATTGATTGATCTACAAAGACGAAATCAAATGAGTGAAGTCAACAGTGCGCCGAGGTGGAGCGCTCAGCACACCTCTGGCTTTTACTGGAGTACCTGTTGCTTTCATTCTAGAAACACTCTACTTGAGTCGCTGACTTTTCTGTGAGGCTACTAGTCACCCACCCCCAAAACCCCAGTCTTGCACCCTTTGAAACTCCAGTGCAATTGATCTTAATCTCACCTGTGTGGCCTTCCCCTTGTCATCCCATAATGCCTGGCTCATAGATGGTACATGTTTGCTAAGATGAATTCAATCATCCCCGTCTGGCCTCTCTTAATCATAATGTGGGCCCTTTCTTTAATTTCTGGCTAACAGGAATACTATACAACCAAGACAACTGGATAATCAGGCTATTACCATAATATCTCTGAGACTGAGGGACTATGCATTGGTCTTCATTTGACCAAACCTACACAGAACTTCCTTGCTCGCTCTGTTGATAGCCATGTACTCATCTTCTCCTACCCATTTAGAGTACCAGCCCTTTGATATAAGCTAATGATGAGGTAGACATCGTCTTTACTCCTTGCTCTCAGGGAGGTGACGTGCCAGTCTGGAAAGATGGTCTCTGTGACCATCCTGTTATCCACTTGACTGGATCTAGAACCAACTGAAAGACAAGCTGTTGGCCAACACCTGTGAAGGATTGTCTTTATTGGGTTGGAGGAAGTAGGAAAACCTGTCCTGAATACGGGTGACCCCTTCTGCTGTCATCACGGGCAAAGGAAAGATATGAAGAAAAGGTTTTGCTTTTTGTCCACTCGTCTTCCCTCTTGAGGCTGAGCTCCTACACACCATTCCTTCCCTGATATAAGAACCAGCTCCTCCCAGCTCCAGCATGAACTGGAGACCACTGTCTCCCTAGGGATCCTCGAGGCTGTCGGTACCAGCTTCCCAGACTGAGTTACTCCCAACTTCTCAACCTTAGGCTACCAAGATCATCTTGTGCATGCCAATCTAACCAATCTTCCTTGAATAGTCATTCTTCATATTCTGTTCTTCTAGAGAGCCCTGATTCTCACAACCAGTGAGTCAGTCACCCGAATGAAGACAGCTGTCCCCATGCTACAAAGGGACAACGCAGACAGGTTCATCTCAGGCCTACCGTGTTCATTATTCCATCGCATCTAATCTCTCCTAGTGTCTTTCTATCTTTTCCAGTCTTGAGCCAGTTTCCCTAAGTCAAATTCCCTTAAAGCCTGACCACAATGTCATCTTTTCATCACATGGAGATAAATTAGACACAAAAGTTCTGGACCACAGTTGGTATATGGAGAGATTTCTATACACATGTCTCTCTCCTACAAGCTCCTGAGAGCATGACTCCATAGATTTTATCTTAATAATGCCAATGGAGCACAACACAGAGTAGAACAGGAGTCCTCAGTAACCATGTATGAAGTTCACCAAGGGCCCCTCTTCCTTATCCTGACAGAGTGTCCTGGACAAGCAGTGATGTCCTGGAGACATGTCTCATCCATAGCACTCACGGGACAATCTCTTCTGTTTCTGTCCCCACTTGGGAATATATTATACACAAAAAGTAAATAAACACTTGAAACCTTTCCACGCCAATGACTTGGGACATCCTGCACCACGATCCCCATGGTAACCAAGGGTGTGCAGGAAGGACTCTGCTGTGATAGCATCTTACTCCTTGAAGGCTATGTTCTTTCGTATCGCTAATTCTATTACGGTCACTATAATAGATGCTCACCTGGACTGCAGGGTGCCTAATGTACTTCTGCATTTAAGCTCACCATTCCAGTGGGCCTTTACCATGAATATTAAGTACTATTCACCACTGAGTCATCAGAGGTTGTTAAAGAGAGTCATTGTTCGGGTCAACACTTAGAGCTGGTGGCAAATAAACAGGAATTTACAGTCCATTCTACTAGGCTCTACCTGAACTTATTCCACTAGTCACACAGAATTTGCTACTTCGACCAGGTAGTTGGTTTTCTTCTTAGAGGCCATGAATTAATGATGTCACCCGCACACTGTGAGTGTGTAGGATGCACAGCGCCTCTCTTTGTTTGTGCCTTCAAAGAGCTGTGGGGTTTTAAAGTACCCAGAGCTGGTGGAGAGCAATTAGAAAAACAAACAACACAAGAGTAAAAGAATAAAGTTAAATTATTAAATTAAATTTAAAAAAACAAAAAACAAAAAACCAAGAGCCCCGTTTGCTGCCTGAGGCTCATGGCTTGGGAAAGGGCATCCTAGGACTTAGGAGCTGAAAAAAAAAATAGCAGCAGTCTCCGAGGTCACACCCTTTCTGATAAGGGAAAATCTGACTCTTAAAGCCCAGAGAGTAGCTAAGAGCTGGGGTCTACTCCCACACAGGGTGGGCTTTAATCCCAGCTCCCTAGCCTAATGAGAGGTCCCCGAGTGAAATGCCACTCCCTCCTCTGGGTTTTCAGATCCTCATCCGAAGAACAAAGCTATCTAGTGATAACAGGTGTAGCCCCAGTGAATGAGAAGATGCCCATAAGGTACCTGGCAGAGCTCCTATGTCATTCCCAGGGCCATTGTTCTAACCTTATTTATGACTACTACCATTGTTGTCAGCAGCACGCCCTGAAGTCACACAGCTTGTGAAGGGCTTGGTTGTTGCTTGACTTAGTACTCTCTCGAACAGACCTGGGTTGAGCATTTGTGCATAGGAACTGATAGCTGATAAGTTTTGTCCCGAAATTCCAATGGTCCAAACCATTCTCCAGACCCAGTGTCACAGCAGCTCTGTGTTCTAAGTGCTCAGTGACCCTTCCCACAAACATGTTCAGCATTACCAAGTTCTGGACATAGACGTCTCGCAACGGTGAATGCATCTTCGTCCTACACATGGAGCCACTCAAGGAAAGAGGCTGATTTGCTGAGATGTTTTACTTCAACGAGAACAACCTATCTTAGCATCCCAAAGGCCCAGAGTCAGCAGGGTGCTTTGGGATGCTTGATATAAAGCAGTGGTTCTCAACCTTCCTCATGCGGCCACCCTTTAGTACAGTTCCTCAGGTTGTGGTGACCCCCAACCATAAAATTATTTTCTTGGCTACTTCAAAACTGTAACTTTGCTACTGGTATAAAATCATCATGTAAACATCTGATTTTTCCTGGTGGTCTTAGATAGCCCTTGCAAAAGGGTTGTTCAACCCCACCAAAGGTATCGAGATCCACAGGTTGAGAACCACTGATGTAAGAAAAAGATGGTTCTGGAGCATGGAGTGCAAAGGCACAGCTTGTTACTGTTTGTTTCAAATAGGGCCCCACGGGACTGGACAGGTTGGTCCATTGGGTAAAGCTTTGGCCATGCAGACCTGATAACCTGCGGTCAGATCCTCAGCGCGCGCACACACACACACACACACACACCTGTACATGTCCATAGTCTCTACAGTTTCATCCTTCTTATGGGGAACGGGAGGCAGACAGTAGGAAATCCTGGGGCACCTTGTCCAGCCAGCCTGACAAAGCAATGGTGAACAGGAGAGATCTTGTCTCCAATAAGGTACAAGTACTGCCATCCAAGGTTATCCTCTAGCCTTCACATGTGTACCAAGGCATATGCATGGCTATACTTACACACATATACACGGACACACACACACAGAGAGAGAGAGAGAGAGAGAGAGAGAGAGAGAGAGAGAACCAACGTTTAAAAACTTAAAACAGGAGCAGTGAGACAGTCCAATACATAAGGAAAGGAAGGTACTTACTACCAAACCTGGTGAATTGAATTTGATCCTGAGGTTCCACACTGTAGAGAGAGAGAGAGAGAGAGAGAGAGAGAGAGAGAGAAATGACTCCCACAAATTATCCTTAGGCCTCCACACACGCACCATGGCACAGCACACTCACACACAAATGGATAATTAATTAATTGAATGTAGTAAAGAAAAGTACTAGTTACCCTCAGATCTAAAAATAAATAATAAAAAATATAAATAAATGAATTATCAGGCCTCCTGCCCTCATAGCACTTTCTATAATTAAAAGATAGGTAGTCCTCATGAGGGGCTACAAACACAAACATTGGATCAGAAGCCAGAGGAAGATGAATGTACTTTTGCTGAGTGGTGGTCTCGTACCCCTGACTGGACTGGCAGGGATGGGCTTCATCTCTGAGATGACACTACTATTACTTTCTTTTCTGTTTCTGTGATAAAATATCTTGACCAAAAAGCAAGTTAGGGCTTTTCTTGGCTTACAGTTCCAGAGAGCTATAGTCTATCATGGCAGGGAAAATGTAGCGATTAAAGGCCAGAGGCCCTGTCTAACATTTCATCCACACACAGGAAGTAGAGAGAGAGAACAGGAAGTGAGGTGAGGCTCTACACCCTCAAAGTCCACTCTCAGTGGTGTCCTTCCTCCAGCATAGCTCTGCATTCTAATGCTTCAGTAACTTCCCAAAACATCGCCACCTACTGGGGACCGGGTGTTCACACACCGAGGCCTGTGAGGACACAAATCACTCAAGCCTCAGGACTCATGGTGATGACTTCAATTGCAGTTCTGCTACTCACACACTTATGCCTGGTGGGAGCAAATATCAGGAAACCCTAATGTCACTGGCCCCACAGGACGACTGTAAAGATTCAATAAAATACATGTGTAAAGATATAGTAACTGCACAGGAAATGATACCTAGGTCACTCTGGCTAAGAGATTTATAATGATGGTAATGAAATTACTATAGATAACATGGAATTGATTAAGTTGTTGCATATTGTACAAAATGAAGTGTGTGTTGTTATTATTTTCCAAAGCTGTGAAAGTCCTTAGGCATAGCATGCTGTCAGTCTTTCTCAACAGCTGTCAGATAGCAATTTCAAACACTTAAAATATAAAGTGGAAAATAATTTTTTTTACAAAACCCTCAAATTATTTCCATGGTATGTTGTAGCATAAAGGGCTGGGACATATTCAAAAGTCTGGGCAGTCTTTAAGGGACAAAAGGGCATCATTTTGTATGCCAAGGCCAATTTTGGCCATCTAGCATAGGGTAATGAAAGGATTTTGGGATCATATTCAAGCATGACAGGAAGAAGCTCTGTGATCTATTTGTAATGTCTTCCATAGGCATGGGACAGGTGTATTGTAACATGCTACATGTTTGCTCTTTCTGAATTTTCCTTTCCTGAAAAACCCATCTCTCGTTTCCAGATTCCATCATTTGGAAAACAGTCATTGTTTTATATAGCAAAAACTTCAATCTGCAGAAAATTACTATTTTTGAAAAATTAGATAAACATGTACTCATAATAAACCTACCAATAAAATGCCCAAGAGAGGAGAACTCTTAAGTTGTAGACTTGTTTCATTACATACTGGTTGGAGCCATACCAACTCTGTTCAATCTTTACAGGTTTTAGCAGTCAATCTTGCTGTTAATCTCTCTCAAAACAAACCAAAAAAAATCATGGTTATTTCTAATTTATTTATACAATTCTAGTCAACAGAAAGTGTTTGCTACAGTAATATTTTATATAGAGAGCCCTCAGCACTAGCCTTGGTATGGAATACTTGGAATAATTTAATACATTTTAATCTGTACCATATCCTTATTAGGCTATAAGCTTCTGAAAGACAGACATGATATATTACTATTCAAATGTGTGGTCATCTACTTATCACCTTGTGGCAAAATATCTGACAAGAAGCAGTTTAGGCAAGAGAGGGTTTGTTGGGGCTCATGGTTTGAGGGAACACAGTCCGTCATGGAGGGTAATTCATGGCTGCATCAGTATAAGCCAGCTGTTAGCACTGCATGTTGCCCAGCTTGCTTTTCTCTCCTATTTATTCAGGCCAGGACTCCAGCCCATGGGATGGTGCCACCTATATTCAGGGTGAATCTTCCCGTCTTAGTTCAACCTCTTTGGAAACAACCTCACAGATAGAACCAGAGGTGTGCCTTCTAGGTGACTCAAATGCCAATCAAGTTGACAGTGAAAACTCACCATGACACTAGCTTAATGTCCAGCACACAAAGAGCTCCATAAATATACATCAAACAAAAGAACTGCATCTTAGTCAGGGTTTTACCATTGTGAGCAGACACCGTGACCAAAGCAACTCTTATAAGGACAACATTTAATTGGGGCTGGCTTACAGGTTCAGAGATTCAGTCCGTTATCATCAAGGAAGGAGCATGGCAGCATCCAGGCAGGCATGGTGCAGCTGAGAGTTCTACATCTTCATCTGAAGTCCACTAGGAGAAGACTGGCTCTCACATTGTTAGGAGGAGAGTCTCATTGCACACCCCCACAGTGATACACTTCCTCCAATAAGACCACACCTTCTCCAACAAATCCACACCACCAAATAGGACCACTCCCTTGGCCAAACATACTCAAATCACCACTGCCACCAACCTTCAGAGCCCCTCAAATTTTTTCTGCTACCTGTTAAGACTTCTTTTGGGATCATTATTTCCCATCTGTGTGTATCAGAACTTGAGAACTTTGCATGGGAAGAGTTCATCAGGGCACATTCTCATCCCTGTGGTCCTCCTGTCTCTCTTGAACTTTCTTTTGCACTGAAGGAATTACCATTGCCAGTCAACACCTTTATTGATCAACTTTGAGCACTCGTCTGATACATAATGTTTCTGTTATGTGATGGATAAATATAATTTAAGAGACTACCTCACTCTCTCATCCCCCCTTTTCTGTGGTTTCCAAGGCAATCTCTGGTTGTGCAGAAACCCAGCATGCCCAGTAGTAATATTCTGGTGTTTTAGAGTATGGTGCATACCTTCCCACCTCCTCTAGCCTCCAGGCTCAATTCTCTGTTCCTTCAGAGTTATCCTGTTTTATTCAGTTTATATTTATTTTATCTGATTTTATTGCATTCGTAGCTGTGAGCCACTTTGAATCTATATGGAATAATAGTGGTTTATGTAACTCAGTGGATGTATATAAAAATAAATTGATACACTCCGTACATATATAAAACCGAGCTTACACTTCGCTGCTTCCCCCAGACATTTGAAGGCTTCCTAGAAAAACAAAATTGACTTGAAGCGCTGTACCAGAGGGTAAGTGGAGGGAACAGTAGGAAGACAGTGGATTGATAGAAGGTTATGTTTGAAGCAACATTCCAAATTAAGCAGACGAATGCTTTCTGGATCCTACCGGAAGTCACCTGAGAACTTACATGCGGAGGTGATGCTTGTCCTTCGATCTGTCTCCACGCCTTCTCCTTGCTCCGTGTGCTCAGTGGGTTGCATATACCCAGTGTGAAGCATAAGGTATGATCAGCCCATTCAGGCACCTCACTCAACAGACACGTACTGACTTGCCACCATGGAGCAACTAGTGCCCACTGAGAGCTGGCCACGAAGTCTCTGCTTTGAATCATCATATTCTTCAAAGTCTTTTTTTCCTGAATCTAACAGACCTTGTTACCACCATCTTGGTCGACTAGAAAACTTCCGACTTTAATCCAAATCAATCAAATGTAATCATTTTAAACCCTCATCTCTTTCCATGAAGTAGTCAAAGCTTACTGGATTGCTCCACGTGACTTGCTCAGCCTGCTTTCTTATAGAACCCAGGTTCACCAGCCCAGGGATGGCACCTCCCACAATGGGCTGGGCCCTCTCCGTCAATCACAGATTAGGAAAATACCCTACTGCTAGATCTCATGGAGGCATTTCTTTAATGGAGGTTCCCTCCTTCCAGATGACTCTATCCTGTGTTAAGTTGACGCAAAACCAGCCAGGACAAAAGTGTAGCCACAGCTTTTTGTAAAGCACAAATTGAGAGCCAAGGAAATCCCCTTCAGGACATTACGACCACACCCTCCGCTGCTTCTGTCCTGGAGATCTCACCGTCCATCTCTGACCATAATACTTGAACTGCGACTGCCAGGAGCGGCTGCCAGGACTTAAAAGCTTCCCAGGAATGTCAAGAAGCTGCAGTGAGAACTATCCAGTCATTAAGGACTCTGTTTTCAGGAACTGTGACCCAGGGGATGTGGAAGAGACTGAGGAGCTTTCCCCTCCAGTCCACTCTGACACGCCAGCTCCATATGACTCTGGCCCGTCAAGAGGGAGAAAATAAAAATCCCCGGTCAAGTCGCTGAATTCTGAGCCAGCACGACGTCTGCTAATAGGCCCCTTATTCTGTGTGTGTGTGTGTGTGTGTGTGTGTGTGTGTGTGTGTGTGTGTGTGAGCTCACTGCCCACTTTCCCACAGACACTTGGCAATTCTGATTGCCTCTGGCAACTTATCTCAGGTCAACAATTATGACTTTATTTAAAAGGAAGAAAAATATGAAAGAGAAAAGGAAGGAGGGAAAGAGGGAGGGAGGGAAGGAAGGAGAGAGGGAGGGAGAGAGGGGGAGGGGGAAGGGAGGGAGGGAGGGAGGGAGGGAAGTCTACCCAGGTGGAAAAAACCGCCAGGCTGCTTCATGGTTGTTTAACCCTATGGCCACACACATGTTGATGTCCCATTTAGCTCTTGCCTTCTTAAAATTCAGAACCAGCAAGCAAGGGCTTTGCACGTTGATTTGGCAAACACTGACTTCTCTGTGTATTTGTGAGTTTTCCTGTTACTGTGACAAAGTTCCTGGTAAAAGTGACTTAAGGAAGGGCTCATCTTGCCCATATTTTGAGGACAGGGTTCATCAGGGTGGGGAAGACAAATCGGAAGGAGCACGTGGCAGCTGGTCACATTGCAACCGGTGTCTGGAAGCAGAGAAATAGATGCAGGTACTCAGCTCCCTCGCTACTTCTATTCCAGCCCTGGACACGTAGGATGGTGCCGCCCAACCTAGGGTGGGTCTTCCCAATCCCATTAGCTCCATCCAAACTCCTTCAAAAGCACTCCCAAATGTCTGTTTCTATTGCTATTCTAGATTCTGCCATGTTGACAAATTATTATCTGTGTGTGTGTGTGTGTGTGTGTGTGTGCATGAATTTGGTTTGTGTTTGGTGTGTGTGTGTTTATACATACACATAGATATGTGTATATATATATATTTGCATGTATACATATGTATATATATATATGTTTGTATGTCTGTGTATTTATGTGTCTGTGTGTTTGTGTCTGTGTCAGTTTCCATGTTTTTTTTGTTTATGTGCATTTGTAACTTTATGTGTGTTTTTATATGTGTGTTTCTGCATTTATATGTGTGTATTGTGGTCTGTGTGTGTTTCTGTATTTATGTGTATATGTGTATTTGTATTTTATGTGTCTGTATGTGTGTGCTTGTGCATTTGTGTGCTTGTGTGTTTGTGAGTTTGTGTGTTTGTTGGTATGTATAAGTTTGTTTCTTTGTGTGTTTATGTGTTTGTGTATATTGTGCATTTGCATGTGTTGCCCATGTGTTTGTCTTTGATTTTGTTTGTTTGTGTTGTCTGTTTGTTTGTCTGTGTTGGTGGCATGCACACTATCGACAGATGGGTGACAAATCGTGAGGACAAGGGACAACACAAAGTGAAACCTGGCAAATAATTCAAAGTGAAAGGTTAACTAAATAATGGACACCGTGATGCATTTCCATAGGTCTGCACCCATGATGAAGTGAGACTTTGCAAAGATATAGGTGTTGGGGGTCCCCATGATGAAGTGAGACTTTACAGGTATTTGGGGGTCCCTGTGTTCCTGTTACCCCTCAATTGTGCTGGGTACAAAAGCCCAACACGTCATTTGTCCTCAAGCTGGTCTTTGGTAGAATTGTCTGTCACTGGGACCCAATCTGGAGTAAGTAGATGTTGATTTGTGCCTTCCCTGGACATTTTAATGCAACAGGTAGTGACTGGCACAAAGCACTAAATGACTCAGGGGAGTCCTAGGTGGCTTGTGCTCGGAAGACTTACTGACCTGTTATTATACATAGGAAGAAACTCTAATCAAAGCATAGGTTATTAAAAGACTGATGGATCTTTAAAGGATCACTCGATGTGAGGCTGCCATTCAATATTCTTGGCTATGTCACTTTGTCAGGTCTTTGAGTGTGTGTGTGTGTGTGTGTGTGTGTGTGTATGCATAGGAATGCTTTGCCTGCCTGTATGTAAACATACCATGTGCATGCAGTACCCACAGTAGCCAGAAGGGGCACTGACCTCCCTGGAACGGGAGTTAGAGGTGATTGTGAATCCCCATGTGGGTGCTGGGATTTGAACCTGGGTCTTCTGCCATAGCAGCAAGTGCTCTTACCCACCAAGTCATCTCAAGAGTGTTGCTTAGAGCTTGATGACTTCCAGAGAGTTTCTTCATCTGTGCAACTCAGTTTCCTTGTCCACAAAACCTGCACAATAACATGACCTCAGAAAGTTGCTTTTGTGAGTCAACAAGATTAATATACATTCCACGTTTATTACTAAGAATGAGGAACTAACACCAAAACAGTATGAACCTTTTCCCCAGGTACTTAGAGGTGGGGCTGGCACTAAAACCCTTATCTCTTGGAGGTTTGATGGTCTGGGAACCCGATGGAAACAGAGCTGTCCTTGACAATGAGACCAGGTTGGCTTCTGTAATCATGTCCTTCAGAGAAAATTCCTTCCTTTGGCAGATGGCCTCTGAGCCCTGGCTTGTTTGGCTCCTTTCACCTTCCAAGTCTTACCCTAAGCCCAAATCCCAGAAAAAAAAAAAGACAATTCTAGGTGCTCATGACTCAAGGAATTTTTCTCTGAAGTATGTTCTTCAAAAGTATGTTCACATACAGGATCATTTATAGATTAAATATGTAAACAAGCAAGGATGGCAAACCAACATATGTCAATTTGGCACAAACTAGAGTTGTAAGAGAAAGAAGGAACCTCAACTGAGAAAATACCTTTCAAAGATCAGGCTGGGCATTTTTTTTTAACTTAGTGATAGATGTGGGAGGGTCCAACCCATTGTGTCGCTGTAGGCGGGGCCACCTCTGGGTTAGTGGTCTTGGGTTCTATAAGAAACCAGGCTGAGCAAGCCAGTAAACAGCATGGCTCCGTGACCTCTGCATCAGCTCCTGCCTCTGGGTTCCTGCCTTGTTTGAGTTCCTGCCCTGACTTCCTTCGATGACAAAGTGCAATGTGGAAGGTAAGTCAAATAACCCTTTTTCTCCTAAGTTGCTTTGGTCATGGTGTTCCATCATACCAATGCTAACCCTGACTAAAACACAACAGTTCAAGAACTACAAAGTTGATCAAACTGGGTGAAAATTTTGTAATGATCCATAGTGTAATAATGATGTCCTTTGTAAAATAACTGGAAGGGATTTTGTTTGTTTTTCTTGATTCTTCGGTCAAGTACATCTGAGAAGGGACAATATAACGTAGCACAAGATGGTCATAAATGAGTTCGGCATCTTGGGATTTTTTTTTAACACAGTTATTGTGGAGAGTAATGAAATGCAATAATGTTTCAATTGTTTATTTACTGTACTGGATGGGGATGGGGGCGCTATAGCCTTCTCTTGATAAATCTCTGTAGTCCATTCTCTACCACCTTCTTGTGGCATCCAAAGCTCTAGTTCCTGTCTTCGGACCTTCGCCAAAGCTCCTCTACTCCAGGTGCCCGCTAGCCCGCCCCCTAAAAAAAATGGTCTTTTAAAAAATACTTGTTCCCATCTTTGGAATGCCATGTTTTGGGAACCACTGGCATCTGCTCTTACCCCTGACATCAAATGGAGGTGGCATATAGTTCAGCGTAAGCTCTTTGAGTTCACAAGGGACCAGGCTGGTGTCCTTTCTTTCTGTTTACCAGTCACAGTGTAGAGAGAAAATGAGTAATAGTGGGAGAAATTCAGGCATGTTCATGGGGATCACAACGTTGAACTGGGGCATCAACCACTGATAGAGGAAAAGCCAGCTCTTCACTGAGGGATTCCGGGAAGAAGGTTCCCACAGAGTTGGCCTTCACCAACATGAAAGGCTTCCATTCTCTGGGTGATGGCTTCTCTCCATCCAAGATGGCGTCTCACTGTCAATATGGAGGGCGGCCTGGCTCAGCATTTGCTGAGGCTCCAGTCTTCATGGATTCCATACAAAACTGAGGTTCCTTCCGTGTAGAGGCACAAGCTCTCACCAGAAGAGCCAGAACAGAAGCGACTGTGTTCTTTGCCCCCCAGCAAGCTCCTATACTACACCCCAGGCAAGGAGCCCTAAGGGAGGCAAAGCTTCAATCAACCTTTCCGGAGACACAACCTTCTTTCCCAGGACCTTTAGCTCAGCTAAGTGGAGACACCTGGTGTCTGGTGTTGCAACTTCAAGAAGATCAAAGAGTCTGGGCTGAAAATCAGGCCTCTCATAAAAATTGCCTCATCCCGGACAGGTTCCAAAGTAGCAATTCAAATAGCAGTCTGTTCTAGTCCAAGGAGGTTCACTTCTCTTCAATAGGCTCTGCCATCCTGAGACAAAGGTTTCTCCATAACCCTGCCTTTTTGAACAGGAAAGTATCTAGCACAATCACAGGGCAGTCAGAATTTGTAAGAAGCCAGGGAGGCTAGAGCCCCCCTTTCTGGCCTTTTCATTTTGTGGGGTGTTAAGTCACAGGGCTCAGATAGCTGTTTAGTATGATATCTGGTTGGTTATAGTTATAAGTAGCCGGAGTAGCAAAGTTGCCCCCTACTCACCCATCCTGCAAAAAAAAAAGAATTTAGCCTAAACAAGGCCAAGGAATATTAAAGTTTCACTAGGGAAGAAATATGGCCGCTGCCAGGAACTGATTAGTCATAAAACCCAAGGCATTCCGACGTCCATCATCGCCTGGCTTTTAATGACTGAACTAAAAGAAGAGACATAAGTTTTCAAAATAAGGTTATAAAAAAGCTGTGCACAGATGAGGCCTCCAAATATTTTGATAGTACCCGAACAAAATTGCATATATATATATATATATATATATATATAAATCATTGAGACAAATCACAAAACATATGTTGTTATGTTTTACTCTAAAAACCATGAAGTTTACCCAGAACCCTATTATGGTAACTGCTTTGCTTTTCATGCATTCCTAAATTACCATGTAATCTAAAACCTTGTTTTCAGCTGCCCTATATTGGAAAGTCCCTTCAAACTGAGCAGGATGAGGGCCGGCTCGCATTCAGAAAGAAACCTGCCTTTGCTGCTGAAAAATGAAAGCGGTATTTATCAGGCAGACTCCTTTAAAACAACACCACCTTAGCGACACGGGGGCCTGATGAGGCATCCAGGAAATGCCGGAAAACCCAGGAATTGTGCTTTAAGCTCTCTGCATTTTCAAACACATGGATAGTTGGTGTAAAAATATATTCTTTTCCTGCAGGGACGTGACTGTAATTAGTGTGTGCCAAAACTCTCTCTCTCTCTCTCTCTCTCTCTCTCTCTCTCTCTCTCTCTCTCTCTCTCTCTCTCTCTCTCCCTGAGATTTCATTGTCTTATCTCCTTGCAGCATCTTAATGCGATTTTATTTTACTTTGTCAAAGTCCTATTAACATAAATGTGTTCTCCAGAGCAAACAGTGTTCTTTTTTATGCAAAACAGGATTCAGCTGACTCTAATAAAACAGCTTGCAGTCTATTAGAGTACAACGGTAATGTGCTTAGTTTGTTTGTCAAATCAAGACCGCGTCAGAAGGCTCTAGACAAAGATTTGTCTTGTTTTCCAGAATAATTGCCAGGGTGGGGCTACATTATGATCTGTAAATGAATAGTATCGCTTAGAACAAACACTTCATATATCTTTTATCTTCCCCGGCACACAGTTCTGAGCTTTCTTTGAAATCCTTGTTCTACTTTTCCACATAAGTCATCAGAATGTTTCCAAAGAATTTTAACTGCCAGATTAATTATATCTTACAAACAAAGATAGATTGCTTACATTCTTTATTCAGAATCCCTGCCAGTGTGGAGCAACTGGCAACAAATTAATCTCTTTTGCAACCCTACAAAATGTTTTGCTATGAAAAGGCCTGGAAGGTAAATGGATCCTTTAAAAAAAAAAATCAGGTTGCTCATTCTGAAAGGCTAATCCGTAAGCAAAGAACAGAGGATTAAATGAATCTAACTACTCCCTAACCTTGTTCTTTCTTTTTGGTTTTTTTTTTCTTTGTTTTTTTTTTCCCGTTTTGCTTTTTCCTTCTTCTTAACAACTAGGTTATAGCCCTCTGTTAATGGATTCAGTTAATTAAGTATTGCTGTGACCTGGTGGCAATTTCTGAAATCCAGGGAATTTTTCCCTCTTTAAGGTCTGCCTCCTCCACAGGGCCCCCATGTAATCTGTTTGCCGAGAGTCTATGTATGTCAGCTTTGCTTCCCTTAGAAGCTTCTAGAATGTTTTAATAAATTTATCAACCGAAAAATATTACAAACATTTCATTTCCTTTGACTCAGGCACCCCCCCACACACACACACACGCACCCCACACACACACAAACACACACACACATACACACCACTGCCTTCATTGCAAATTCTTCCCAGTATGACTCACCCTAAGTAATATTTGCTTTAACTTTAGTGTGGTTCAACAAACAACCTTTATATGGCTGGACTTCAAAGGGAGGAGAAATGAAGGTTGGAAATATGATAGGCGTAATCTATTATTAGGCATGAAACACTAAACCACTTTTAGCTATAACTCTAAAACCTGCATAATCTCGGTATTTTTTTTAACATAATGCATATTTATTGTGCCTTCGCTTACACAAGCATTTATCTCCCCATGTTTGTGAGAGAAATACTTTCCACTGTAGCGTGGGCCTCTACTTGGCTTAATTTTCCCTAATATTTAATTTAGAAAGGGGAAAAATGGTAATATTATAACAGGATTCTCATGTGTCCCAGCCAAAATACTTAGTGTTCCTCTTTGAGTAAAATTAATCTGTTACCAATTCCCTGACCTGCAAGTCAGGTTTCAGTAAAATAGGCATTCAGGGAGGAGGGCAGAAGAAGGAGGTAAGCTAGGCTGGGCAGAGAGATAAGATCTCTTTCTTTGATTAAGAAGGGGGGGGTGGCGGGGGGTGGGGGGAGCTAAAAAGAATGTCTCAACTCGGCCATGCCTCCCAATGGCAGAAAATAAGCCAAAAGTGTATCTCAGCAGTAATGGCTGAAGACATTTATTAGCTCCGTCCATAACAACATTCGCTGCAGGAAGAGCAATTGTTAAAATCTGTACTGCAATTATTTCTTTAATGGGGGGGTGGGGGAAGGGCTCCAGCACCTTTATTCCTCTCCTTCTTCACCCTCCACAAACATTGGAACTTAAAAAAAAAGAATCTAATGTTATGAAATAAGTCAGATGTCAGGAGAGAGCTTGGAGCTCAAGAGAACAGGAGACAGACAGCACTGGGAATGTATACATATGCAGAAACAAAAACACCATCGGTAACATTTTGTTCTTGATTAAATTTGCGCTCCCTAATACAGTAGATTAAAAATAAGTCCAACTGTTAAACGCATTAGTGTTCAGCCATGGTTCTGATGCCAGAAAAACAGATACTACTCCAGACCCGGCCTCTCTCTCTGCTAGACTTTAGGAGCCAGGGGAAATCTGACGCCCCTGGAAACCTGAGCCCCAAAGTCCATCCATGACCCTGCAGTTTGGGGATTCCTTATTTTCGTCGGGTGATGAAATCTCAGAACCATCTTAATATTTTCTCACACTGGGTCAACAACTCGGCGTCTGTCAGCGAGCCTGTAAGGAAATACAGGCTAGGAAAATGGAGGATGAATTTCTAATGGCTACACTCAAGACACTCCGGAAGGAATATGAAATGAAGTTGTTCTTTGGTGAACAGGGAGTCATGAAACGTACATCTTTTAAAAAGTGTTGTAAGCCATGACCCCACCCCAACCCCTCTCCGAAGAATTTTAAGAGACTGGAGAGATGGCACCACAGTTCAGAGTGTGTGCTCCTCCTTGAAGAACATTCAAATTTGGTTCTCTGCACCTACATCAGAAGCCTCACAACCACATGTAATTCCAGCTCCTGAGGTTCCAATGCCCTCTTCTGGATGCACACATCTATACACACACACACACACACACAGCATTAAAAACAAAGTAAATCTCTTTTATATACAAAAATAACTATTTAATGGGACAGGATTTTGGAGTGTGTCCTCAGAATTTTGGAGTGTGTGACACTCCAGAGATCATGGCTAACTTGGCTAGCGGATGGGACTCGGTGAGATTGGAAAGAGAGTCTGACCAAATTCATTGCTGGACCATAGAATGTAAATATTGGCTTCCCCGGGGCCTGTCCATTGTTGTGGAAGCACATGACCCTTTGAATGTATTCAAGAAAAAAAAAACTGGCTTCCAGAGAGATAGCTCAGCAGTTAAGTTAGGGACTCAAGTTCATTTGCATCAGACCCACTGTAACTCCAGTTCCAGGGGGACCTACTACCTCTGGCCCCTATGGGCACCTGACTTTGTGTGTGTGTGTGTGTGTGTGTGTGTGTGTGTGTGTGTGTGTCCGTGCGCTCACTCGCTCATGCATGTGCACGTGCATTTGTGTGATTTGTGTGTGTGGGTTTGTGTGTGCGTGCGCACGAATGCACAGATAAAACAATTTAAAACTTTTATTTAAAAAAGAAAACTAAACTGGTAGATTGAAAACTAATACGTTTCTCAGATAGTTATGTTAATATTCTTTACCTAGACTGGGCTCTCCCCCTACGCACTTTTCTTCTAGTATGTATCTTTGTAGTAATGCAAACACCAGCTTTCATTCCTCCTTCCCTCTTCCCACAGACCCACCCCCACCCCCATCCCCGTTCCTCTGCTCCTCCCCCGACATATTTTTCTGGTCTTTGGTCATTCTAGCTTAATAGGTTACCTGTTGCTGACACTCCATTTCACACAGATGTGGTATTTTCTGCTGTGACATGCTTTCTGGAAGCAGGGGGGGGGGATGGGTCCGTAACATCTGTAAATTTACAAAGTAATAACTTCCCAAAAGTCATGCAGATAGCTGCAGATATTGCCAGGAAAAAAAAAGAAAGAAAGAAACAGTTAATTGAAACTATTTGGGGCATGCAGTATTGAACAATGAGGCTGTTTCCGGGCAACACATATCTAAATGTGGCTTGCCAAAGACCTGCACACATTTAATTTGTTCTACAAATTTGGTTAACCCAATAAAGTGTAAACATCAAACACTGGCTGAAGAAAGCATTAAACATTAACCAATGGAGACCTTAAAGACTTAGGCAGAACGTAAAAATTAGAGAAGAAGATGGTCTAGGCAGCTCTGGGAAATTAGGTTAAGAATCCAAAAGGGAATGTTTGTGGGTAGGTTTAAAAAAAAAAAAAAAAACTACAGTAAAAACTATTTTGAGATTGGTAATCATTCGTCTCCGTGGACAGGCTATTTTCCCCTTGGGATCATATTTTTAAAATCAAGCAAACATACCAAAGTCAATTTGATTTTCTGATTGTTCTCCGGGATGAAATGTATTACCACCCAAATGAACCCTGAAAGGGGGTATTTTGATGGCTGTTCCCAGATCTATGAACCCTGGGATGGAACTGTGCCTTTTACCCATTTTTTTGTGTTTATGAGTGCTTCACAGTGCTTACCTAAAGCTCAAACCCTGTTAAAGTTCAATAAACCTTTGTTGAACGACGGAATGAAAATGCCTTCCAAGGAGATAAAAATGGCTTTCAGGCTCGCCCATTCACACATGTTCCTTACCTGAGGAAAGCCGGTCTTCTCAAAGAAAGCAATAAATGCTTAAATCTGAAAGAGAAAAGAAAATAATATCATGTTCGCGAGTCATTATGTCCCAAGTGTCCATGGCCCAATGAGCCTCACTAAATAAATCCCTGCAAAGTAAAAACAGTTTTTCCTCCTTTGGTACGCATTCTCTTCCATATTTTGCTAAGGTCCTGAGATGTAGTAGGTGACAACTCTCAACATACTCAGAGAACTCCCGACGATGCAGAAATTAAAACATCACTAGACCAAGCTTTCACTCCGAAGAAATTAAGTATAGCGACACATTTACTTAGCATTCAAAAGGGTTAATGATGACGTAAAATACAGAAGATCCCCTAAGGGTTCTGACAGACTTTGGGTTCTCCTAGAAGCAGACCCCGAGACCACTCAAGGACAAGCAGTTAGTTTGAGAGACTCAGAAAAATTCTAGTTGTAGGGTCAGAAAATGAGGCGAAACTTAGGGAGCGCCCTCTACCGGACGTGTTGTCAAATCGGCTACCACCATGGGCACCTGGATGTACCTACCAACGGAGGACTCTTGGGAATCAGAACATATGTCCCAGAATTATCCCTCCCGAGAGCGGGTGTTGGACATTGATACATCAGCTGCCATTGATCTTTGGGTACATTTATTCTTTTTAAAAACAGTCATTTCCCTTCACTCAAGCTGGCCATGAGGATCGTCGAAGCAGGCTTTGCTGGTGGCCTGCTAAGGAGACAATGGAGAAGGGACAGTAGGGAAGTTGGAGTCATCAGAGTCCAGGGGCTATGAGATGGGATAGTCCCAAGAGGTTCCCTTGGTGAAACATCTTAATGTAGCCAGTAACGGCTGAGAAACTTGAATGCAGCGCTTTTTGTGTGTGTGTCCGCCATGATGACTGCTAATATATTATAGGAAGTTCATCAGAAGGACTCCTCCACTTGATGGGATATGCTCCCTGTTTAATGTGGAAACCGCTCAGATTCTTCTTCTTTTTTTTTTTTTTCAAGAAGCTACATGGTGTAAGATTAGGCTTGGGATCAAACAGACCAAACTTTGAGTCCAGGGCCTTGAACGAGTTACGTCATTTCTCTGAGTCCTTTCCTCTTTTTAAAAGAACGGCAGTATCAATTAATTGGGACCGCTAAGAGCTCCCAGAGGCTAAGCCACCAACCAAAGAGCATCAGTGGGAGGAGAGGAGCTTTGTCCTGCGGAGGCTTGATGCCCCAGCAAAGGGGGATGCTAGGGGGGTGAGGTGAGTGTGAGTGGGTGGGTGGGGGGCACCCTCTCAGAACCAAAGGTGGTGTAAAGAACTCATGGAGGGGGACCAAGAGGAGGGCAACATTTGGAATGTAAATTAATAATAATAAAAACAAGAAAAAGAAAATGCTTATATCACCGCATTAACAATATAAGAGTGGGAAGATAAACACTACTAGGTTTGCCAGTTACTGACCCATGGTAAGCAATTGATGCTTCTGGAATGGCTCCAGTCTGTCCCTGAAACCAATCCCACATCGTTTGTCCCAGTACTTACAGATCTTTAAGCAAGCTATTTAGCCTCTCTGACAGGAGGCTGTAATACAGACTATACCGTCGACTGCTTTTTCTCTAGAATTTGGAGCTTAAAGGACTAGGGAAAGGGCTCAGTCAGGACACTCAGGCATGAGGACCTGAGCCTACCTAAATTTTAAAAAAATGGGTGAGGTAGGGGGTGGGGGTTGGGGGGCTATGCACAGCAACACATGCTTGTAATCCCAGCATTGATGAAGTGGAGGCAGGAGGATTCCTAGATGTTGCCAACCAGTCAGTCTACCTCAATCAGTCCACCTGGGTTCAGTGAGAGCCCCTTTCTCCAAATATAAGGTGGAGAACAACAGAAAAAAATAGCTGACACTGACTGCTGGCACGCCTGCACACACATGTGCACACACACATGCACACACACACACACATACATATACACACAAACACACATACACACATATGTACACACATATATATACATATACACACATACACATATATACACAAAGCCCTAAGCAATAACCATGAGGAGTCACATTAAGGAAGCACTTCACAGTTTATACAGTTACAGTTTTTTCATGTTCATTATCTTATTTTGGGGTAGGGAAGGGGCTTTAAACTTAGCAATTAACATAGAGGTGTTCTCCAGCTCCACACATAACTGCAATTCTATTTTATATTGGGCTAAAACACTATAAAATAACCCAGGGACCTACAAAGGCTATATACACCAGGGCCATTCATAGGGAGTACATAGATACATAAGCTATACATAGGAAAACTGGCTTAAACCAAAGATGGTTGTTTGAACCAGGAGAGGCATTGATCGTCAGGGGCATGCCCAAGTAGGTCCTGCGGGCTTGTGTTCAGGATGGAGAGTCTATAGATTATGAATTAACCCAGAGGAAAGTTTAGAGAAGGAGCTATTGAGTGACCAATAGCATCTGCATGGGAGCTAGCTGGAGTGGGTGGGCAAGCAGGACCTTTTGTACACTCATCAGAGAAATAAAGGCCTAATCCCTGGGGGTTGGAGGGCCTAATAATCAGAATGTCTCACCCCTTACTAGAGTACAAGCTACAAAGATGAATGTTGTTCCTCACTGTCTAGTTCACAGATGATAAAACTAAGGCTTGAACAAGAAAAGAGAAGACAAGAATGTTTTAGCCTAAGGTACAAAAAGCAGAAGGTCAGGCTTGCCTGATGCCGGGGTATTTTAAATCCATACCCAATACTTATTTCCTACAGTACCGCAACACCAAATACCATGCGGAATATACTAGGGATACAAGTCAATCGGAGAGTTCTGGCCTGCCACTCATGAGGCCCTGTGTTCAAGCCTCCCCACTGAATAAACATGGCATACTTTGAACCCTAGCACTCAAGAGGTAGGTAGAGGCAGGAAGGTCAGAAGTTCAGGATTTCCCTCAGCTACATATCAAGTTCAAAGGCAGCCTGGGATTCAAGAGACACTGTCTCAAACACAAACCCGCACACACAATAAAAGTAAAATCTAATGAAATATATTTCTAAACCTTAGGCATCTATGGGGAAAATAGTTTGCAACCAATTATTGCCAGTTCATGGATTTACCACTGAAATCAGGGTGTCAAAAGAAAACAAAACTACGGTCTTTCACTTTCCAAAGTCTCTTATCCTAAGGTATTTCTACTTTTCCAGAGGAATGCAGCCAAGTTAATGAGAATACCTTTAAGTAATTAGTCCAACTATTTTTTTTCCCTCTCTGTGTGACTTTCCCTTCGTTACATCTCAATGAGCTTGTTTTAAGTCAGGGGAATCTAAGAATCAAATCATAATTGGTAACTTGCTATTCCCCCCACGGAGTGGCGGAATACCTCTCTTAAGCTATGGCATTCACTCCCAGATAGTTTAGAATCTTTAGCAAAGCCAGAGCCCAGAAGCAGGGCAGAACCCTGTCCAGGTCCGGTTTAAGCTGATAAGTGGAGGGAGGGGCTGACCTTCAAAGGTCACCGTTCTGATTTTAGGGCAAGCTGTGCACACCGACAATGATGTGCAAATTTCCAAGTCCTCAAAGTTTGGCACCCCCTCACTCACTTCTCCTTACATAGCCCCTACCACGTGGGCCAAGCACACTCTTTTCAGTAGTGTAAGCTGCATTTGTTTTAATGTACTTCAGCAAGCTTACATCTTAGGAATGCCTAAGAACAGACTTAGATTTTAAAATAAGAGGAACTCTCCAAAACGAGCTTGGTTGTGATAGAACAAGACTTAAACGCTGGATGTATATTTGCACGAGGCATATGATTTCAATTTCTTAAGTATGGTTTTAAAAATTTCCTAGAAAGTGTATGTTAGTAAGAATTGTATCCTCGGTAAACCAAATTTTTTTTTTATTTAAAAATCCTTTAATTCATGAGTGCCTAGTCTCTGTGGTAGTTAGCCAGGGGAAAGTTCCAGAACCGAGTAGAGCAGATATCAAATGCAATCACTCTCTTTTTAAAAAAAAAAAAAAACCTCTCTAAAAGCAGGAAGTGTTACTCGAATTGTCTGGGGAAAAAAATGAATATTAATGGATTTTCATTCATCATGGATTTGAGATAGGTCTGCATTTTGTTTTTCTGTCCATTGTCTCACTGATGTCCATAGCAAGCTGTTGCTATGGCTAGTCTTCTGCTCTATTTATAAATCAGGAAGTTAGGTCCGAAGAAATTAAGGGGCACTTCCAGAGTCATAGAACTGAAGAATACCCACAGCGGGATTTTAGTTTTTCCTTACTCTAAGTTGAGAGAGTCTTGTGCTACATCCAAACCCATGATACAAGTTATTTAGGTAGACAATCCAGATATGTCTCTGTGTCAAGAACATTTGCCCTTGATTTTATAGGGAAATAGAAAAATAATAGCGTTTCCCTTCCCCCAAATAAATCTAGAGTGGGGTGCCTGATTATGTTAGAGGAGTAAAGGATCATGAAAGTACTGGGATGGTCTATCTAAAGGAAGAAGGGCTGAGCTCCCTGGAAATGGGGCGGGTGGAATGCAGGGTCTCTGGAGAGGTTTCCCACAAGGTCTCAGTTCAGGCATTTTGACTAAAGCCTCCTTCAACTTAGCTCACTGTGGGGAGGGAGGGTTTGGTTGCTTATCCCTGGCGTGTGCATACCTCCATTGCTCCAAGCACACACTGAAAACCTCCAGCACAGAAATTTGTTTTGCTTTGTCAGGTCAGCCTTCAGATTCAGTAATCGGGTCTCTTAACACAGCCGCCAGCGCCTGCTTCCCTGTGGCCTCTGCCACCCTGAACCCACTGGCAACCCGCTAAGGAAATTCATGCACGCTGGTAGGAACAGGCTGTGCTGCAAAGAGGGATGCATGGGGACCCAGAACGTGGCTCAGGGGGTAAAATGTTCGCCTCGTAAGCATGAAGACCCACCTGAGTTCAAGTTTCGAAACCTCCATTAAAAAAATGGCAGATGTGGTTGCGGGCGTTTGTATTCTCGACTAGACTACTTGACAAGTTCCAGGCCAATGGGGTGGGGGGGAAATTACCTCACAAATAATGGGGGTAGGGGTACCTGAACCTGTGCTTGACCTCTGACCCTGCATTCATGTGCACACACACACACACACACACACACACACACACACACACACACACACGAAGTGGGTATCCCACCAACCCGCTGGTGGCGCTGCCTTTGAAAGCAGTTACTGGAGGCCCAAGGCTGACCTTTGGAGTGGGAGAAGTTGAGTGCCAAGCAAAAGGAGAGGAGATTCCACAGAGCAGCCCGGGTCATGCCAGGTGCCCCTATTCCTACAGGAGCCATTTTTCTCCCTCTAGCTTTGGCCTCTGTCACAGGCTCCATTTCAATCATTAGCGATGAAAAGAAAATATGCGTGAGCGCCAAAAAAGGACTCTTTCCTTGAAAACACACACACGGATGTCATTGCTTGTGCTGGGGCCACAAAGTGGCGAGGCAGTTGGCCTAAGCCACGCCTCTGCTTCCAAGCTCATTAAACTTTGGAACCAGGTCCGTCCTTTGTGTGCCGATGTGTTTCCAGGCCGTTTTGTGACACATTGTCAGAAATCAGGTATCCAGACTCTGGAGCGCAGGCTTTCAACAGCTGCTTTTACACTTCCCTTTCACACAATTAAACACCCTACGGTACTTAGCAGAGCAATAACTCGCACATCAATAAAGCAATAAATAATTGTGCTGGGCCAGACTCCGGGGGCCTCACCAGAAACTATGAGCAATAGCTTGGATTCATCAATGGGCTTAGATAACAGAAAAGCCAAAGTCTGTCAAGGCCTGGAGAGAATCTTCCGGATTCCTAAGCCATGAACGGCTCCTATCTCCCAAGAGACTTGCAGGGAGAATACCACCAGGAGAGCTAGCCCAGAGGGCAACCATGGGGGGATGGGGGGGAGCCCCACCTCCGGAAACTAGGAAATTAGTTTAAAAGAAGTTAGAGTCCCTGTAGTGATTTCTTTGTTTTTGTTTGTTTTATTCCTTTCTCTTTTTCTCATAGCTTAGCTGGAGCTCACAAATCTATAAGTTTCTGGAATCAGAGTCCAGGAACCTCCATTTTATTTGTATATATGTGTGTACACATATATGTGCGTGTATGTTCCCACATGTCCGTGTGCATGCACACATCCAAGTGTGTGTGCACACCTGTGGAGGTCAGAAGACAATCTATTTTTTTCTTTTTTGAGATAAGGTATCTCACTGATCAAATAGGCTAGTGTGGCTGACCAGTAAGCCCCAAGAATCCACCTATATCCATTTCCCCAATGCTGGGATTAAAAGAGTTGGCCAACTTGCCCAGAAGCCACCATGCCCAGGGGTCACCATGCCCAGTGGTTTTCAAACACTAGGTTGCTGGGGACCAAACTCAGGTTTTCATGTTTACACAGTAAGCACTTTATCAACTGAGCCATCTCTCCACCCCAGAAACCTGTATTTATAATATGCCCCTAGATGATTCTGCTTCGTGGCTCATACAAACTTGTGCTTTGGGGGGGGCCACAGGGCCTCTGTGCAATTGAGCTTGGCTAGTCTTGCCACGTGGAATCACCATGCAGCTTACAGTGTCGAATAGATCTCAGGGTTTCTAGTTTTAAAAATAAGCCACGGGTTTGTTTGTTCAGTAGTCAGCCCACAAGGGAAGGTCTTGTGTATGCAATCTCAGGGTATTCTATAAGTAACTGCCTCAGTTACTTTTCTATAGCTGTGCTAAGATGCCATTAAACACTGCACCTTAAAGAAGAAAGAGTTTATTTGGGCTTATAGTTTAAGAGGGTGAGTCCATGACCATCATGGAGGGGCATGTGGCAGCAGGCAGGAAAGCATGACTGTCGCAGAGAACTTACATGTCGTGACAACTGTGAAGCTGAGAGAGTGGGGAGGGGGCTAGAGCTACCTGGGAATGACACAGACTTTTGAAATCTCAAAGCACCCCCTAGTGGTGACATACCTCCAACAAGACCATACCTCCTAATCCTTCCCAAACAGTTCCACCAACTGGGAACCAAGAATTTAAGTATATGAGCCTATTGGGACCATTCTTACTCAAATCACCACCCTAACACTTCCTGAGCTAGTCCAATGAAACAAACCTTGTTGAGATGTGCAATCCACTCTGCAAAGCATGAGGGATCTAGACACTCCCCTATAGGCCGCTCACAACTACCAATAACTCCAACTTCAGGAGATGTCATTCCTCTGGCCTCCTTGATAACTTGTGCTTGTGTACACACCCATACACATGCAGATCACTATATATATATATATACATATATATAGATGAAAGGGGGTTGAATAGATGGCTCAGAAGTTAAGAATACTGGCTACTCTGGCAGCAGACTCAGGTTTATTTCCTGGTGCCTATATGGTGGCTCACAAAAATCAATAAACCCAGGTTCTGGGTAATCTGAGGCCTTTTTCTAAGCTCTTCAAGCAACAGGCATGTACATGGTTTAAGTATGTATATTTGGGCAAAGCATACATATAAAATAAAATTTAAATAATCTAAAAAAAAGAAAGGAAGGGAGAGAGAGAGGGAGGGAGATAGGAAGGGATGGAAGGATGGAGGGAGGGAAAGAGGGAGGGATGGATGGATGGATGGAGGGAGGGAGGGATGGAGGGATGGAGGGAGGGATGGAGGGATAGATCACACCCAAGCTACCTCTCCACTGGTTTCCACAGCAGTCAATTTGCAGTCATTTTCTTGTGTATCTGTATTCACCCTCACAATCCAGATTATTTAGAGCAAATCCCAGACATCATGGTATCTTATCTGTGAATACTGTCTGCAAGTATCTCTAAAACACCAGTTTTCACCTGTGGGTCCCGACTCCTAATATGCAAATATCCTGCCTATTAGATATTTGCCTTACAACTCGTGACAGTAGCAAAATAACACTTAGAATGTAGCAGTGAAAATAAAATTATTGGGGGTCAGCACAACATGGGGGGGCAGTATTAAAGGGGTCACGGCATAAGAAGGTTAAGTGTTGCTCTACAACATCTCTATTATCTTAGTTAAAACCTTAACATTAATTGTGCAATAGCATTAATTACAGCACTAACATTTTCCCGGGCATCTTGTGGTTTTTAACTGCATAGGTTCAAATCAGGGCCAGAATAGGAGTCATACATGGATTTCATGTCTGTTAAATCTCCTTATATGTAAATGTTGCCTTTCTCTACTTCTCCTGGCTCATGCTATCCTCCATCCCCTTTAATCTGCCTGCCATTGTACGGATTCTGCATTTTTGCTGACACTCCGGTGGTACACTGACTATGTCTCTCTCTCACCCATGTGGTTCCTACATACAAGGTAGGGAGAGCCAGAGACTTACTCAGAGATGGCTTATTTATTTTGATCGCTTGGCAACTGTATTGTAAGGGCTGGACTTCTGAGGTTAGTGGATGCCGATCTCTTTGTGATCTTAGTACCTCTCTGTGGTCTTTATCTGAATTGTGCATGGTTTGGGGGGAGGTTCCTAAATGGTTTGGAAGCCACTAGGAGGATCCCCAGCTGATCCATCCCATATACAGCTACAAAACCCAGACACTATTGCAGATGCCAACAAGCGCTTGCTGACAGGAGCCTGATATACCTGTCACCTGGGAGGCTCTGCCAGTGCCTGACAAATACAGAGGGGGACACTCTCAGCCAACCACTGAACTGAGCACAGGGTCCCCAGTGGAAGAGCTAGAGAAAGGACCCAAGGAGCTGAAGGGGTTTGCAGTGCCATAGGAGGAACAACAATATGAACCACCCAGCACCCTCAGAGCTCCCAGGGACTAAACCACCAACCAAAGAATATACATGGAGGGACCCATGGCTCCAGCTGCATATGCAGCAGAGGATGGCCTTGTTGGACATCAAAGGGAGGAGAGGCCCTTGGTGCTGAGAAGGATAGATGCCCAAGTATAGGGGAATGCCAGAACAGGGAAGTGGGAGTGGGTGGGTTGGTGAGCAGGCAGAAGGGGGATGGGTTAGGGGATTTTCCTGGGGGGGAGGACCAGGAAAGGGGACAACATTTGAAATGTAAATAAAGAATATAACTAATTAAAAAGATTAAAAAATATTCAAATTTTACTAAATCATTTAAAAAAAAGGACCTCAGTCGGGAATCATTGCATAAGATCTCATTTCAGTTGGTGATATTCTAATTCTAATAACTTTGTCAGCTGGAAAACATATATGATGAAAATTCACCATCCGTGCTCTGATTACCCTAAGGTGAAAGCAAAGCAGATAAATTACTTACCTCCTTGTCACTTTTCAAAATGAGTTGATCTCTGTCTTATTTAAGATTTCTATGGCTGTGAAAATCAGTATGACTGAAAGCAACTTGGGGAGGAAAGTGGGTTGTTCTAGTTTATAATGGTAGTCTGTCACCAAGGAAATTCAAAACAAGAACAGGAAGGTAAAAAGGAAGGCCATGGAGGGATGTTGCTTATTGACTTGCCTATCATGGCTTGCTTAGTCTGCCTCCTTATACAACCCAGTATATCAGTCCAGGGGTAGTAGCAGTCACAGTGAGCTGGACCCACCCACATCAATCAGCAACCAAGAAAATGCATCGTGGACTTGGAATCACCTTCTTAGCTGAGAATCCCTCTTCCCAAATGACCTAGCTTGTGTCAAGTTGATAGAAAACTAACCAGCTGTCTTATTTAGGGTTTTATCACTGTGAAGAGACAACCATGGCAACTCTTATAAGAAAAACATTTAATTGGGGCTGGTTTACAGTTTTAGAAGTTCAGTCCCTTATCATCATGGCAGGAAGCATGGCTGTGTGAAGGCAGAAATGATGCTGGAGGAGCTGAGAGATATACAGCTTGATCCATGGGTAGCAGGAGATGGTGTGCCACCCTGGACTTAGTTTGAGCATAAGAGACCTCAAAACCAGCTCTCACAGTGACGCACTTCTTCCAACAAGGCCACACCTACTCTAACAAGGATACACCTCCTAATATTGCCACTCTCTATGGGCCAAGCATTTAAACACATGAGTCTATGGGGGACCCTACGTATTCAAACCACCATACCAGCACAGTTCCATAACATCATGGAAAGAATTTTTTAAACATTGTTGTGAACTTATGGATTTACCAAACTCAATGCATTTTAATGTGTTAATGTTCTTAATTCTCTCAGAATGAGATTGCTAGATGAGATAAATGTAGGTAGGCAGATAGATAGATAGATAGATAGATAGATAGATAGATAGATAGATAGATATGGATGGATGGATGGATGGATGGATGGGCAGACAGATGATAGATGATAGAGAAATAGATATAAATGATGATAGAAAGATAGATAGACAGACAGAAAGACAGATAGACATAGATGACAGATATGTCTATGTAGATATGTAGACATCATCTGTGTCTAGTGGGACCTGAATGCCTAAGTGCTTGGTCCTAGCTACATGGAACTTGCAATTCTTGGTAACTCTTCTCAGGATGTGAAACTGATTTCAGTGCCTTGGTCATTCACTACCCCAAATCTGATGTAACTGCATCATTTCCAAAGAGCCCTGGCTTATTTTTGTGAGCAATTGTATTTAAGGATCACATTCTGCAGCTCCAATTTTATCTACGGCATTTGTCAAGCTCTGGCATGAGAGTCGAGCTGAATAAAAGGTTTGGGGTTCTAAAATATGCCTTTGAAAGTCACATATTTTAGTTTTCTGACAAATACCTGAGAAAAAGAACTGTGAGTAAGGATGATTGTTTGGGCTTTGGTTTCAGGGGTTATGCGGCATGACTGACCAACTTCATTGTTTCTTAGCCAGGGATACAGAAGAGCATCATGGCAGAAGTGATGGCAGGGTGGAGCCAAGCTGCAGATGATGGGAGCTAAGTATACATTACCAAGGCGTTTCCCAGGTGACCGACTTCCTTCAACAAGAATCCGTCTTGATAAGTGAGTGAGAGAAAGAAAATACCAATGTGCAGTGAACATGTAAAAATACAAAACCTCCTATCTGTTAAGAAATCACAAATGTGAACACTGATGAAATACTAGTTTTCAGCCTTCAATGTGGCAACATTTTTAAATTTAGAACTATACTCCAGATGGTGCCAGAGGTAACAGAAATCAGGAACTCTCACAGCCTGGTGTCAGGGATGTTAATTGTCCCAACTCTGAAGATTTCTAATGTGTATTTCTAATGTGTTGACCCCTGACTTTGCAATCCCATTTCTTCTAGAAATCCAGCACACAGATATAAAAGAAAATTTTACACACACACACACATACACACACACACACTAAATTTGTTGCACATTGTTTTCAACCAAACTAGAGACAAGTAATAATTTAAATGTCCACTGGCAGAAAGCTGGCTAAATAGTGATTTATGGCCCATTCTATGGAACATTATGCAGAATTTTTAATGTTGTAAATATTGCCCTTTTATGTAAAAATACATTTTTCATATCTGCTTTTCAGACAGACTTAAATAATTATGAAGTTCTCATGTAAATTTTCATATTTGTGATAGACACATAGATACACAGATACATAGATACACATATAAACACATAGATACACAGATAGATACATAGATACACAAATAGATACACAGCTAGGTGGCAATAATGAAATGAAGATGATAATTAGATATTTATGTAGATTTTAGAAGTTAGATTGATGATTAATTATAGATAATAGAGAGATGGAAGATAGATAGATAGATAGATAGATAGATAGATAGATAGATAGATAGATAGGCAGACTGACTTTAAATAACAAAAAAAAGCACAGCAGAAACTTCAGTAGTTATCTTTCATAGATGAAATGGAAACATCACCTTCTTTTAACTTTAATGATTATTATTTTATAATTATCAATAAAAACTGGTGACTATATGAATATTTTAATTCCTTTTCTCTAGAGAACAAAAGAAAGCCTGCAAAGTTAGCACAGGTTGAGACAATACCATTTACCAAAGAATCTGGTATGGATCAATAGAAGTCCTTCCTTTTTTAAAAAAAAAAGATTTATTTGTTTATTTTATGTATATGAGTACAATTTTAGCAGTCTTCAGACACACCAGAAGAGGGCATCAGATCCCATTACAGATGATCATGAGCCACCATGTGGTTGCTGAGAATTGAATTCAGGACCTCTGGAAGAGCAGTCAGTGCTCTTAACCTCTGAGCCATCTCTCTAGTCCTTCTTCCTAAACCCATCACAAGCCTGGAGAGCACCAATGCTTGGGTGTGATAGGTTGACCTCATCCGTGCAATTGGTACATAGTTTTCACACCCACTAAGCCTCTGGGACCAATCAGCATCCCTCAGGTATCACTCTCCCTTTCTATAAAAGTGCCTTTCTATACCATTGCTTGCTTCTCTTCAGGTTTCCAGGATCTTTCTCCCAACAAAACAGATATCTGTGACAACAGGGACATCTTTAGAGAGTGTGTGTCTGAGCTTTCCAACATGGATGAACCACCAGTGCCTGTCCAGGAATCATCAAGGACTTCATCAGCAGGGTCTCCAGAAGCATCTAGCCCCATAGGCTAAGCAGTTCCCAGCCTCTCCACCATGAATAACTATTGTTGAACTACCCAGTGTATATCACATAAGCAATGCTAATAACAAATCTCTCTTACAAATGCATTATTTCTATCCTGTTTCTCTACAGAACCTGATACAAGCAATAAGGAACAAATATAGAGATATGGTCTAGGCATGTGTTTTACTCAGCCATGTAAATTCAGCTCTGTCTCTAGTGGGATTTTTGTTGGTAATGGTGGAGGTGGTTGTGATAGCTGATGTTGTCCATTCCATAAAGCTCCAGCACACCTCTAATTTGTTTCTTGCAACAAAGGATTCTGGATTGGCCACCAAGCTAATGCTTCCTTCCCACCTACAAGCATTTCAGGGACTCCTCATTTCTGCACAATGATATGACTTTGGGTAAAGAATAGAAAAATCTTACAACTTCTTGAAATGACCTTTCTATTGCTGATCTGAAAACAGTGAACTCCTAAGTAACCAGCCCTGTTTAATCACAATTGTCAACTGGACTGGATTTAGAATCACCTAGAAAATGCATCTCGAGATGACTCTGAGTTCATTTCCAGAGATGTTTAATTGGGGTGGGAAGAGCTACCTTGAATGCAGGTGCTACCATTCTATAGGCCAGGGTACCAGACTGAATAAAAAGCAAAGGAGAGAGCACTAGAAATCACCCCCATTTGCTGATTATAGATGTAACGTGAGCAATTGTCTCATGGTCCTTCTACCATGATAGATTGTACTCTCAAACTGTAAAACAAAACAAAATCTTCCTTCACAAGTTGCCTTTGTCAGGTATTTTGTCATAGCAACAGGAAATGTAGCTAGTATTATACCCTTTTCAAATATCACACCCTGTAGATGTAATTATTATACCCTTCTCAAATATCACACCCTGCAGTTTTCCCTGTAGCATCTTTATGCTTTGTCTAGCATAATTTTCCTATATTGATTGATGGTTTGGGGGTTTGGGTGGACTTGTTTTGTTTGGGGTTTTGGTTTGTTTGTTCACTTGTTTGTGTTTGTTTTACATTATGGCCTCTTTCTGCTATGCTTCAAACTCTTTATTCAAGACTTCCACCTCTCATCTTTTCTTTACACTCAAGGTATAGTGGCTGACCTATGATAATGATCCAATAGATACTTATAGATACTAAAAGACAATGAGTCTGGGGGTGTGACTGGTTGGTAGAGTGATCACCTATTATGTACAAAGCCCAGGGTTCAATCCTGAGCACCCCAAAAACCAATCATGGTGATATATGCCTGTAATCGAAGAATTTAAGAAATAGAGTCAGGGGCTGATGAGATGACTCAGTGGTTAAGAGCACTGACTGCTCTTTCAAAGGTCCTGAGTTCAAATCCCAGCAACCACATGGCTTACAACCATCCATAATGAGGTCCAACGCTCTCTTCTGGTGTGTCTAAAGACAGCTACAGTGTACTTACATTATAATAAACAAATAAATAAATCTTTAAAAATTAAAATAAAGAGAGTCAGAAGGATCTGGAGGTCAAGGTTATCCTCACCTACATAGCAAGTTTAAGACTAAGAAAGAGGAAAGAAGGAAGAAAGCAAATAAAGAATGAAGAAAGAAAGGAATAAAGAGGCATGGAGGCAAGAGGGAGGAAATAAGGAAGGGAGGGAGGGAGGGAAGGAGGGAAGGAGGGAGGGAGGAAAAGAAAATGTTTGCCAGAGAAATAGATGTTCACATGCCTGAAAGAATTCTCCATTTTCCTTCATATTTTCTTTTCCTGTTGATCTTATTTACAATTTTTCTGAGGTTTCTGCTTTCAAGTTACACACACAGCCTGAACATGTTGGGATTAAAAGCTTTCATAATTACCAGAAACCATCGGAGTAAGATGTCATTTGTGATGAAATGTTCAAATTTTTCAGCAGTATTTCCTAATTTTAATTAATTGTTGACGACCTTTTCAAAGAGTGCCGTAGACATCCCTACTTTCGTGAACAGAGTAGAAAGGTTATAATGTACTGTTTTCCTGATGAGTTAGGCAATTCTGTGTGCACCAATTACTGTGTTCTAATATCATATAATGAAGCCCCAAGGGAGGCAGCAAAACAAGAATTGTCGGCCCCAACACTGAGACTCCTATAGTTTGTTTCTTGGGTTGGAGCTTTGTGCTTCCCTATTCCACACTTAACTGTCATCTTGTTAGCTTCATAAAGTGAGACCTGGCTCTCCTTGTTCACATTAGGCTTTCAACAGATCACTGTTGAATCTGATGAATTGGTTAAAAGGCAGGACTTTTTGACAGCCACTCTGTTGCTACTCTCCAAGCAAAAAGAGGCATTATCAACATGAGAACAGTGAGCGAACTTCAGAGAACAAGAGAAATATTGGAGGAGATTTTGGTAGCCAGGCTTGTGAGACGCCATGAAAATATGGGTGCTTCTTGTAGCATGCGAAGAGGCAAGCCAGGCAGGACTGGGCTGCAAATTTGAACTCATTTTTCTTGCTACTTCTCAATCCTACTTCCTCAATACCCACAAGCTTCATATGGTGGCAGACATATGAAGTCACCAGGATCTCATTCCCTACAGAAAAGGTCCCCAATTCTTGCAGACATCAGTCAGAAAGCCAGTGTTGATCACTGAAGAATGGCACCAGCAAATACAATGTACGATCTTCCAGGACACAGACTTCACTCTGTGCAGACAGTCTTCAGCAATACACATGGTATTCACCTAATGTTCAATCTACCAGGTTCTGCCTGGAAGCCAGAACCATTTCTATCCATTGGGTGATTGCTAGGCATTGACCAAGTATTTTATTTTTACCTCATTGAGGGTCCAGTTATTAGTATATTTTCTGTTGCTGCGATAAATGTCATGCCCAAAAGAAGCTTAGAAATGGAAGGGTTTATTTGGCTTACTGATTACAATTCATCATTTAGAGATATCAGATCAGACACTCACACAGAGAGACTGTGGAAGAACACTGCTGTTTACTGGCTTGCTCCCTAGTTCATGTTTAGGTATGTCTCTTCTACAGCCCTGGCCCACTTTCTTAGGAATAGCACCACCCAGAGTGGACTGCACCCTCCTATACCAATTAACAAATGCCCCACAGACATGCACACAGGCCAACCCACTGGAGGAAATTCTTCAACTGAGGGATCCTCTTCCCAGGTATGCCAGGTTGACAACCAAGATTAGTTACCATCCAATGACATAAGCAACATTATTTCCCCTACTTTGAAGAGGGGAGAAAAGCAACATCTAGAGCCATTCTTTTAATTTCCAAAAGGCACAGAGCTAGTAATTAGTAGCATTGGCAGTAAATCTTAGAGCCTGCCTGTCCCGTACTCCATAGACTCAATGCTGAACTATCCTTCTCTGGGTTTGGGAGGTTGCTTGCTAGCACTGAATATACTCTAACACAGATTGAACACCCACTTGGCAGAGATATTATAGAAAGGATTGAAGTATCAGATGGCGCTAAACCAAAAGACCATTTAAATCCCTGGCAATTCTGACAGCCTTGTATTTCCATGTGTTCTTTGAAAATAGACTTGCATAGATGAAGCAAATCTCATGACTCTCAAATGTCAGTAGACAAATTTGGAGGTTTCTGTATGTTTGTAGTTTGGGGATAATACACACGAGAGTATTATCAATGATGTTTGTCTGAGAGGAACCATTTTATTGAATTTGTCTACCAGAGAAATATGATGAGTTTAAAGAGGTAATGAGCTGGAAGCTAGGGAAATAAGCAGTCTCGAGAGCTGGCAGGGATAGAGTGGACAGTATCTGTTGCCACATGGCTCCTGATTGGCTCTGGGGATGGAGAAGTAGTGCAAGCACACCTGACCACAAACCAGTGGAGTCCTGCCTTGCTCAAAATAGACCATTGTGCATCAAGATAGCTCCAAAAGGGGAAGAAGGTCACCCTCAAATGAAGAGTCCGACAATACATCTGTCATCTCATCGATATGGTCTCTCCCTATCATCAACTGTATTCATGGTCTCTCCCCATCAACTACTGTATTCATGGTCATCTCCTGCAGGTCTCGGCGGTTCAATCTAAGCCTTATCTCACCTGAATGTGGGTCTGAGCTTTCAGGAGGCCTTGCATGCCATACCTCGTGGTCCAGGACAACACGTGAATTCAGCTCAACCACATCTGTCTTGTATTTCAGAAAATAAAGAGCACTCTAGGTTGCCTCTGCTCTTTAGTTTTTCTGTTTTCTGCTGGCCCAAGAAAGAGCAGGCAAGAACAATAGTCGCTAAGAGAAATAGTAGCTCTCCGCTGTTGCTAACTACAATCTTATCTGTTACCGAACTACAATGGGGAGTAGGCGCTGTGCTAAGAACTTTTGCTTTTGCCGGGAATGGTGGCACACCACGTAGTGGTGCCTCCAGTACTCAGGAAGCAGAGGCAGGTGGATCTCTGAGTTCGAGGCCACACTGGTCTACAGAGTGAGTTCCAGTAGAGTCAGGATTGCACAGAAAAATCTGTCTAAAAAAAGAATGTTTCATTCATTAATTCATTCATTCATTCTCTTTTACCATTCACATATAAATAGCCTGACATCATTTTCAATTGCTTTTTCTTTTAAATACAAAGATCCTAAAGCCCCGAGCAGTGGCCTATGACTTGGTAAAAGTTACATTTCTAGCTCACATTGTAACTGAGATTCAAAACACTGAGCCACAGTTTACTATCTCCCAACACCAAGATTTTTATCTGTGTATCACACGGGACCAACCAGAGAGTGTGCCTTCTCTGCCCTGACATTCAGGACCAGAATTTCCACAGTAACCATTCACCAGTGGAGCACCTCAGACTCATAGGTTTCTCCGTGTTTATCCCTCCATTTCCCAGACAGCAGGTGCACTCACTTTCCCTCCGATCTGAGTCACAAATATTTACTGAGCGAATAGTAAATAGCAGGCATCATTCTTCTGGAAGATGAGCATTGGGAGGGCAGATGAGAACCCGGCTCGTTGGCCCTGCAGAAGAAAGATTATAATAAGAAAACAAATATTTAGGGATGCTTTCAGGAAGTGAGAAAGTGCTTTATGAAAAAGTAGAATCAACAAAACAAAACAAAAGGACAACAGCAAAACGGGTAAGGATGGGGGTTTCGAAGTGTGTTCATTTGTGGATGGTATAACCTGCAAACCATCAGACGGCCGGTGTTTATTGCTCCCAGTGCCCAGGGTGAAAAGCACAATGCACCATGAAGGGCCATGTGGTGGGAGAGGGTAAGCACCCTTGATCTGGCATCCAGACGGTAAGGACGAAGTCCTTGTCATGGCTCTTATGTGGGCAAATGGGGAGATCCGGAACCGGCTAGAAAAGACGAAGAGTTAAGCAAGGGAAAACCTGGTCCGATGCGAGTCACGGCAGTCTGCTTCGGTCTTATAGTACCTGGTCTTGCGGGGGTTTAGTGAGAAAGACTTGTGCTCCTATCTGCAGGAACCCTATTCCAGGAGGCAGGGGTGGGTTTAAACCAGCCACAGCCGTTGCATGTCAAAGCTGTGTTGCTTCAAGAATATAGGAATCCCTGGAAGGGAAGACCCTCTTCGGTTTGTAGAGTGCAAAGGGACAGAAGCTTCTGTAAGTGCAGTAAATAATAACATGATTGAAATCATGGGGGTTAGAAAAAGGAGGACAGTGACTCCATATAGAGAGATGAGAAAGGACAGCAGAGGTCCGCCGGAAGTGACGTCTGGGTGAGTTGGTGTTTTTGCGGTAGCCAGAGGGGCCAACATGGGCAGGGTGGAGGAAGTCAGGGAATGGACGTGAAGACACAGTGGAGATGATGCTGGAAAGCTAGCTGGCTTGCTATCTGAGAGTAGTAGCTAGCTGATGGTTGTGTTTGAATGTTTACTTAGTATCGAAAATGCCAAACATCTGTAAGTAGAGACATTGTAAAAACTCTCATCCTTCTATCAGTCAACAGTGATAACTGTCAACTCTGATGACCTAATGTCACCTAAACCCAAATTTCCAGACCAACTCGAGCTATTTTTAATAAATACTAGTCATTTTATGCAAATGATCCATCTTTTCTCGTATATATGAGATAACCCGCAATAGAGAGTCCATCATCCTTGACTATAAAAAGAAAAAAGCTTGAAAACTGAAGGGAGGGGAGGATACGGGAAGGGAGGGGAGAGATTCATATAACTCCCAAATAAAGTTCACATGTCTCATAAGTCTCCTTTGAACCATGGAGGCTTCTTTGAGACTGTCCCAGGAGTGATGTAATAACAGTCCTGGGCTAGCATCGACTGGATGTGTCTTCGAGATGCAAAGCTAACACCAGAAAGTTCTAGAAATGTGGCAAGAAGTACTCTCCTGGCCTCCAACTTCTTGCTGTTTATTTGTTGAAGGGTTCTGGTTAGCTGTGCCATATTGTTACTGTTGTGATTATAAGAAGATAAAGGGTTATAAGAATATGTTTTATGGGGTGTGGTGAGGTGTGGGGGAAGGGCATCCCTTCTCCCTGAGGGACCAGCCACACAACAGTATAGTAAAGAATAGAGTTTAGAAGAGTAGAATAGAATAGAATAGAATAGAATAGAATAGAATAGAATAGAGTTTTCAGGGCATGGGGAGGGGAGTTAAGAGGGTAGTAGAGGCAGAGAAAGGCAGAGAGAAGGAGAGAGTAGAGAAGTAGAGAAGTAGAGGCCAGCCACAACCATCTGGAGAGAGGGGAAAGGGAAGAGAACAAAGGGGCAAGAGAGAAGCAAGCAGGAAGCAGGAGGAAGAGAGGAAGAAAGAGAGGAGGGGGCAAGCAGCCCCTCTTATAGTGGTCCAGGCCTACCTGCCTGTTGCCAGGTAACTGTGGGGTGGAGCTTAGACAGAATCCTAACAGTTACCACAGTTGGGTTCGGGTGATGTGTTCTGTGTGGGCTGTTTATTGTGTATCTCTGACCCTTGCACTTCTTTTTTCTTCTTTCCAAGTTGAAAATTAGGTCTAAAATCTAGATGGCATCCGGGATTAAAATCTTGGCGAAGAGGGGAAAAAAATTCTCCCTTCATGGATGGAAATATGTACATTCATGTGTTACATCACATTGCATTGCTGCAGGTATGTTCTAGGCAGCCACGGAGCCCTGCCTGCCCATATTTTCCACTAGGCTAGGGAAAGTACTAACCGTTTGTTGTTTGTTTGTTTAAATCGGACATAGATCAAAGCCTAAAGCAGCTACCTGTTCTTCCTATTGATGTGACTGTCCTTTACAGGGCCACTGGGAAGCTGTACATTGCTGCCCCTGTCATCTGTGTGTCTCCTCCTCTAAGAATCTCAATCCCTCAGGGACATCTTGACAGCAAAGGTGGAAGACAGGTTACCAGAAAACACAGTATGCTGTTTATTTATCTGTATGGAGTGTGAGGAGATGCGGTGACCAAGGGTGGGCTCCTTGCTTGCAGGAAGAGAAGAGGTCACAAAAGAAAGGTCACAAGACGAAGGTAGTGACACCAAGAGGCAGGCGATACTTGGCATTCAAGGTGGCCCTATCTCATCCCTTCTTAATGCTTTAATCCCACAGCAGCCAGGCAGGCGGTCATGGTGCCTCAATTCCCAGTACTCTGGAGGCAAAGACAGGCAGATCTCTGTGAGTTCAAGGCTAGCCTGGTCTACAAAGAGAGTTCCAGGACAGCCAGGGATGTTACACAGAGAAACCTTGTCTTGGCAAACAAAAACAAACACACAACAACCAAATTCCTACAGTAATCTCAGAACTTGAGCAGGACTTACTAAAGAATAGTAAACCTTATTTTAGAAATGAAAAAATTGCGGCCTCTGATGCCAAAGGGCTTTGTATTTGAGGGAATGTCTTGCTTATAAGGAGTGGTGAATAGTATACTCCACATGTGGCCACTTCTATCACAAAATAACCTGAGTTGTGTAATTTATAAATAGGAGAGATATCTTTATTCCTCATGATTATAGATGTCATAGAAAGTTGGAGATTAAGACTCTTGCATCTGGTGAGGATTTCCATGTTGCACATGACATGGCAGAAGGCTGAAAGGCAAAGTGGGATGAGGGTTAATTCTTTTTGTGGCTGAAGAACAGAAGAACAATGTCCTCATAGAGGTGGCGGTACATGTTGTGACTGAGTCACGGCACCAATGTTGTGACCATTGTGTGGCTTCAGAAAGACCACCCCAGGCCGAACAGTTCCACGTGAGGTTTATTGAGAAAGGAAAGGGCAAAGGTGGCGGTGGAAAGAGAAGTGGGGTAAGAGAGAGGGAGGTCAGAGAGGCATATCTTTATATATGGATGGTGACATAGTTACAGGTAAAGGTGGGAGGTGAGCCAAGTGAATTCTGGGAACATGGTGGCTGTTGCCTTGGCAACAGGTGTGCAGGCCTGCACAGGTCTCGGAGGTCCTGATACCAACAGTACAGGCATATCATCCCAGCTACTCAGAGGCTAACTCGGGAGAACTTCTAGTTCAAGGTCAGCCCCAGGAATGCAACGAGACTCAGTCTCAAAGTCAAGTTACAAAAAATGAAAAGAGCTGGACATGGAATGCAATGGTGGAGCTCTTACCTACTACCTAGTGTACCTGGGGACCCCAAGTTCCATCCCAAGTACTCCATCTGTCCCCATAAAAATTGGTCAGCTGAGCTTTTATTTTATAATGTAGTGTTTGTTGTCTTCTAAGCTTTAGAAGTAACTACAAGTTCATCGTCTTTTTAAAGTGGCAACAGGGAGGGGGAATGACTCAAAAATTAATGCGTTGGGTAGATGTGGTGCCTAGCCTGTCATTCTAAGGCAGTCATGGGAAGGCAGAGCCCAGAGATCTCCAGAGCAAGCTAGGCAGGAGACTAATCCTATTGATGACGAGTGACCTGTTGGAATGAGAGACTCTGCTTCACAGAGTGGAGTAATTCCTGATTTCAAACCTGGGCTTCCACACACACATGCACACATATGCACACACACTCACACACGTGCACTCACTCATATTTTAAAAAGTGGAAGCCAAGGTATGCTCCCTCACGTTCCATGTCTTGGCGGTGGACACTTTGGGTATGGTCTGGGTCATCTGGAGTGGCATGAGGCAGATTGTCCCTGGAGCTGACTCTCCTTTGTTGGGTCACACTACTGCTCAGCTCTGTAGCCTCATGCTTTTCAACGTTATATACCACATTGAATACTATTAAACATTTGATTAAACATTTGATTAAAATACTGTTTTGAGGGTCCAGACAGTGGGGAAGAACACATATATGACCTGAGTTCAGTTCCCAACACCCAGGACAGGTGACCCACAACCACCTAAAACACCAGCTTCAGGGTAGATAATAGTAATAATAATAATAATAATAATAATAATAATAATAATAACAATAATAATAAATCTTTTAAAGAATATTTTGCTTTACTTCCACAGAGCAAGGTTTGCCAGCTATATGAGTTCATACTGTGCTGTCCCCTTACTGGTTGGCCTGTTTAATTTTGCTCTCTGTTTTGTATTGCTTTTTACCCTTTGTATGAAAAGAATGGGTTCTTATGCCCAGTACATCAAAGGCCCACTTGATTCTGTTCTCTCCATAGCTCTGTTCCATTCGTGAGTCTTGCTGTCACAATACCCTGCTTTCTGCTACGTCTCTTCCTGTGCCTACATTAGTGCCCCGATCCAGGCACTCTCCAACTCTCTCTTCAAGGAGAGCAACAATCTTCCCTGGGTTCTCTTCAGGAAATTGAACCTACCCTGTCCATTTACCCACCCTGGCCAGAGTAATCTTCCAAAAGCTTCAACTGTGACACCCCTCGTCCCTGCCTTTCAACTACCAGTGACTTCCAGTGACACCCAGACTCCAATCGAAACAAAGGACCCTTGAATGATGGCCCTTGCTAGCATTCGTGGTAAACGCTGGAAGAAAATATCTCTGCTTCACACTGCGCATGCGTGCACCTGCACTCGGTCCCTAGCACTGTCCCTGCCCTCACAAGCCACTCTGTGGCCTTCTAGCTCTTCTTCCTTTCCCATGCTGTTCTGCTGCTCCACAGAGGCCCTTTCCCAGTCATCCCATCACTTCAACAAGCTCTTGTTAAGTATTCAAAAACTCCTACCAGGAGCCTGCACCTTCTCCGACTCCGTCCCTCCCAGCCCCCACTGGGCCTCTGAGCGTGTCACCAAACACTTCAGATTTGTCGAATTGCCCTACGCCACCGCCCCCTCGCCACCGCCCCCTCCGTAACAGGAGAAAACCCAACACAGAGCTGAGTGATTTGAATCTCAGGACACCAGCCCTTTACTCAATTTGGCATTTCATGGGTACTGAAGAAACAAGTCAGTGGACTCAACTAATCTACCCCAAGCAAGGCAGATTCCTTGTGCACTCAGTCTCAGAACTCGTTCTAATTTGACTCTCAGTTTCATTTGAGATCGAGGTAGCTGATTGCCAGATTACAATCATTTACTGAGCACACAAGGCGGGGATTTCAAGTGCGCAGCCGCGACTCCCTCTCTACCCACTGGCTGAATGTAGCGGACATTGTGCCCACTACTTTCTTCCAGCCTTTACCCCCTCTTCCATCGCCCGAGCTTGGTGAAATTTCTCTCCACAGGACCATCTACCGCTGCCGCCCCCCTCCTTCTAACACTGAGCAGTGTAGGAGTGGAGAGGGGTGTAGACATGCCCAGGAGTGGGCGTGGCACGGGACAAAACCTAAAGCCAGATAACTTCTTGAACCCCTTGGCCACAATCACTGCTTCAGGGATTGGAACACAAGCCACAAATGACTCACGGTTGGTCCACAAAAGCAGAACATGTGCTAAGCAACAGGTAGCCCTCTAGTCCTACCTGGTCATCAAGGGCAACTATGGAAGAGCTTAGGGAGGGTGGGAGAGGCAGCTGCAGAAGGCCACGCCCACAACAAATCTAGACTTGATGTTTACATGAGTAAATCAATGCACTTCTTTATTTGTTTGAGCTGTAATCTGTGGAGATCAGGGTTCCTATAGCTTGCAAACCAAGAGTCCTCCTCCACATGCCTATAAAGAAAACGCAACTGGAAATAATTATTATAAATTGAAACTCAAAAGTACCACTTTAAACAAATTATAGCTAATAAAAAAAAACTGGCTGTGTTTTGGATTTGCAATTTTCTAAGTGTTCTGTTTTGGTCAAAAATTTTTAAGACTTGGCCCAATGAAAATACACATATACACCTGTGCAAACACACACACACACACACACACACACATACATACACACACACACATACATACATACACACATGTATCCATACGTATGTATACACACATTTATGTTTGTGCATACAGCTACAATGTCTATAGTTTAATATGAGATTTTAAATGATAGTCTTCCTCACATAGGAAAGAGGTTTATTAATCTTGTGTGGTCTGTGTGGTCCAGTTTATGGATGGCTGAAACCAAGGGCTGCAAGGAACACTATACAGCTCAGGACATCATCTTATAGATGTGCAATAATGCCCTATGGTGAGGATGAATTTACAAATCAAAAACAGAGACTAACAGAAACAGAACACACAACAATATACTGTAATAAATATGAATTATTTATTTCTGGAATTTTCCATTGCCTATTTTAGATCACTGTTGGCTGTGCGTAGCTGAAACCATAGAAAATGGAAACACAGATGACAGTGGACTATTTTATTGCCTTCTTCAAATACAAGCACAGTGAAAAATACTTTGTCTTCGTGGTGTGTTACAGAGTGGGAATACCCTGCTTAGAAAGAGATGCTATTGTGGACCTCCTACAAAGTAAATAATCTTAATTTTTAAAATGTCCTTGATTGGTATGTAGGTGTACATGTGTGCATATCTGGTAGGGTGGTGTGCAGGTGCCTTCAGGGGTCAGAAGAGGTCGTCAGCTCCCCCTGGAGCTGGAATTACAGGTGGGCAGGCTTCAGTGCTAGCTTCCCAGTGAAGAAGATCAGGAAGTGTTCTTGACCTCTGAGCATTCTCTCCAACCTCTTTATTTTGAAAGGCAAATTAGTACCCTAATTATAAGGAGGATACTCATCTGTCAGGGTTGCTTAAAAATCTGAAAAAAAAAATCTGAGAGAGGTGCCGGGTAGAACTTCCCAGCTGTGTAGAAAAAGTTTGATTTAAAAAAAAAAAATCTCCTACCAGAACAATTAATTTATCTACCAACCATTTGTTTCGATGTTCTATTTCTAAACAAATTTATTTAGGAAACTTCAGGAAGTGTTCTTACTCCTCGGAATATGACACGAAGCTTCGACAAAGTAGCCTGGTCTCTCACTCGTGTGACCTCTCTTCATGCTGTGCTAGCAATTGGGTGCGCAGAAGTAAATAAAGCTGTCAGTGTGGCCCTCCCAGAGCTGGGCCAAGGACAGCGGTGGCTAGGCTCCTTTCGATTGCCACATTCTGTTACTAAAAGAAAAACAAATGAGTACTCATCCCTAGTAAACGTGGAATTTCTGTTTTTAGAGTTTATACCACCACTATTTTCCAAGCGTGTAGAACACAGCACATTCGTACACACTGGGGGTGGGGGTGGGGGGGGGAAGAGGCCAAAATTTTTTAAAGCCTTTGTGAACATAGGTGATTTCTCTACACCTTAATTTTCGAGACAAGAGTCTCTCACTGAACCTGCCTTATTAGCTAACTACACTGACTGGCCAGTGAGTTCTGAGCACACGCCTGTCTATAGTCCCTACCCTTACACTGTAGCTAATGCAGGAGATCCGATGTCAGGACTATACACTGTGCAACGATCCAGAAGACCGTATTTAATATTAAAAATATTTTTCTTACAGCCACTTTTAAAGACCAGGGCTGGACTTCCATGGACAAGCAGAAGCTTCCTTTAGTCACATCAGACACCTTCAAAAAAAAACAAAAAACAAAAAACTGCAGAGACTGGAGAGATGACTCAGCAGTGAAGGGCAGGGACACAGGTTCGATTCCCAGCATCCACATGTCATGGCCACTCACAACCATCAGTAACTCCAGTTCTAGGAGATCTGAGAGCCCCTCCTGACATCAGCAGACACCAGGCATCCAGGTGGTACGCATTGCTACACGCAGGCAAAGTATTCATAGCATAAGATACGATAACGAAAAAATAAAATAAGATATAAAATTACAGCTTTAAAAAAAAAAAAGATGTGAACTTCCACTCTGAGGCAAGGAAGGGTAAAGTTGATGTCACCATCAATGTCTGTCCCTGTTTTCAATGGGAATTTGTGGAATCTTAAAGTCACTTGAGTACAAGACAAACCATGGTCAAGCCAGCTGTTGACTGACTGAGGTGTTGCTTCTCAGCCACGTGCTTTGGCGCTGAGTAGGCACACAGCTTGGGTGAGTATCACAAAGTATCTTACTTACACACTAAAAAAAAAATAATAATAATAACGATTTCATTGAGCAGTGCTGGAAGACAGTGAGAGACAGAGCCATCCAACGCAGTTTCTCCAGAGTGAGGTACCTGGACAAGGCTGGCTGAGCACTCCAGTCAGGCCTCCGATTACAGAACATCAACATTCCTGTCAGCTGTCTTCAAGACTAAATTGTGTGCAGCTCACAAACCACCAAAAAAAAAAAAAAAAAGGATGTTTCTCTAAACTAATCTCTACTTGTATTTCTGCAAAATCCATTCAATCAACATTTATTGAATGTCTTCTGTGAACTCGATACATTAAATAGGATTTTTTTTTTGCCAAATGACCTGAGTCAATTCACGTGTGTGTGCGTGTGTGTGTGTGTGTGTGTGTGTGTGTGTGTGTGTATGTGTACAAAACCCAGCTATATAAAGAGTCCTCAGTGAAAGCAAATTATTTTATAGCAAATGATTGCTGAGTAAAGTTCATTTACCCCTCTCCTGGTATGGTTCTAAGCACCCGTTAGCAACCCGCTGCACGCCTCATTCCCCGCTATGCTAATGAAAAGTGATGGCTTGTCTTTCTAAAACTAAACCAATTATTCTTGTTTTTGTTGAATGGAAATTCAGCTTGTGTTTAGCGGTAGAATAACTACATCAGGCTTATTTGGAAACCAAGTGTCAGGGTGGACCGTGTGTCGCTAGGGCTGACAGGAACTGCAACCCAGGTAGCTTATTTGATAAGAACAGGGTTATTTTGACTTGAGAGAGAGAGAGAGAGAGAGAGAGAGAAAACAAAGCAAATCTTCACTCCTGTGACTTCTCAGCAAATTAACCACGTGTCCTCACCTCCGTCACTGTCTTTCTTGGCTTCCGTACCAACACATCACGTAACGCAACAGCATCTTACATAACCCGCAGCAACCGCTCTAAGCTGGTACACACACAAGCGCCTGCCTGATTGAATATCACCATCTCAAAATTGCTACCTTAATCACATTTTTTTTTCAGGCTGTGTGAACAAAATAATGTTTCTTTAATTATGTGAACTCTTTTTTTTTTTTTTTGATATTTTAATGACATTTTGGAAGACAGAGTGGCTGCTTCCCCGAATCGGGTGGTATTAATCAGGTGTGACAGCTAGTTATTTGATACATTCCGAATCCCCCACTTGTACTTGCACACGAGTCAGCTCGGACTGGATTTCTCAGTCTCGGGTCTGTAATGTCACTTGTGTTTCTGCCTGTAATGAGCAAAATAATTGAACCAAATTAGCACTATCTATAATTCAGTTCTAGCTTAGAGGCATCACTTTATTTAAAAAAGAAAAGAAAAAAAAAGCAGTCTTCCCTAGGATACATGTTAATACATTCAGATTCGAGATCTACATTCTAGACATTGGGTCAGCCCAACATGCTATTTTCCTGGGGCTGCACATTGCTGCCAGGCTGTAAATAAGGTGTATCTACTTCTTCATGGAACTCAGGTTTAGCATGAGAAAACTGATCAGAGACCATCAGGGATGCCTTGACCTGGGTCAGGACACTGGGGACTATTTAGTGTGTATTAGATGCGGTTTTAGGATACGGGAGTGTTAACATCCAGTGTGATAGAGGCACTAAGTTCTGTAATTGTTAATTTGTTGGTCCCTCTGGCATATCAAAGAAAGGCCCCAGAGGGCAGGTCTGGGCCACCTTTGCTCAGATTCTACAACCTGGTCACAAAGTAAAGAGAAGAATTCCTGCCCAGACATCACAGCACTGTGGAGGGGTGTTTTTTGTTTTGTTTTGTTTTGTTTTTTGGAATTCAGAATATAAATAGCACCCAGTTCTCCCATATTACAGAGAAAGATGGTGAAGCCCAGAGACCTAACTTAAGTCACAAAGCAAACACCGCTCAAATTCGCCTCTCCTCCCCTCACAGGTTTTCCTGCTCTGGCCTTAACAGTAAAGCTTAGCTCTACATAGTCCATTAGTAACAAGAGCTATAAAGCAATATATTGTAAATGGTGTGTGCAGGAAGCTTAAAGTGAGGTCAGAGATTCTGTGTGGGACAAGGTGGTGCCAGGTCTCATCCTCTGGATAGAGAGACCAGAGAGGAGAGTGATACATCCTGCTGGCTCCAAGTCAGCCTGACAGGATTCCATCTTAGACTAGCAAGCTAGTCTTCCTTGTGGCCTGTGGGTAGTAAGCCTCCCCGGAGAACTGAGTACACAGACCAACTCATTTGTAGATAGCCGTGTTGTGTCACAATGTCAATGTCAAAAGTTCAGTCGCTCCTGTGAGTCTATGTCAAGCCTGTCACTAGAGTCCACAGGGAAAGAAGGCAGAGAGTGAAAGGAGAAGACCAACAGGAACACACATGCCTGATCTAGAGTAATGGCTCCTCTCTGTGTTGACTTCATTGCTACTTTATGAGAACAAAAGGCCACCACTGCCCTGCCAGAATCTCTGAATAGTTAAAAAAATAAACATATTCACATGTTTATTAAGATTTTTAATTTTGAAGTAGAAAAAAAAAAGACAGACAAGTTGATGGATGAATGGATCGATGGCTGGTGAATGAATAGGTGATTGGTACACGTAAGATAGGCAGATGGTAGGTGGATATAGTCGAGAAATGGATGGGTAAGAACAGAAAGTCTACAGATGATAGAAGGAAAGATTAGATAGATAGATAGATAGATAGATAGATAGATAGATAGATAGATAGATAGATGAGATGGATTGGTAATTATAGAAAATCTACAGATGATAGAAAGAAATAAGCAAACAACATTTGAAATGTAAATAAAGAAAATATCTAACAAAAATACTATAAAAAGAAAAAAAGAAAGAAGAGATGGATGGGTAATTATAGAAGATCTACAGATGATAGATAGATAGATAGATAGATAGATAGATAGATAGATAGATAGATAGATAGACGATAGATAGATAGATAGATAGATAGATAGATAGATAGATAGATAGACGATAGATAGATAGACGATATATAGATAGATAGATAGATAGATAGATAGATAGATAGATAGACGATAGATAGATAGATAGATAGATAATAGATAGATAGATAGATAGATGATAGATAGATAGATAGATAGATAGATAGATAGATAGATAGATAGATAGATAGATAGATAGATGATAGATAGATAGATAGACAGACAGACAGACAGATAGATGATAGATAGATAGACAGTAGATAGATAGATAGATAGATAGATAGATAGATAGATAGATAGATAGATAGATAGACGATAGATAGATAGATAGATAGATAGATAGATAGATAGATAGATAGATAGATAGCCTTGGCAATGCATTCTCATTCATTAAAGTTGGAAGTGCTACCTGTGCTTCCCGAGAGCTGATATCCCTCAAGCTTGCCCCTTTTACCGCCATGTTCTCACCGAGTCTTGCCAGGGACTGTAATTGTTATGATTATGTTTGTACCATAAAGGGAACAGACTTCGGACCATTTAACAAACCACTCCTGTGCTCGACCAAATAGAGTTAGCTTAACCAGGAATAACAAATTTCTGATGCTTAATCAGAGCAGAAGAGGACACAAAGCCCCTCCTAATCCCATTGCTCTCTAGTGTCCCATAGCTACCATGCTACACTGTAGTGAGATGGAGAAAGAATGGAAAAGAATTCACCAGAATTGTACCTAGGCCTCATGGGGCCTGGCCCATTATTTTTACCATAGCCTCTACCTGTCTAAATGGGATGCCATCAAGAAGCAGAAGTCTCTAGCTATGGGCTCAAGCCAGCCCAGTTTGAATCCAGCCTTGGTTCCACAAAGCTGAGGAGAGCTGACTCACAGTGTACCATCCCAGGTGTCTGTGATAGTTAACACTGTCAACTTGATAGGATCCGCAACCACTTAGGAGATAAGTCTCTGGGTGTGTCTGTGGGAGAATCTCCACATTGGGTTCACTGGGATGGGAAGACCCGCCTTAAATATGGATGGTACCGTTCGTTCCACGGGCTGGGCCCATGGACTGAATAAAAAGGTTCCACATCAGCGTTCATCACCCTCAGCTTCCTGACAGCAAAACTCACGGACACCTACCTCAAGGTCTCCCCGGGCCCCCAGATTGTGCCGTAACCTCAAACCATGATGACATTAAACCCTTCTTTTCTTCAGTTGTGCTTGTCAACTTTTATCCCAGCAATGTGTAAATTAACCAACGTGACTAATGCAGAGGGAATCTCGTGGCATTTGGTGGCACCAGATGTCTTGATGCCGTCCCCTCCCCCTCCCCTCCAACACCTCTCAGCAACACTATCTGCCACACAGGTCACCTGTGACAGAGAAGACTTGAATTTGTGGAGCTAGGACTATCTAGCTGGGTGTCTCTGTCTGGGTCACCCCAGGATAGGAGTTAAGCCAGTGAAGGTATGACGCCTCCCAGCTAAGAATAATAGTCCTCATCGCCTACCTATATTTTCTTTCGGCCTTTGCAAGAATTATGGTATATGAGATGGCATGAGTAAATGCCTCCCATACATCGGGTACTCTGTACATTTCAATTCCTTAAGCCGTCCTTGGGGGTTGGCTGTTTCATGGGGGTTATATCGTTTGCGATGCCCTCAAACATGTTCTGAGGCCCAAAATGACCTCCACCTCCAGAATGCAGGGTTGTAGGTATGTACCACCACACCTAGTTTGTCTAATAATGGATCAAATCCAGGGCTTTGTATGTGCTAGACAACCAGTCTTCCAACTGACTCAGCTCAAAAATCTTACTTGTAGGCCTAAAGTCCTTCTGGCTAGCCTTCTCCTGCAGTGAAAAGTAAATACATGGACAGAGTTAAGTTTACAAGTATTCCCGCTCTGGACTTTGGTGGAGGTACTTTGTAAAGAATGTGGCGTAAGAGAAGGTACCCAGTAGATAGAGTTAAGAACGGACATTTATGAATAAACAAGGACAATCAACTGTCCTTAATCCTATAGCAAATTTGGGGAAACTGAGGTTTAAAGATATAAGTCTCTTGCTCAAGTCGTTATCTTTTTTAAATTTTATGTGTATGAATGTTTTCCCTGTGTGTGTGTTCATGTACCGCATGCATGCAGTGCCTGCAGAGCCCAAAAGAGGGGTGTCAGATCCCCTGGCATTACAGAAGGCTGTGACCCACCATGTAAGTGCTAGGAACTGGACCTGGACCCTCTGGGGGAGCAGTCAGTGGTCTCAACCGCTGAGCCATGTCTCCAGCTCCTGAAATGACTTTCAACCTGGGATCAGGCTTCTTACTTTTGTACAAGGAAAGCCATTATAAGTCATTCCTGCGGTGGTGGTTTCTTCATTTGCAATGTTCAGCCCTATGAGTATTCCCGTTCTCTTTCTGGCCTTTCCCATCCTAACCTTTGCTGTAACTAGACAGGCCACAGCCCATGGACCTAAAGCACAAAGACAGAGACTCAGGTCAAACACACTGTTCTGAGGAAATCACATTAAAGGCAGGTCCTATTTGGGGACCTGCCCCTTTCTTCTTTCAAGCTGGCCTTGCGAGGACAGTTGAGTAGTTTCCCTCTTGGATCTAAACTTACATTTTCAAGTGGCTCAGATTTCCAGGATGGCAAAGCTTCTTTGATAGAGATCAAGTTCAGCTTTGATCATGAGACCATTTCCCACTTCCCTGTGAATTTTGACCAAAGCAGGGAAACTGAGCCAGGCATACTCATCAGCCCAGGGTGGATGCTTGCAGATCAAGGCAGAAGACAGACAGGGAGGACAGCAGGGTCCCTGAGCACCACAGGAAGGCTCCCCATTGGCACCAAAACCCATGAGGAAGAGAGAAGCACTTTAAATAGAAATAAAGCACATAAAACACCCTCTTTCTCCCTCCCTATGTGCTTTCAGATAAACACACACGGTGCAGGCCTGTAGAAAGGGGTGGTTTTGTTCTGAGCATAAAAATGGACTTAGAAGACTTGTGTTTCCTGCTTGCTCACTTCCCTGACCACAAATACTTTTTATTGTAAGCCCTGAAAAAAATCAAGGGATATTTAATAAATTAACACTTCAGCAGCTTGGGGGGGGGGTCCCCTAGTCAGTCTGTATCCGGTTACCAGCCTCCTGTTCACCGAGTTCTGGCAGGAAGTCCCGCCTCACCTCTCTTCATTCAACGAGCAACATTATTTTCTACTGCTGCTGTGTTTTATGTCTTGACAATACATTATTGGATTGCTATATTATGATATTTCTGCCCTGCTCCTACCCCCCCCAACCTCCCACCCCAAGTAATCCTTCTTAAGGAAGAGAGACCAAGTCTGGAATGCAATGAAGTAAGCAGAGAAGATTTTATGGCGTTTCGCAAATTTCTCTTGGCCTCGGAGACGGCAAAATAATCGTACAAAGAAACCAAGCCCTTTGCCTGCAGGACAATACATGGGTTTTTATTAAAAGAGGAATTTAAATGCCTCCTGTGCGCAGACTGTTTTAACTAGAAAGACTTAGAAAATTAATTTCTGCCTATAATCTCTTATAGATAATACTATAAAAATAGTTCCTTTTAAAGTAGCATATTTCATGCAAATATCAAAAAGCCTTTTATCTGCGTTCAAGATTTCTTGTTCTATTTCTGTCCCCTGTTTCCTCCTCTTAGCTCGAGGATCAGGCTTTGGAGAGCCAAGCTTGTTGCTAAGGGGCAGAACCCAGAAGCAGGGCCCAGAGGCAGGAGGAAGGTTGGACCCAAGCATTATACAAGCGGAGAAGCGGAGGGGCAAACCTAGCTTCCTACTATGTGCTGGGCACTATGTCAACACTGGGGTAAGGATACAGTGGGTTCCCACAGCAAGCAGGGCAGAATTCCAGCCCCACATACCAGGAAGTTGTATGTTAGAGTCAGAGCTGGGCATGGAGAGGGAAAGAAGAGGAATCGAGATCCTTGAAGGAGTGTTCTCCAAATTCCTCATGCACAAGCCCCTTCAAGATGTTTGAATGACCTAATACCCTGGATGGTATTATTTACTTAATACTTTCCATTTGATAATAATTTAATTTTGCTCTAATTTACTCTCAGTCTAAACAATAATGTGGTTTTGTTTTTGTTTTTGTTTTTTTGGAAAACTATATATCAGTGATGGATGTTCAAGTTGTACTTTGTGCCAAGATTAATTGAAGGGAGCCTAAAACTAGTAGCATAAAGAAATGTTCATCTAGAGAGTCCTAAAATTATTCCAGCCATTCCACTAGGCAGTCCCATCACACTCCCAGGGGACCACTGGCTTACAAACAGAAGAAACTAAGAGGGGAATGGGGGCCCAGGTAGGAGGTAACCATTGGTAGAGAGGGGTTTACCAAGCTCAGTATTTATTGTTGGGGGAAGAGCCATCTAGTACCTTTCTATATCAAGGAAGATCTTATGGGAATACTTAATGTTAACATATCGCTAGGTCTGTATTAGACTAGATTGGGTATTTATTTGTTTATGTTGTACTAGGACTCCAACCCAGGACACTGGACATGCTAGGTAACTGTCTTTCTACTGAACTGCACCCCTGCCTCAGGTTGCTAGGTCTCAGAAGATCAATCCCAAGTCACTACACTCATTGGAATGCCCATCCAAACATACACTCTGCCAACACTGTCCATTTGAGCTGTGACTGAGAGGAAAGCTCTGCTCCCTGTTGCCTTCGACTACCATCTATATGATAAATGCCTTGCTGGTTCACTTACTCCAGTCAGGATGCACTAATAAAATCCTGTGGACTTAGCAATTTAGACAACAACGGGACTCTATTCAATGCAGTTCTTGTGGCTTAGCAATCCAAAATCAAGATGCCAGTAGAACTTCCAGAAAGGCACACTGTCTGGTATAAGATGTTACCTTCTCACCACATCCTCATCTGGTAGTCGAAGGTATTTATGATTCCCAGAGTCTACCAGACAGAGCTACAGAGAGAGATTAGCCCACCTAATCTCTTCCATAGGACCCCATCTCCCAACACCACCACTTTAGGGCTTCAATGAGTCCCTAGGAAACATAAAAGTAAGCATACATCAATAGGAATCATGCATTGGTTAGAAATGACAAAATTCAAAGGAATGGGGCTGGTGAGATGGTTCAGTGGTTAAGAGCACTGACTGCTCCTCCAAAGGTCCTGAGTTCAAATCCCAGCAACCACATGGTGACTCAAAACCATCTGTAATGAGATCAGACGCCCTATTTTGGTATGTCTAAAGACAGCTACAGTGTACTTACATATAATAATAAATAAATCTTTAAAAAAAATTCAAAGGAATGAAGACTTCAGAGTTAGCATCAAAAGATCCATGAGGTAGCTTGTAATTCTAGTATTTCATTATACCATTTTGTGTGCATGTGAAGTTGTGTACTTATTCAGACAGGTAAACATGTTTATGGACAGAAGGTTTAAAAAACATGAAACTATACAAACTTGACATGCGTTAGTTCTGGAACTGTCTCAAGGCTGCATAAAGAATATTATTTGTTTGTTTGTTTGATTGTTATTTATGTGTTTGTGTGTGTGTGTGTGTGTGTGTGTGAGAGAGAGAGAGAGAGAGAGAGAGAGAGAGAGAGAGAGAGAGAGCATCCCATGTGTGTGTCAGTGCCCCTGGAGGCCAGAAAGAAGAGTAAGATTCCATAGGGTTAGAGTTATAGGCAATTGGAAGCCATGCAATGCGGATGCTGGGAACTGACCACTGGTCCTCTGAAAGAGCAACAACCTCTCATAACCCGGAACCATTTCTCCGGCTCAAGAACATTATCATTTTGAAAGTATTGAACACAGATTTAATCCTAGTGGGATCACTTCCTCGATGTCTAGTTTAGCCAACTTAGATCCCCTCACTAAACCTCTCTTTCCTTTCCAGAAAGATGGAGGCTTAATGATACAGACCTCATAGGTTGGCTTCTTTCCCCTTGTTCAGCAAATTTGCAACACCTGACTTTAGGATGGTCTGGAGACGGCTAATATGTTCACCTTTCGGGAATGCACCTCTCTGTGTTCACTGGACATGTGAGTAGCCGGTTCATAGGAACATTCGGTGCTCAACTCCAAAGTCAGACCATGGAGAAAGGTCAAGAAATCCTCACTCCTACGCTGCCCCATCAATGCCCAACCACCTCCAGGCAGCTTGTAATGAAGACAAGACAGACAAAAAGAAAGACAAAGGTTTGCCTGCAACCTGGCATTTCTAAGTAGAAGCTAATGAACCAAGCATTTTTGTTTTGTTTTGTTTTTTTCTTACACAGAACAAATGTGCCTTAAATGTCCCTGGGCCACGTATCTAGAACTGCCACTTCCAATTTTCCCTCACAGCTACATCAGAAAAATGTTAACCCTCTTCAATTTAGTTTGCTTTTATTTGTATTCAGACTAAGATAGAGCGTGTGCCAGGGGACAACTTGACCATTAAAAGAAATTCTATTTGACTACATATATTTTTATCAATTTGGGAAAGCAATCAAAGCAGGCATTTTCACTTAAAAGCTTGGAAATAAGGCTGATATCATCTGGTTGCAGGGAAGCTGGGGAAATCACTAGAGGGAGAGAAAAAAACCTATCGTGTATCCAGTTTCACATGACTGTTGTCATGTACAGGATGTATATTCAAATGTGTTTGCATATTTCTAAATTGATCATACATCAAAATTAGAGCCATATTGCTCCCCTTACATTGAAATTGTTTACGTAGAAAATATCGTGCCAAATAGTCCCTGCCTTCATCCCGAGTTGTGGCTGATTGAAGAGCAAGATAAAGGCACTTAGGTCCGCAAACAAAAAAGTCTATACGCACGTCAGAAATCAAAAAAAGGTGTGATTTCAACACAAACTCCATTATCAGCAAAAAGCGAAGGAATAAGGGAGAAAGATTGCTGGAGTTTATGCAAATTCAGAGATAGCAAAAAGCATATACTTACACACCAATAGACTAAAAATTAGGGGTTGGTTAGATAGCAGTAGAATGCAGTTTGATGTGGTTCAAAACAGTCTGTGGATGCCGTTTTAGACCCACATGACAGAGTGAATTAGAGTTATTTTACAAGAGACAGATACAGCCCACTAAGGGGATCCATTTCCTAGTTTACTATGGGAAACGGTAATTTAAAACTGACTCTTGGTGTTCGAGTTATTTCTGGAAGAGTCGAGTCGATTTCAATAAATTCAGTTGAATTTTTCCCTCTTCCACGCCCAGTCGTTTATCTTTATTATTATTTTTTTAATCCATCACTTGTTTTGTGTTTTTGTTTTTCCTACTTCGGGCTCAAAACCTCGGTCCAAGTATAAAGTGGTCCAAGCGATAATTTGACAATAACCCTGTAAATCCAGGTCATGTTAGGATGACGTAATAGTAGATTTGATGGAGCTTAAAGGAGTTTTAAAGATTAGTGCGTCCCCCAGATTTCAAACATCAACTATTTTGTTAGTGAAATCATGCGCTGAGCTCCAAGATGTGATTTCAGGTTGGATGATGTTTTATTAGTAGCCACTGGTCCAAGATAATAGAACGAAGGAAAACAGTTGAGGGGGATTGTAAAAGCCAAATCGTGCACGGAAGGTGGGAATGGAAGCCAAATGGGGATGAAGACAAGGGTGCATGACTTCGGGCGAAGCCAGTGTAGGAAATCTTTGTGACCTTGATGTCAAGACAGTTTAAATGTTCTTTCCTCTGCACCTTCCCTCTTCCTTGCCTAAGATCCTAGTTAAAACTGTGATGTTTAGCCAGCTCCAGCTAAAACAGAGTTTCTTAGCCTGTGGGTCGAGACCCTTTGGGGAAATCGAACAACCCTTTCCCAGAGGTTACTTAAGACCATCGGCAGACACAGATATGTGACAACTCACAACAGTAGCGAAATTACAGTTATGAAGTAGCAACGAGATAATTGGATGACTGTGGGTCACCACAATGCGAGGAACTGTGTTAAAGAATCTCGGCACTGGGAAGTTGAGAACCACTGTTTTAAAGAGTAGGCAGAAAGGAATTGATTCATGCCAAGCATGTGACCACTAAACCTTAGCACATTCACCCTTTCTTCCTTTACCTAACGGCCTCTCCTCCGAACAAACTACATTTCTTGACCACTGAGCATCCTCCAGACCCTATTTGTTACAACACTGATTAATACAGAATTCATGTGTATTAGAGTCATTATAACCTTGCCTTTCAAGGTGTGTGTGTGTGTGTGTGTGTGTGTGTGTGTGTGTGTGTGTGTGTGTGTGTGTCTTATTGGGACATAGTTTCCCTATGTAACAACAGCCCTGGCTGTCCTGGAACTCACTCTATAAACCAGGCTGGCCTTGAACTCACAGAGATCCACCAGCCTCTGCCTCCCGAGTGCTGAGATTAAAGGCGTGAGCCACCACCACCCGACTGCCCTCACCTCTTTTAAATACTTTTGCATTTTCGCTGGTACGTTTTGTACAACTCTAAGGTTTTACACATCAGAAATGGAATAATCTCCAGAGAGTAGCTGTTAATTAGCTTCAACCGAAGTATTTTCGGAGAAAGAGATCATGTTTCCAAGTAGATATCTCTGAAAGTCCTCAGGGGCCCTATTTTCTTTACAGATTGAGAACATGGGCTAGACTCAGGTTAACCCCCTGTGTAGCATGAAGCATCTGCTACTGTAATGTGGGAATCAGGTTGTCCATGAAAGCAGGCATAGGAACGGAAAGGTTGCCAGCTTTGAGGGTCAGGTGAACTTATCCCAGTGACCTACCGTCAGATGTATCATGTGCTCTTCCCAGTGTCCTCATTTGTAAAGTAAGAATACTATTTACAGAGTCTACTGTTTAGGACTTGAGCCTTTACTTACTCAACTGTCAGTAAGATGGCACCAAGGAGATTACAGTGCCTGAGTGAAAACAGAAGGTAAGTCTTGAAATACTCTGTAAACTGGGGTAGTTTGAATGAGAGATCACCCTATAACTTCCTCTGTTGGGACACTTGGTCCCCAGCCTGGTGCTACCCTTTGGGAAGGTTATGTAACCTTTAGGAAGTATAACTTTGCTGAAGGAAATGACTTTCTGGGAGTGGGTGTTGAGGATTTCCTTTACCCCGCTTCCTGTTCTTGCCGTCTACTTCCTGTGTGTGGATGAAATGTGACCGGTCCACTGCCGGCTCCTGCCGTTTCTGGTTCCTATTGTCCCTCACTGTTGCTTTGCTGCCTGCCATGATACATTGTATCCCTCTGGAAATGTAATCTGAATTAAACCCTTTGCTCCCTCACTTGCCTTTTCTTGGAGTGTTTTATCCGGACAAGAGAAAAGTAACAAATACACAAGCTAACAAGAGCCGCCTGGAATGTTTATGTATCTTTCCAGCTAGCTGGATTCCTGCTAATGTGTCACCATGCTTGGAACCAACAAGAGAGGACTGAGTTGCTTAATATCATTTTATTCAAACAATTATCTTCTATCTTGGAGAGTACTCAAAAAAAAAAAGATTTTAAAATATTGAGTGCCTGACCCATTTGTCACTTTACAGTTTTCTCAACTCAGCGATACCAGGTCTAACTCCCTTCTCCCCTCTGTTGGCACCAGCATCAGGAACACTGGGAGACTTTTTCTTTTATAGACTGTCATATCACCATTTGCATCAAATAGGCGGGAATTTGGATTTGTAACAATGCTGGTCAGGAAACCGAATGGGCAGTGTATAGTCCAGTGCCTGATCTCTGTACTTCACTCAAGAAATCAGTCTCATGAGTGAGCAGGTTAACCTTCCTTGTCTCTTCATCACTAGGCCCATCTCAACTCTCTAATTCTCCCAAGTTTTAGACGCCACTGGAAAAACCTGAAACCGGAGAGAGCTTTGCTCTCCTGCGTTGTAAGAACCACCTATCATGCAACTATGGCTGTTATCAAAGAAGACTGCCATGCTAGCCTATCCTAGACTTGGAACCAGGCTATATGAAGACAAGAAAGTGTCCTAGGCTTTTGTCTGCTTCCCTTTTTTCCATTCTTCCAGAGCTCACTTTAACCTGTGAAAGTCCTCCAGAACCAAATCGCTACTCGGTGGCTTGTGTGCCTCTAAAACAAGTTCCAAGAGAAAAAAAAAAGTGACAAATCTTAATTTTCTCTACTGTAAAACATTCAAAACAGTCTAAGGTCCCTCGGCCCTCTGGGGATTGCCGTGAAATCCATTCCAGTGTGGCGAGAACTCCCCCCCCCCCACCAACCAGGTAGTCTCACCACCATTACCTTTATGATTAATTCCACTGCTAAAAACCAGCACCAAGACTTGTACCTCAAACTCACTTCAGTGACAGGAAAAATTCTTGGTCAGCCATCCTGGAGGCTATGAGTACATGATTTCAGGTTGGAAGTAGTAAGGATGTCTTTAAATTAAAACCTCAAAAAAATTAAGTCATGGGAATCCCGGCATGGCAATTCAAAACTGATCTCTTAGAAGAGGACACTAAGGTAAAATGTATATTGTATTAATTATGGAATACGGGCTCCATAGAGATATAAGGTTTAATGGGGAGTATGGACTCTCCTCTTGAATAGTATCTAAAATAATTTTCTCAGAAAGTCAAAAAATGGATCATGGTCAAAGAGATGGTCTGTAGGGTAGAGGTACTTGCTGCCAAGCCTGACAACCTATGTTTGATCTCTGGGATGCACATGGTGAATGGAAAATGTGGCTCCCACAGACTGTCCTTCCCCCCCCTCTCTCACACACACACACACACACACATCACACATCACACATCCCAGACATATGCACTCACCCATACAGGCACACACATGGTAACACATAGTATAACATACACAGTAACCCACTCAGACACACAATAATACAGATTTTCTCTCTCTCTCTCTCTCTCTCTCTCTCTCTCTCTCTCTCTCTCTCTCACACACACACACACACACACACACTCCCTCAGAGATACCCATGGTAGGTAACACATTCTCGCACACACATTCACACGTACACACACTCCCAAACACAGTAGCACATACTTGTCTTTCCCCCACACACACACACACACATAAGAAAGCACAATTTCTTTCCATTTCCAAAGCACCTTCTTCCTGTAAATAAGTGGTAATAAAGCAGTTCTAAATTATTCTTATCTCTTTGTTATTCAAGTCCCATAAGGGCCCTTCATGAAGATTTTGTTAACTGAGTTTTCTTAATTAAAAATGGGTTTGCTTAAAATACTCTATAATCTAGCTTTATGCAGTGAATAAGAATTACCTTTCATTGAGAGCTCACAAATGTCAGGGCACTGTTTTCAGCATATTCATGCACATCATCTGCTTTTATCTCCAGGACAATCCATTATGTGTTATATGGACAATTATTTTCCTCCACTCCCAGGACAGCCAGTCTGCAAGAATTTTAGAAACTCCATTGGTGTCCTAAAACAATAAGATGATAACACAGAAATAACTTAGGACCATTTGATTCTAAGCCCTTTCTATGAACCAGATTGCTAATGTGTTTCTTAATTAGGGTAGTTTAACTTGGAGGCATCAAGGAAGGGTTCAATAAAGTTGAACACCTGAGCTATATCTGCCTTTTACCAGTTTCGTGGTGATACAATGCCCCCACCAGAAGGCAAGCAAGAGAAGGAAGGGTGGTTTTAGCTTAGAGCTCCTGAAGGAATGTAGTCCATTTCATGAGGAAGACATGGCAACAGTAGGGGAGCACATGGGGACAGGAGGAAGCTGACTCATCACATTTCAGCTGCACATGGGAAGCAGAGAACTAGAACAGGAAGCAGATCCAGGCCCACCCTCCAGTGATATAATTCTTCCCCAAAGTTCTGCCTTCTAAAGGCTCCATAGCCTTCCCAAACAGCGCCACCTACTGGCGACCAAGTGTCCAAATGCAGGAACCTGTGGGGGACATTCTCATTCCAACTACCACAAGCTATAAGGTGAGGAAGCAAAAACATTAAAAATCAACTGACTTTAAGCCCTTTCACGCAACCATGTTGCCAATTAAGATATTTTAACTTGCAGAGTACTAAAAAAAACAAACCAAAAAAAGTAGACTTTAATAAAAGTTTATTCATATTATTGTGATTTTGTGTGCACGATAGCAGGATAGTGGAGCGTGCACTATTCTTGTGAGCACAGATGCCCATGGAGGCCAGAGGAACTGGAGTTACAGGCAAGCATAAGCTGCATGCAGATGCTGGGAACAGAGCATAGATCCTCTGCAAGAGCAGCAACGGCGCGTATCCACTGTGCAATGTCTGCAGCACTGAAAATTTGTTTTGTAAAGTTGAACACCTAACCTGTATGCCTCTTTTATCATTTCTTCAACTAAACAATTGCCAGCCTTTATTCTCTTCCCTTCTGTGAGTACAACATCACCAACTCTGGGTCTCTACATTTATTTTTATTTTTACACTTGTGTATGTGTATATAACAGACACAGTGTATATGTGTGTGTGGGGGGGTGCTACTGAAGTTGATATCACATTGTCTTCCTCTATCACCCTTCACCTTATTATTTTGTTACAGATACCCCTAGAAACACCAGGCTTTCAAATGGGTGCTGGGGGATCCCAATCAGGAGTTCATAAGAGCAAGTGTTTTACCCACTGAACCATCCTTCCCAATCCAACCCTCTGCCTCTTTTATAGACTGTATCACGCATTTGTTACATTTGGTAGGCAAGGATTGAATTTGCAACAATGATGGGCAAGAGGCAGAGCCTCCGGCTGCAGTGTCGTGCCCCACCACCTTCCACTTCAGAATTTCACTCACTAAGGCAGCTCCACCAGTGGACAGGCCTCAGTCTCCATCCCTGGGCACAATTCAGTGCTCCAACTCCCAACCTCAGCTTACCGCAAATCAGGAGGGACTTTCCTGCAATGAAGCAAGTTAAAAGAGACCTATGTCTGCTCTCAGCTGACACCTCGTAAGGGTAGTAGCCACCATCGACAAATGCTTTATTGTAAGTTCATTCTGCATAGCCAGGAAGGGTGTCACATCGTCAGCAGGTGTCACAAAGTCTCACCCATGATGACTTCTAAGTCTCACCGCTGTCAGGTAGTTGATTAAGTTCAATCAACGATCCCAGGTACAGTCACAAAATCATCCAGTCAGTGGGTGACAGGCCTGGGAAGATTAACCCATCTGCCTCCTTTCCTTTAGTTCTCTACTGATCTTGCTCCCAGCAGTGGCTGCTGCTACAGGGAGCGTTAAGGGATAAGGAGCCCAAGTAAGTCTCCCTTCTTCCATTCTAGAAAGAAAACAGAAGCAGTCAGAGAGGGCAGGGTTGTTGTGCCCTGATGAGAGGGAACCAGTCCCCAACTTCAGGAATCCACAGCCCAAACCTCAGCCAATTTTCTCCCCAGGAGAAGCAGCATGGAATGTAAACTTCTGCAGAGAACTAGATTTTTTTTTGTACAATTTCAACAATTATTTGGTTATTAAAGAAAAAAAATATCTGGGCTTGGAGATGACAGAAGGGCACATCCAATGGGGATTGGAAAGAGGGGCAGTGTCTAGGTAATAAAGAGATTGTTCAGAATAATTTGCAAGTAAAAGCCTAAGAACCCATAACCTTACCAGCACCAACAGAACGGAAGACAATCACTCTCAGAAATGTGTCTATCCACAGCAAGGTGTATGCCCTTGTCTTAGTTAGGGTTTTACTGCTGTGGACAGACACCATGACCAAGGCAACTCTTATAAGGACAACATTTAATTGGGGCTGGCTTACAGGTTCAGAGGTTCAGTCCACTATTATTAAGGTGGAAACATGGCAGCATCCAGAGAGGCATGGTGCAGGAGGAACTAAGAGTTCTAGATTTTGTTCCAAAGGCAGATAGAAGACTGGCTTCCAGGCACCTAGGATGAAGGTCTTAAAGCCTGCGCCCACAGTGACACACCTACTCCAACAAGGCCATGCCTCCAAATAGTGCCAAGCATATTCAAACTACTACAGCCCTGTTCTGTGCTTGCTTTAAGGGTTGTTTTTGTTGTTGTTGTTTTTGGTTTTTTGTTTGTTTGTTTGTTTTAAATCAAGGTAGAAGCAAGAAATCATATAATATTCTTCCCTGTCTTGGTAGCTCAGATGGGAGCAAATGTTGGCCTAGGAGCAAAATATTCTGATCCAGACTCAACCGTGAACTTTCTTTTCCTTCCCAATGTGCCAGAAAGAGGTGGAAGAGCTACTTAGGCAGGTGAAGACAGATTCAACAGCTCAGATCAACTCACTACGAGTTTGATACAGTATTCTTTTTCTCTCTTCACACTCAATTCCTCAGTGCTTGAACCAGGTCTACTACATTATAGGAAGAGGCCAGTCAGAACTTGTGACGTTTAATAAACGAATAAGCATCTATTCATCCACCATGCAGCCTCAAAGATGGCCACCAATATGAATGGGCCTTTCTTCCATGGCATGACAAATAATATTTATTGTCTCATTCTACTTCAGCTCTGGACTTTGAGTAACTCACTAAAAGAGAAGGTGTGTACCTCCATAAATTAAGTGATAGCTCACAGTCAAGGGCCAGGAATTCACCTCTGGGTGAATGTTTACCAGGAAACATTTCAATACAATTTCAAACCTTCATTACCAACATTTTGTAGTGCTCATTTAGAAGAGGGCTTTCTGATAGGAGCTTTATTAAACCCTTTCTTCTTTCTGAGCTTCTGTTTCACAATAAGACAGAACAGAGTTATGCTAGGTCAGAGGCACAAATATGAAGATTATTGATGTACCTTATTTGACATACACAGGGGATTTTGTGTTTTTCTGTAGATATGGATAGTAGAATATTTGAGGAAAAAGGGTTAAGGTCACACACACACACACACACACACCACTAGTTTTAACTGTTAACTTGACACAACCTAGAATAACTTGGGAGGAAAAGTTTTAATGCGGAATTAACTACATGCGGTTGGGTTACAGGGATGTCTGTGGAAGATTTTCTTGACTGTTAATTTGTATAAGATCCAGCCCACTATGGGTAGCACTATTCCCTAATTAGGGAATCCCAAACAGTGTAAGAGACAAGAAAGTCAGCTATGAACAAGCAAGAACGTATTTATTCTCTCTTTGTTCTTTGTCTTAATTAGGGTTTCTATTGCTGTGATAAAACACCAATGACCAAAAAAGCAAGTTGAAGAAGAAAGGGTTTATTTGGCTTATACTTTTACATTGTAGTTCATCACTGAAGGAAAACAGTACTGGAACTCAAATAGGGCAGGAACCTGGAGACAGGAGCTGATGCAGAAGCCATGGAGGGGGTGCTGCTTGCTGGCTTGCTTCCCATAGCTTGCTCATTCTGCTTTCTTATAAAACCCAGGACCACCAGCCCAGGGATCGCACCACCCACAATGGGCTGCGCCTCACCCCTATCCCCATCCCCACACCCATCAATCGCTAATTTAAGAAAATGCTCTATGGCTGGCCCACAGCCCGATGTTATTGAGGCATTTCCTCAGTCGAGGTTTCCTCCTTTCAGATGACTACAGTTTGTGTCAAGGTGACATAAATCAAGCCGGCCCACTTTATTATGGGTGTACGGTGACTTACTGTTGAATCTCTGCCTTGACTTCTCTGAAATGATGAACTATAATTTGAAATTTTAAGGCAGATAACCCTTTTCTTGCCAACATTGCTTTTGTTCAGGATGTTTTGTAGAAACTGTTATAGCAAAATTCTTGAGACAGGCTTAAACGTTATAAAAAATAAAACAAGTTTACTTAGCTCATAATTTGGAGGCTGGAAAAGCCAAATAGCATAGACAGGCTCAGATGAGGGACCTTCTTGACTATGTAACCTTATCTAGGCACACATGGGAATAGGACTACAACAACAAATAGGGAGGTTAAAGAAATTGGTTCCTGGTAACTTAAGGACCTCCCATTTCTTAAAGGCCCCACCTCCTCTCTTTTATATAACAACTGCAGACAGTTTATGAACCTTGAGGGGGCTTACCACATCCAAATCCCAGTGTCTTAGTTGCCTTTCCGATGCTGTGACAAAATGAGAAATAATTTATTTTGGCTCACTCTCCTAGAAGGTTCAGCCCATCACAGTGGGGAAAACATTGACATAGGACCATGACATAGGCCTGACACATCACAGTAGCACCAAATAAGAAGATTATAAACAGAAAGTGAGGTCAAGTGCTAACCCAAAGTCTGCCCCAAGTTATGTACATCCTCCAAAAAGTCCATGACCTTCCCAAACAGTGCCACCAGCTGGGCACTAACACATGAGCCCGTGGAGGAACATTTCATGTTCAAACTGCACCATTAGGTAAATTCAAAAGTCTACAGTTTGATCTGGTATCTGAAGGTCAAAGGTTTCTCCAGAAACAGTTAAGGCTGCCCTCTCTCTGGGTGTCATCATTGCTTTGGGTCCAGATCCTTCAGACAAATTTACTTCCTTGATATCAGCTACCTAAACTGGGAAATCGATAGTGTTCGATTAACCTTCCAAACCGACCTTGCTCTTCCTCTGAAGTCGCAGGAGCTGTCCATAAATGGTTAAGTCACTAAAGCCATTTAATGAAGATGAGCGCTTCGTCAGACTGAGTCGTGACTCTGTGGTGCTTACGTTCTAATACCATGGAGACGTTACTGCCCTGGGCCTTGATTTCCTCGACAGTCAGTGAGTGGATGGTGAGGGTGGGCTGTATGCTGCCATCTGGCCTGACTTTGGACTGAGGGTGGAGGGGTTTGAATGCTACCTAAGCTGTTGCTTCTCAGAGGTGCCCAGATATCAGCACTGGGTGACTATAAACTGATAATTCATCAATGCTATTCTTCTAGTCAATGGAGTGGATAATGTAAGTTGTGAGATGGTAGGGTTTTTTTTCCTCCCTCAGTGGATTCAATAAAGCTATTTTTATTTTGAATGGAAAATAAACATACCCCATAAATGTTGTTTATCTTTTCCGAGCACTACTTGTTATTTCTCAAATTCCGCGAGTCGGTGTTTTGTATGCCTCTCTCCACCCAGAACAAAAATACTGCTAAAGCAAAGGTATCCTAAAAATATCATATGGGTGATAAGAATAAAACTTAAATTGCCTGCATGTGCCCTAAATGCTTTCTAATACAATTAAATTGTGGCTTCATGGTGGCTCTGTGAAGTAGACATGGTGAACCTAAAGCTTATAAGAACAGGAACGAAAAACCAAGCTTAATTTGGTCTGAGTCAAATGACAAGTGCGTCCTACTACGCCTCACTGCCTCCTTGAAAAGTCAGTTTCTCAAACTATGACACTGGTTGAAAGCAAACAGTATGTTAAATATCTCTCTATTACTGTCTGTGAATAAAAGGGGCTATTCTTGTTGGGGGAACTTGTTTCATGCATAGATATGTGCTCATTTCTCCTGTTGTATCCTTAGTGACTGTTGTTTGAGATAAGATCTCACATAACCCAGGCTGGCTAAGCCCATAGCGAAGAATGAGCCTGGACTCTCAATTCTCCTGACTCCACCCTAGAGGTACTGAGATTTTAGGTATTTCTGGTTTATTAAGTGCTGGGGATGGAACCTAGGGTCTTGTGTATAACAGGCAAGCACTCACTGTACCAGCTAAGCTACATCCTAGCCCTTTAGATACTTCCTTTGTTGAATTTTACTTGAAGAGGAGGAGAAAGAGGAAGAGGAGAGAGGAGAAGGAAGAGAAGGGGTAGGAGAAGGGGGAAAAGAGGGAGAAGGGGGAGGAGGAAGAGAAAGAGGGAGGAGGAAGAGGGTGAGGATGAAGAAGAAAGAAGGAGGAGAAGGAGGAGGAGGAGAAGGAGAAGGAGAAGAAGAAGAAGAAGAAGATGAAGAAGAAGAAGAAGAAGAAGAAGAAGAAGAAGAAGAAGAAGAAGAAGAAGAAGAAGAAGAAGAAGAAGAAGAAGAAGAAGAAGAAGAAGAAGAAGAAGTTGTTGATGATTTAAAGTAAGTGTGTGCCTTGATGGGAGGACTGTCATGATGGGGCTAATCTTGGCTACAAACAACAATAACAGTGACCATTTTAAAAACCAAACTTCTAAATAATACTTTGTTTCCATTGTATTTACTTTCATGATTACAGTTCTTCTATTGCACATTAGTATTGGGGGGTTTTTTTCTCATTTGGACTCATTTAGAAATTGTGTATGTGTGCATGTGTGTGTCTTTGTGTGTCCATGGAAAGGCCAGTGGTCAATATCACTGTCTTCCTCAATCTCTCCCCACCTTAGCTTTTGAAGCAGGGTCTCTCCCTAGGCCTGGAACTCAACAAGTTGGTTAGAGTAGATGAACAGCAAGCCCCAGAGACCCTCTTGTCTCCACTTTCCCAGCACTGGGGTTCCAGGAGTGTGATAATGTGCCCAGCTTTTCACACTGGTCCTGCTGATCCAAACCTGGGTCCTTACACTTGGGAAAGAACCAGTCTACCAGATGAGCCATCTCTCCAGCCCCAATGAACAAGGCAAAAGTCAGCAAGGAGACATCAACATCTAAAGTTCCAGGAACACCAACCTAAATGAGGAAGATCATACCCATCAGGGACTTCCTTCATCTCTGTATTAAGTTCCATCCCAGGCAGAGCCATGGGGGGGGGGCACTGAACATGGAAAGGGGTCAGAAACAAAGAAATGTATTAGCCACACAGTCAAGATCTTTTTACACCTTCTCCATTCTTTCTCCTCAATATACCACCATCCCACTCCTATGGCCGGAGTCCCTCCCATCCGAAGCCCCATTTCTCTGGTATAAAGCTCACGATCGTCACATTAAGCCTAATTAGTCACTCACACATCTATCGGATGCTTTTTAACGCCAAAGTCATCCAATCAAATAATAATAATACCAACTTGTCAGTAAGCAAGATGAATAAGCCAAGTTCTCCTTAAGGAAAACCATGAAGAGCAGAGAGTAGAAAACTCAATTGTGTGAAATGACACATACAGCTTCTGTGTATTTAAGTGCTCCAGGGTTAGCAATAAATTCTTAATAGCTTGAAATCTATTTTTATTTTCCACTGTTAAGTCTTTTCTTGGCTACTTGGCAAACATTGGCTTTCTTCTTTTACTTTTCTGCCTTTCCTACCCCAGTGTACAACTGGAAATTTGGATAAAGTAATCATAATTATGAACTATTACAATAAAAATGACAACTCTGTACTGGGAATACCCTCCCCCTCTCCCCAAAGAAGTATAAAAGACATGAACTGTTGCGAACTATTTGGAAGCAGATGAGCTTTCCCGAAACCCTGCTAAGAAAGAGACTTCCAATGTTCAGCAAACAGAGACAGAAAGTCTAGGAGGATGGTTGGTCTGTTCTAAACCCTTTAGAATTCAGAAGTTACATGTGTGATTAACTTTTATACTATCTGAATATCACTCATTTCATAATTATTACAAAATGTATGATAAATGTGCCACGAGTTCCCCCACCCACTCACTCCCACAGCAGACATGACTAATCAATCAAGGAACTCGGTCATACTAAACATCCTTAACAGACACTGATGTTTTCTTCTCATAAGAGGAAGTTTCATCAGTCTCTCCTAACATTTCTTTATTTGTCTCCCTGATGAACAAAAGGGACCTAATCTTATTGGTGAGCTTTGAAAGGAAGGCTATCCATGAGTTGCCAGGGTCTTCCTTTTGGGAGGAGGCACACTACTTTACAGAGCATATGCTTCTAATTGCTCTAAGGCCTCTAAGTTTTTCAGCCAGTTTTCTCCCTGGCCTTTAGGAAGAGCAACAGGTTGGTGCTACCTGAAGTCTCAGTGAGGTTCTCAGAGTGGCATTATTAAGAAAAAGGAGGTCCACTTAGGTAGCAAACAGATTGACATTGTAACAGGAGCAAATGCAGTGTCTTCTCTTGGCTTCTAGCTTTCTTAAACAGATTCAGATTTGGGGCCAGAGAAAAGGGAAGATATTTTGAATTCCCCAAATTCCATTCTCTGTAGTTATTGATTAGGGTTTTGGGAACCCACGAGCAATATCATACATTTCTAGAGCTATAAAATTTATAGCTACAAAGGTCTGTGACATCAATGTTGTTTAGGGTGATCTGATGACTAGACCCTATATTAAGAAAAACTCTCTTGTAATCAAAAACCTAAGACTCCAGAGGAGATCACCAGTTTTGTCTTAAGTGCTGACTTAATCCGTCCCAGGCAACTTATCCAATGGGTAAATCTCATGATCCGGACTCCTTATAGATACACACTCCTGGCAGAGATGTAAATTGATACCACCTTTTGGGGGGAGGGGCTAATTTGACAGTACAGCCACATTGTAAATTTACTTACACGTTGTCATGGAAATTCCACTTCTGTGGATCTATCTCACGATGTTTGCACAAAAATAAATTCCTGAGTTCATTGCAAAACCTATTGTAATGATGGAAAAATTGACACTCTCTAAATCCCAAGCTATAACTTAAATAGCTGTGAATATTATGACTTGGATTCTAGCGGTTAGCCTTTTGGATTAAGTGTATTGTATTGTGTCTCAGTGAGTGAGATGGAGACAAGAAGAAAAGAAATACCTACCTATAATTCTGCATTTCTTCCATCTCAAATGTTAAATGAATCTGTTGTTGTTATTGTACAACTAATAATTAATAAAAATGAACACTGCTGTCACAGTATTAATTCATAATCATCTTTTTTCCTTAGATGCTGCTCTGATATCATTTAGAATGATCCCATCACTGAGCCTAAAGCTGAAGAGGTGATGCAAAGGATGCTGTCTGATAGACCTGGGACCCAAGTAGTCTGGAGAAAGACTTTGGCCAGCCCTGTGCATGTCCTGGAAACCCCTCTCTCCTATTGCAAGCCCAACATGACCGTGGTTGAGGGAACCAGTACCTTGATTGTATCTGTATATGTGTATATATGTATGGATGAATATGGATATGCACCTATATATTTACTTATATACATATATGTGTATTTGTGTGTATATGTACATATATGTGTAAATATGGTTGAATACACACACACACACACACACACACACACACACACACACACACACAGTTGGAAGAGACGTCAGATTCCCTGGAACTGGAGTTACAGGTGGTTGTGAGCTGCAATGTGGTTGCTGGGAACTGAACCCAGGTCCTCTACAAGAGCAGCCAGTGCCCTTAAGCGCAGAAGCACCTCTCCAAGACCCTTAACTTTTAAGGTAAGAGACGAACGTCATTCAAGATTTCCATTCTGCTTCTCAATTCAGAATGCCCAAGCGCATCATAAACAGAGACCGTCTCCATTCAAGTTTTAACTCAAGGTCGCTGCCCTTGAGAAGGGCCTTCTGAAGTATTCTGTTCGCATTCTAAAGGCTGAGTGAGTGTCCTCTTTCCCTTCAACTCAGATTTACTTGACCTGTTCTTCTTCCTAAGAAAGCGGAACTACAGAAAAAGATTTCAGAGAGTGCTTTAAAACAAAAACAGACACATTTAAATTTCTTTAAATAAAGCAATTCTATTTATTTCTTGTTATTGCTGTGTGTACACATAGCGCATGAGGAGGAGGGGCATGTACAGAGGTCAAAAGGCAACTTGGTAGAGTTGGTTCTTCCCTCTACCTTTCCTGTGGGTTCCACAGATGGATCTCATTCCACAGACTTCAGATCACCGGGTTTCAGTGGCAAGGGTTTTACCCACTGACTCTCCATGCTGCCTCCTTCAACGGCATTGAACCCCTCCCTAGACTGAACATGAGCTGTCCCCATTGTCCTATAAGTGTCTCATCCACTTGGGCTTTCTCCAAACTGGATGACATCTCCAGAAAGATGCAGTAGGTTGTCCTGACATTGTATGTATTCTGATGTCAATACCACTTCCTCAGGACAGGTCCCCTCCCCCCCCCAGGAGTCCATCACATACTCGGGTGATGTCATGTGAACCTTATTTCCATTTTGGCCAATAAAAGGCTAGAGTCCGTAATTAGGTAGTGGAGGAGGAAAGGTGGGACTGGAGGTGAGAGAGTGAAGGCAGAGAGGAGAGAGGAGACTGGCAGGAGAGAGAGGACAGAAGAGGAGAAGCCGTGATGGAACAGAGTATTGCCTTAAACCACTGTAGGCCTGTTCACACCTATTAATTTGCTCTCGAAGTATGTCCAATGAGAGTGAGTAGTTTTGTGTCTGCTGCGTGCCACATCTTCCCACAATGTAGCCCGACATGTGCAATCGGCTCTATCGACCTATGGGTAAACTGAAGCTCTTAGAAGCAGCTGAGAACGTTTCTTGTTTATGAAGTAGCCGAGACTCTAATCAATCCTCCCACTTTGGGTTCTTGGCGTGAACTCTTCAATCCACAGAAAACCCGGTGGATCAAAGGTACCTCTAAGCCGATGCGTTTCATTCTATTGGAATAAATGAGTCCAAACTCTTTCGGTGGCCATTGCTGTCCTATCACTGTGGTTCCTTAGTAGGTCTAGCAGCACACCATTGTAAAATCCCAGCCAAGGAAACGAACACAAGCTTCCCCTGGAATCATTGGTAGACAGAGAGCCTTGCCAACTGGTAGCAACAGAGAATCCTTTACAAAAGATGAGGACTTGGAATTTGTTCCTTGAACGAAGATGAGTGGAAGTAGGAGGCATTTAGAGAAACCGAAATATTACAGTGAAATGACAATCACTATGGTTTTCCCATCCTTCCAAAACACTTGTGCCAGCACCCTAGAGACCCTTGGAGGGAGCGTGCGCATTGCAGGGAGCATTCTCTGAAAATGCCTTAGGTTCAACTGAGACCTAAGAGTTAGGGTGCTGCACAGGGTTTTCTGTAGACTGCTTACTGGCCCCTTACTTCTCCTAAGGGCTAGGTAACTTATCTACTGACCCATTCTTTTCATTTAACACAATAAATGTCATTTTTATGCTACATACTCTGCAAATACAAGGCTACCACAGCCTTCCCTCCAATTGCACTACTTCTCCACAGAGGAGGACCAGGCTCTTAAAAGTTCTAACCTTCTCTCAGCACTTGGGACTTTTGTGTCTATGTTTCTCAGATTGTAAGGGATAGAGAAAAGCCATGTGCCAAAGCTGGAAAATCCCAAGACCATGCAGACCAATGAATATAAAGAAAAATACAGGAAAGGGATAAAATGCCCCTTGTATTACACAATAATAATAATAATAATAATAATAATAATAATAATAATAATAATAAATTGATCAATCAAATGCCTGGCAGACATGACAGTTATTATTTGCCTATCTTGGTCTCCTGGGGTCTTCCATCTACACAAGGGATGGTTTTATTTTTCATCAGATAAACTGATCCTCTGTGTTGGGGTAACCTGCAAATGTTCTTTCCCCCAGGAACCAGTAGTTTAATACCCCAGGGTCAATGCCATTTCTTTATCTCTAACTCCTACAAATTATTCACAGCCCCTTAAAAGCTGCCTCCTCCGTGAACCTGGGCAAGTTAGTCAGTCTCTTTGTCCTTCTGCTTCTTGGAGGATAAAACGAGTGATGGAGGGAGACTCGTATCCAAAAGGTTGTGAGGATGAGAAGAGATAATGCAAAGTATTTTGCAGTTCTCCTTGGCCACAGTGTGTGATGAGTATTCTGGAAATGTTAGCTATTAATTTGGCTTCAAACATACTCTGTCTAGACTCACTGCATACATGGAGAAAACTTTTCTAATGGCCAAGGCAGGGAGGCCAAGCATTGTCTATGTTCTTTGTACACACCATAAACAATGCATTGGAGGAGGGGCTGGGAGGGCGTGGAGGGCTACCAAAAAATATAGAGATTTATAATCACCTGGCTTATATCGTTAAAATTTATATTTTAACTTGGGAAAGGAGGGCTACTTAAAAAAAATAGAGATTTGTAATCACATTGCTTATATTGTCAAAATTTATATTTTAACTTTTTAAAAAATTCCCTTTTAAATTTAACGTTATTTTCAACATCTGTCCAGGTCAATAAATGTGTTTCTATAACATCCTTACTATCTGTGAACATTTCCTTCTTGGAGAGATACCATGAACTATTTAGCCCATTGTTAATTATTCGTATTAATTATTCATTCTCATCCAGTATTCATGTTTCTTTCCTATGTTCTTTTCTTCCATTTTAAAGTGTTCTGTAAATTTTGCACATCATTTTTTTTATGGAGGACTTCATAGAAGTGGAATTTTGACTCTGATGGTCTGCTGTATCCAAGAGACCTCTTGTAAGTCTGTGTAGGCAAGTTGGACTGCAGGGCACTGTGTGAATTGGAAGTCCCGCCAGTCGTGCCAGCTGAGCGAATTCTATTTTCTCGCTTCCACCCCAACCCTGACTACTATTGAAAATCTTTGCCAAGTTGATAGGTTATTAATGTAATTTCATATTTTAATTTAAATTTTTTATCAGATGGAGGGATGGAAATTTTTAACACATCCATTCATCAAGCACGTGAGCTTCCTTTTTACTTTTGTAACATCCAGGACATTGCCATCAAAGAGAGGATAACGGGTGTTGTTAAGAGCATAGGGTCAGTAGGTAAGACTACTTGCCTCAAGCATAGAGACCTGAGCTCTAATCCCAGCACCCAAGTAAAAAGGGATGCTGTAGGGGGCAGGGAGAGAAATATAGCTGGGATTTTTCTGGTCACCAGTGTAGCTCCAGGTTCAGCGAAAGACCCTGTCTCAAAGAAATAATGCAGGATATCCGATGATCTCCTTTGGCATCTATGTTTGCACGCGCGCGCACACACACACACACACACACACGCACCCACACACACACACATACACTCACATACACACAAATACACACACATGCACACATACACGCACGCACCCACATACACATGCACACACACACACACATACACACATGTACACACACATACACACACATATACACACATACATACACTCACACACGCACACATACATGCATGTACACACATACACATGTACACATGTGTGTGTATCTATGTGTGTACGTGTGGGGGGGTGTATGTATGTGTGTATATGTGTGCACATGTGTACGTATATGTGTATTGTGTACAATACAAGAGGGTGCTGGTTTCATCAGACTCACATCTATGCTATGGGATTCCTCCTTTTCAGTCATTATTGACAGTGTGTGTGTTTGAACAGAATAGGGTAGAATAGTCACGGCTTCTCCATCACTAGCTGACTCCTTCAATCCAGGGATTCACTTTGAATGTTGCTAATTAGAAGACATAGATCTCCACACCCTGAGGTTAGCAAGCTCCTTGGATTTATCATGGGAGAAGTGACCCAGAATCTCTGTGAAGCAGGGCATTGAGCTATGTGCTCTTAAGTTTCCTTTAAGCCCCTGTAGATGGGTATTGTGTGTATTCTAGACCAGCAGTTCTCAACCTGTGGGTCATGACCCCCAGAGGGGTGGCATATCAGAGATCCTGCATAGTGAACATTTACATTATGATTCTTAAGAGTAGCAAAATTCCAGTTATGAAATATCAGTGAAATAATCTTCTGGTTGGGGGTCGCCACAACACGACGAACTGTTTGGAAGGGTCACAGCATTAGGAAGGTTGAAAACCATTGACGTAGACAGAGTCATTCAAATAGAAGCCAGCAGGTGAGCATAGGTTTGGTTTGCAAGATCTTCTCTGTGCCACAGAGTGAAGGGGCATCTGAGAATCCAGGAACCTAAACCTATGGAATCTTTGGGGGTGAACGTAGTTATCCTTAAACATGCCTGTTCGGTGTATCTTGTTAGGTGGAATGAGCTGGCTATGGGACAGTCACGTGTAGACAGAAAGCATGTCATATTGACACCTTGCCCAAACTCAAAGTGAGCTTTTAATCAAGAGCAGTGTACAAACCATGTCTACAAAGCACACAGACGCATTGAGAGGACTCAAAAGTCAGAGCTGTCATGGTGCCTCCCAGCTCTTCCTGCTTCATGCATGCTGCTCCGTCTGGATGGTCTTCACTTTGGACTCTGTAGCATGCCCCCCTGAAAAAGCCTGGCACAGCCGGGAAAGCGCAGGCAAACAAGAACAGTAGTTTATCGTCACCAACGCTCTCGTGTACTTCTCCATGAAGAAAACTCTGGTCTTGGCCCCACTGCAATGACTCAGTGTAGACTGAGGCTGGGTGGTCAGTCTTGAGTTTATGTTATTTGTGTGTGTGTGTATGTATGTGTGTATGTGTGTATATGTGTATGTGTGTATGTGTGTGCATGTGTATGTGTGTATGTGTGTGTACATGTGTATTTATGTATGTGTGTGTACATGTGTGTATGTGTGTATGTGTGTGTACATGTGTGTATGTGTATATGTATGTGTGTGCATGTGTGTATGTGTGTATATGTGTGTGTACATGTGTGTATGTGTATATGTATGCGTGTATATGTGTGTGTACATGTGTGCATGTGTATGTGTGTATGTGTATATGTGTGTGTGCATGTGTGTATGTGTATATGTATGTGTGTGCATGTGTATGTGTGTATGTGTGTGTACATGTGTGTATGTGTGTGTGCATGTGTGTATGTGTATGTGTGTATGTGTGTGTGTCCATGTGTGTATGTGTATATGTATGTGTGTGCATGTGTATGTGTGTATGTGTGTGTACATGTGTGTATGTGTGTGTGCATGTGTGTATGTGTGTGTGTGTGCATGTGTGTATGTGTATATGTATGTGTGTGCATGTGTATGTGTGTATGTGTGTGTACATGTGTGTATGTGTGTGTGCATGTGTGTATGTGTGTATGTGTGTGTGCATGTGTGTATGTGTATATGTATGCGTGTATATATGTGTGTGTACATGTGTGTATGTGTGTATATGTGTGTGTGTATGTGTATATGTATGTGTGTGCATGTGTATGTGTGTGTACATATGTGTTTGTGTGTTTATGTGATGGAGAAGCCGTGACTATTCTACCCTATTCCATTCAAACACACACACTGTCAATAATGACTGAGAAGGAGGAATCCCAGAGCATAGATGTGAGTCTGATGAAACCAGCACCCTCTTACTTCCTGAGCCAATCCAAAAGCATTCTTCTCAGCACTTTACCTGACCTAACTCCTGTATCTTCACTTAGCATCCTCTTATGCAGGATGAAAGTTGCTGCTACAAAAGCCTTCTGGAATAAACACCACACTTCCATACATATACCTATATATTCACCCAAGATTAATGAGACAGGACCTCAGAAGATTACCACCTTCATAATCTCCATGATTGAAAGCGAGCTCAAAGCCCCAGCAAAGGTTCTCAGGCAGGACTGGGGAGGCAGCTCAGTGGGTAAGTGTTTATCTTGTAATCATGAGAGCCTAGGTTCAATCCCCAGAACCCCTAAAAGAAAAAAAAAGTAAATTATAGTGCATGCTTGTAGTTCAAGTGCTATGGGGGACCCTAGCCAGCCTAGCTTATTTTGCAAATCTCAGGCCAATAAAAGGGTTGTTGTGTAGCCGGGCGGTGGTGGCGCACGCCTTTAATCCCAGCACTTGGGAGGCAGAGGCAGGAGGATTTCTGAGTTCGAGGCCAGCCTGGTCTACAAAGTGAGTTCCAGGACAGCCAGGGCTACACAGAGAAACCCTGCCTCGAAAAACCAAAAAAAAAAAAAAGGGTTGTTGTTTTTGTTTTTGTTTTTTTTAAAAAAATAGATGGCATAGAAGACTGTCCTCTGGTCTCTACATACACATACATACATGCAAGCACACCTAAACACACACACACACACACACACACACACACAGTGTGTATGTGCACACACAGAGAGGGGAGAACAAGATATAACTGTAAAGGTAGCTTTTGTTCGCCTGAGGTAATTGTTGTTTCCGAGACTTCCTGCCTCTGTCTGCAATCCTAGGCCTAGTACTGAAAGCTTCCATCCTCTGTACAAGCTAATCTAGACCTAGAATGTTTCCAGCCTTTGAGACTTACTGCTGAATAAATTCACCCTTTCTAGTTCTTTCTGGGCTTTGGTTCACTGGTGAAACACAGCTCTTCTGGCTGAAACTCCTCTCCAAGCTTACTGATTCAATCTGACTTCTCTCTGCTTCTGCTAAATTGATTTGCTTGGCCTCATACTATCTTTGTCAGTCTGATCTAATCTTCTAGCTGCTTCTCATTCTCTGGCTCATTCTGTCTTCACCAATGTCTCTCTTCAATCTGTCTCTCTAAAACTCTCCTGGTAAAACTACCTCCCCTCTCTCTCTGTGTTGTCCCTCAAGTAGCTTCCCTTTCTGCTCATGAGAGTTAGGCATATCCTATTTGGTCAAATCTTTCTCTGATTCATCACTTTGTCTGCCATGCAATTAGACATCACTTTCAACATGGCTGTTTCCTTCTACAAAGTAACTTCACCTTCATTGTTTGGGATTAAAGGTGTGTACTAAGGTCTATATTCCAGACAGAGGCTTTAAGTGTGTGCTAAGGCTGAGCCACACCACAGCTAGACACAGTTTTCCAGAAAAAAACACAGTCTTGGGGTTCACAGTCTGACCCAATATCCGGCAACATACAACTCAAGACATTTCACTCCCAGACTTTGACAGGCCAGGTACACCCAAAATGGAGACTGCTTCAAAACATCAAATGCAAACACTATTAAGTAAAGTATAGGTGGGCTGGAATGACGGCTCAGCGGTTAAGAGCACCGACTGCTCTTCCAGAGGTCCTGAGTTCAATTCCCAGCAACCACATGGTGGCTTGCAACCATCTGTAGTGGGATCTGATGCCCTCTTCTGGTGTGTCTGAAAACAGTGACTGTACTCATATACATAAAATATATAAATAAATCTTTTTTTAAAAAAAAGTATAGGCACTGAAGGGTACATTGGATGTAAAAAGAGGATTCCCTACTTTACAAAACATAACTTTTTTTCAACTTCAAGATATCAAGATGGATTTCAACTTTGTCTTCTCTGGCTTCAGTCTAACCATCTCTACATGGCACCCAGTCTTTAGTGACTTGACTACTGATGGGTGACACCCCTAAAGGGGATCCCGGAGGAGCATACTTGTAGCCTACATTAAGCCGTAGAAGTCTAGAGGAACTGTTTCCAAAGCAGGGTGTATAATTAATCAACATTCTGAAAAAAAAATCAGATTGTTCACATATATAAGTAAATATATCTGCTTCAGTCTTATAGATTTATTTATGATCAATAGCCTTGAACATATTGATATAAGTGGTGTATGGATAACAGCAGAAAAACCTATGAGGTAGCGCAATAGCCAATATTAACTTATAAATAAATATATATTTATCTGACATGCATCCTCAATCAAGGGTCTGGTGAGAGACAGAGACGCTTCAAAGACTTGACCCTAAATATCTCATCAGGACAGTAGCTGTTTCTGCAAAGTAGGCATTGCTTTAATTATGGCCTTCTGGGCACGGGCTTCTATATACCTTTTATTTGTACTCTGTGTGTTGTCTCCCAAGCTAGGTTATAGATGTCTTACAGGCAGAGACTCTGTTTCCTGCTTTGGCCTCTCTCCCCCTTTCTCAGCATGGTGCTAAGGCCCACCCAACTCTGCCACTTGCTAGCTATTAAACTGTGGCGATGCCTCAGTCTCTTCCCCCTCCCCCACCCCCCAAATATTGAAAATAAGAGCACCATGTTAACAGTCAGTACAGACTATATTTTGAAAGAGTTGTGCAAAGTTACTAAGAATATGTTTAGGGATCAGTGATTAGGAGTTACATTTAATGCAGGGTGGATTAAATTCTCATATTCTGTGTATATGGGACGTCAGGTACCATTGTCAAGGAGACAATAAAAAAAAAAAAGAATGGGAGATATGGCTCCTCCTTAACAAGTATAGAGCTTAAGATCTACAGTGAGCAGATAATTAAATGTGTGGTCCGTGCTACATAGTGAAGAGTCTGGTTGGAGTATGCAGAAAGTTCTATCAGAATACAGCTGAAAGATCCACCAATATATCATCCACCCTCATGCTTTGAGGTACAAACAGGAGCTTCCTGTAGGCAGAGAAGAACCATAAGGCTTGGCAGAACAGCACAAGTAATCACAAAGCTAGCTCTCCAGGTATGGCATGGGGATCTGAGACACTTCCAAGAGGTCTTTTAGGTCAAGACACCAAGACATCATTTGCTTCTCTTCTCTACTGATCTGTCACAAAACTACCATGGAGTTTCCCAGCAACCCTGTGGCTCATGGCAGACTTTAATAGTATCTTTTTCCATTAAGGTTTATTTTGGGAAGGATAATTATTTTCATTAAAAAAAATTGTTGTGCCGGGCGGTGGTGGCGCACACCTTTAATTCCAGCACTTGGGAGGCAGAGGCAGGTGGATTTCTGAGTTTGAGGCCAGCCTGGTCTACAGAGTGAGTTCCAGGACAGCCAGGGCTACACAGAGAAACTCTGTCTCGGAAAAAAAAAATGTTTTCTCATGAATTTATTACTTTAATGTAAGTTAGTGAATAAATAATTGTAACTATTTCTTCTTTAATCTCCAAGATTGGGGTCTGTGTATAGCTATGTGTTTACATATGTGTTCCTAGTTAGATACACATAGACATCTCTGCCATAAACAAAGACTCTAGAGTCCCCGGTGATCGTCAAAAGTGAAGAGAGATTGCGAGACCGTCAATATAAAGACGTAAAGTTGCATGGTGTGCTCAAGGAATAAATGAATAAATGAATGACGGCGGTTAGCTGGTTCCAGTTCCTTTTGGAAGTAGACAGAGTATAAATTATAAATACACACATTGCATATTTCATATACAATGAATATGATTATCACATCCTCTCGGCTAGGAACACCAGATAAAACATGTCCAAACTCTGAAAGAGTTAACCTGAATTTATTGGTGATTTCAAGAAAGGATGAGAGAGCAGATTTAGTTAATCCAGGGAAAGTCATCATCGCGTACAAATTTGCAAACTAAAATATTCCCTTGGCTGAGGTCATATGTTTAATTTTAGCAAGTAGGGTGAGTGTGTTTGGGGAGGTATTTATACTGTGCAGTGAGTACTGAGCTAGGGATGGGTTTGTCAGAGAAAACAATAGTGTGGCCTTTATTATTTTCAGTGCAAAAAAAAATGAACTATTAATGTGCTGTTCTGGTTGAGAATTTAAACTCTCCAAAAATCTGGAAATTCAAAGTCATGGTACCCATAGCAACCATAACTCTGCCCCCTTGCATGCCCAGTGAGGAGTATTTTGTATCGAGGTACATGCTGTGAAATCTATGCCTAAATGTGCTATATAGCGGAGTTACAGTTGCTGTGGGAACTGTAAGTTTGAATTGCCTGCCTTTTGTGTCATTAAACTTTCAGCTGAAGCACTGCATTAAAGGAGGTTTTTTTCTTTCTTTCTCTCTTTCTTTCTCTACTGCTTCTCCTCATTTAAAAAAAATTGATTGGACATTTTAAAAAAAATAAGATATAAATGGTGTTAGATTCAAATGGCGGGGTGAAGCAAGGCAGGTTCTCAGGTATACAGGCTGATACAGCATTAGTGAATTACTGCATTTCCATATTGTGACTTGCAACAATTCATAAAACAATCCTCTATTTATATAGCACCATTCATTCTGAAGGGTCCCCTCACCACGCAGGCAGTAACTGAACCACATTGGGCAAGAAAACTCAATAAATATTTAACAATACCCAACAAAAGTATACAGTGCTTTAGGACAAGCACCAAGGAGGGAAGACACTGTCATCCACTGGGTGGAACTAAAACCAAACAGTGGTTCTGTTCCTACGTCTTTGGTGGCATTAGCAAGATCTGTGGTATTCAACCAATGAGCTGTATCTCTCAGAACTATGGATATTTCCCACCTCTGTCTACCAGGAAGATTTTTCTAGAGCTCTTGACAAGGAATACCTTCAGAAGATCACCTGACTGAGTCTACTCTTCCTAGCTTGGAAAATGTATCCTTGCACCCTTGAATACGGTCCTCCAGTCTCTACTAGAGAGGGCAAAGACTTTGAGGAACACTCTGTGTCCCTCACAGTCACAGATGATGCGTACCTAAACCAGCACGACTGTCTCTGAATAAAGTTTATTTCTGGACTCCGAACTTCAAATATCATATGACTATCGAGTGGCCCATACTACCATTCTCCAAATGAACTTTGAATCATTTAAAATGATGATAGACTACAGGAAGCTGAGTTTTGCACTGGAATCTGAAGAAGCAACATGTCCTGTTCAGGGCCATGTTTAGGTAGCAGTGGACTTCTAACCATTTAACAATTCTTCCTTCACCTCAAAAAATGTGCATGTGTCTGTGTACATATAAATATGTGCATGGATATACACATACTATATAGATGTCTACACATCTATATACATGCATATGCCATGTAGATGTCTAGACATCTATGTGTATATCTATATCTAATTATATACATACATGGGGGACATAAGTTTGTTATCCATTGTTGTGATTTGAATGTAAAATGTCTCTCCCGCCCTACCATGGGCTCATGTGTTTGAATATTGGTCCCCAGCTGGGAAAGTTGTGGAATCTTTAGGAGGGGGAGCCTCCCAAGAGGAAGTGAGTCACTGTGGGCGGGCCTTAAAGTTTAACAGCCCAGTGTCTGCTTTCAGTCTGCAGATACAGCATCCCTTCAAAATACAAGCCAAAATACTGATGATAGTGATGCAAATAATGATGAGGCCTTCATCCCTTAAAAGGCTTTTTTTTTTGTCAGACATCTAATTACATCACCAGACAAAGTACTAAACATACATTATACTGACATAAAAGAAAGGCCCCAAAGGTAACAATATTAGCAATTCTACTCATTAAGTACAGCAATTTATTCTCCCTGTATCTTTTGTATGTATTTGCTAAATCTATCCAGAGCTATAGTCTCAAAGTGAGTGCTGAATGACATTTTTATCTCTCCCAAAGAGTAAAACAGAAGTAATAAATAAATAAATAATAAATAAATAAATTGGGATGCATTCCCTGAATTTCATTCTTTTCTTTAATAATACAAGCAACGTCGTACTGATATTAAATGATGGGTTTCAAATATTTTCTCGATTATTTTTTGTGCTAGTCACAAAATAATTGGAAACATATTTGAGCATTCTTACTTTTAAGTTTAATTTGCGGATTAGTCAAGGGTCTCCGGGGAAGAGGACCAATAAAGTACAGTTTGTGTGTGTGTGTGTGTGTGAGAGAGAGAGAGAGAGAGAGAGAGAGAGAGAGAGAAACTATTGAATTCTAAAGCATCAATATCAATGTATGTGATGGCTAATGGGTACTAACATAACAGACACTAAGAAAGCGTGAGAACATGAGAAAACTCGGGATTGCTGGTGCTACATCCAGTCTGAGTCCAGAGACCTGTGGTTCAGGGAAGCCAATGTTTTGGGTTTACACCGAAGGCCTAAGAAGACCAAATTCCCAGTAGATCACATGGTGTAGGGGTGCTCCCCTTCCTTAACCTGTTGTGCTAATCATGGCTTTGACTACTCTTCCATCCATATTAGGCAACACAGTCCATTTACTGAGTAAAATGGAAATCCCATTCAGTAACTTCCTTCCAAACACACCCAAGATCATGTTTGACCATAAATGTGCTCACACCATGACCCAGTCAACACCTCAAATTATCTGTCATAACCTACCAAATTACCTCTGTCCTTAGCCTGCTGAGTTAAGCATTCTTTTACCGGGACAAATGCTTGAGGGGTGTTTGAAGGGAGGATGATTTATTGGAGTGCATAGTTTTGCAGGTCTCAGTTCAGGGTCACAAAAGTTCCTGTCACTTTTGGCCCCAAGAGAAGGCAAAGGTCTTAGCGAAGAACCGGCATGTGGTGGAGTGAAGAGTCTCACATCCTGGCTAGAGGAAACACAGAGATGGAGACCAAGAATAGCTAGGGACAAACATACCTTTAAAGGCAAGCACTCAGTTGCTTTGCACTCGGACTGGTCTCTATTTCCTAAGTCTCTACAACCACCCAACAAGAGATTAAAGAACGCATCTATCAATTAACCTATGGATGGAGTTAAAACCCAGTCACTTCACCCTAAGTGCCACCAGTCAGCAAGCAAGTTTGCCTATAAGGGATAGTTCAAAATAAAAACATAGCTCTCTCTTAAATCTAACCTGTCAATAAGGAATAAGTTATATTCTGATTTACAATCTTTATTGAGCCCCATAGTACAAATGCTGTCCTTCTTTCTCATTTCAAGGCACCATTATCATGCCAGTGGGTGCAGAAGAGATATGCAGTAGTAAGGATGTCATTACCCAGCATTAGGAACAGGGAATAGGACGTGGAATTAGCCTCCAGAATATACACAATCAGGGACTGGAGAGATGGCTCAGCTGTTAAGAGCCCCGACTGCTCTTCCGGAGGTCCTGAGTTCAAATCCCAGCAACCACATGGTGGCTCACAACCATCTGTAATAAGATCTGATGCTCTATTCTGGTGTGTCTGAAGACAGCTACAGTGTACTTACATATAATAATAAATAATTCTTTGGGCTGGAACAAGCAAGACTGGAGCAAGAAGAGAAAAGAAGAGGAGGAAAAAGAAGAAGAAGAAGAAGAAGAAGAAGAAGAAGAAGAAGAAGAAGAAGAAGAAGAAGAAGAAGAAGAAGAAGAAGAAGAAGAAAGAAGAAGGACAATGAAGAAGAGAATATAGACAATTGTGAAGTACAGCAAAACGGAATGCAACAGGGTTTGAGTGTGTTTTACTATCTGTTAATATAACTTAGTTAACTGTGAAATTTATGTAAGTTAAGGTTTAATAGTGGATGTGTTCAATAGCCTGCTTGGAAAATTCCCCCGAAATGTAATAATGAACTCTGAGGTCCTGGTGGGAATTGGTGTTAGTACACCATTAAGGTGGTGTCACCTGGGTAGGGAGTTGGTTCAATGGCTGAGGCACTTGGCACGCAGGCCTTGAGCACTGGACTTCAAAACACCAGTACCTATACAAATGCCAGGCAGGCATGGCAGTAATCCCAGAACTCTGGAGGAAAAGATAGGGGGTTGTGGGGGAGGGATTATGGGGAGGACAGGGATGATAAACTAAGCTAGAATAGCTGGAATTGGCTAGGTTCAGCAGGAGATCCTGAATCAATAAATAAAGAGAAAAATAATGGAAGATACCCAGTGTGAACATGGACACAGGCACACACACGCGCGCACACACACACACTTGAACATATACACAAGCACACATAGACAAACCATATACCCATACATACAAAACAATAAAATAATACATTTTTTCTAAGTTTTTTTAGATTTATTTATTTATTTCATGTATGTAAGCACACTGTCACTGTCTTCAGACACACCAGAAGAGGGTATAGGATCCCCATGACAGAGGTTTGTGAGTGGTCACGTGGTTGATGGGAATTGAACTCAGGACCTCTGGAAGAACAGTCAGTGCTCTTAATCTCTGAGCCATCTCTCCATCCCTTTTTTTTTCTAATTTAAAGAACACATTGGGCAACTCTCTGAAGTCTCATCTAGTTCTGATTTACTTGGTGGAAGCTCACCCAGTTTTATCTTGATCTAAAGTCATTGACAAAGAGAGTTATCAACCCCCAGGCTGTTCTTGGCCAAGGACACCAATCTTTTTCTGCCCTAAGAGTTGAGCCACATTTACATATGTTAGCCTCCCCCATCCCCCCCCCCAAAAAAAAAGAAAAGAAAGAAAAAAAGGCCTTAGCTTTTGTTAATCTGAGGCATTTTGAATGTGGGTGGGTACGGCACTCCCATGGGTTTGGTTGACAACCCAACAGAGGTGAATTCCGCACATAGATGGCCAGTCTAGATAATTGTACCACAATTATCTGAGAGACTTCAGCAAAATCAGAATTAGGCTTTACTTCTAGCACATAATTACAGCAATGGACACAGAGACACAGAAAATAGTTAAGGATCATTTCTTGACTTTCAGTGTGGTGATTCATCGGCCAAACCCACTGTGCTTCCACATAAGAAGTTGCTGAACGCTTGTCAAGTGAATTCAAGTTGTAAGTTGCCAAATTCAAAGCACTATTAAAGTCCATTTGAAACTACACAGAGGTCATCCTCACCCCACGTACAGCAAAGACGCCATGTGTTTGTGTGTGTGTGTGTGTGTGTGTGTCTGCTCAATGTGTGTGCTCGATGTGTGTGTGCTCGGTGTGTGTGGTATGTGTGATGTGTAAGTGTGTGAGTGTGCATAAGTATGTGAGTGGACTGTGTGTAAGTGTGATGTATATGTGAGTGTGTGTGGTATGTGAGTGTGTATGGTGTGTGGTGTGTAAGTGTGTGAGTGCGCATAAGTGTGTGAGTGTGTGTGTAAATGTGTGGTGTATACGTGAGTGTGTGTGGTGTGTGTATGGTGTGTGTGATGTATGTGAGTGTGGGTAAGTGCGTAACTGAGTGGGGGTGTGCTTGGTGTGTGTATCTGTATGTGTGTGCTCGGTGTGGTGTGTGGGGGTGTTATCAGTGTGTGTGTGTGTGTGAATTTGTGGTGTGTATAAGTGTGCAAGTGTG